>JAZAYU010000002.1:18525322-19000411 GCA_038501625.1 Corbicula japonica | reverse complement strand
GTGCTGTTGATTAATCATGTTTTCTGTTTTTCCTACTAATTAGGGGTCCTATTAAAATAAAACAAAGAATTTAAAGCAAATTTCTGTATGCTTGACCTTTTTATGCAAGAAATGCATTTTTAGCAAAATTAAGGATAACTCTCGCCAAACTGTTCCAAGGTCAATTATTACACGATTAAAGCTTAAGTTGGAGACTGTTGTTGGCATATGATTATAAATAAAGAGTGAATTAAATGTCTTTCTAATAAAAAATTATGGACTAAAAGTGGCGGTTTAGAACTTTTGAGTAGTGTAGTCTATTTTAGATTGGAAGGAAGATACTTGTAATTGAATCATTTACCTGAACGAGAAAAAGATCATTTGTGGGACACCTGCAATGACGACCATAACTGCATAGCAGGAGGATTCATCGGAAGCAATTATTTTGTCAGAGTGTGCATTGTTTTTGCTAATAGGTTTGAAGATGCAGATCCAGATGAACATCATACATTTCGAAAATTGTCAAGCTTTGTCTACAACAATTCACGTGAAGTGTTTTTATATCTTGCTTTGTCTGTGTTAGGATGTTTCTGCTATTTTAGCTATAGTGTACTGGATTTGATGCAGTTATAGTCTATTTCACAACTGTAATAGATATCTTAGCTCTGTATTTCCGTAAGACTAACATTCCTGGCAAACTCCTCCAGAAGGAAAAAGGACGGTATTGTTTTCTATGTTTTGCACGATCCATCGTTAACATTTGGCTCAAACCTTAATTTTGTGTAATATCAATACAGCCCTTTGTTTATATTTAGTGCCCATTGCATATTTTATTAGCACAGAAAGTTTCAGTAGAACAGAGCCAGAGATATTTGCCAAGGTGCCTTTGTTTATATAATACGTGTCAATCACCATTGAGACTACGATTAAGGATATTATTTTTAATTAACTACACATGATATAACCAAAGGCCAGGGATCACCACGGTCATATAAATCTGAGAACGCAGAAAACTACGTGTTCAAATACTTTATACTTACGTGGAGTAATGCCAGTAACGCTATCATCTTAAACCATATGTGTAAATGCTTTCTACTTTAAATTATACTGACATAGTTTTCACGGACTGTCAAACTGTTCAAATAGTGCCACAATTAGAAAGAAATAAGTGATAATAACTGGAGAAATGTATGTCACGCCCGAAAACTGGAATAAGCAAACTAGATTTTTAAGAGGGGATAAACACACTAAAATCGACATTCAGATACATCAGTTCAGAATAGCACAGAATAATAACGTGATATTTACAGAAAGTCATAATATCTACTAAGTATTAAAACAAAAAATCAAAATTAACACTTCTTCAGATTACCCATTAGAAAAAATAAAAATCGACATACGGACAGAATCAGAATATCACAGTTAAACTGAAGGCTAACATTATGAAAGGTTTATTATTTCTCAAGCAAAAGTAAAATATTAGCTTTAGGAAATCGATTTCAGAACTCTTAAATAAGGATTAATCTAAACTGTAAAGTAACGTTTTGATTTTCACAAGCTCATCGATTAGAGCAACATAGTATCGATATTTAAAATGTGTTGTTGTAAATGCTGTAGACTCAGAATCATTTTTATCAAACGATAACTTGATATTTCGAATAATTTAGTTTAATTTATCTTTGTACTACGTCATTAACTAAACAGGTGAAATTATTGTTTGGGGGAAAAAACAGAATACAGTAATCTGATAATAAAGGTTGAACTTTTAAGGCCCTAATAACAAATGTTCCCTCGCACAGAGTGAAAACATAGATTTTCTTGATACTTTTTATTATTTTGTTACACTAACTATTAAATCAATAGTATCCAAATGATTGGAAGAAAACTATATATATGTGTCAACACCCGGAACCGAAATCGAAAGGCGATAGCGCCTAACCATATGACTCCGAGCACGTTACCAACTAAGCTTGCAGGGTCAACCCCAAAACTATTGTGCTGACAATATTGATTAACGTGATGACTAAGGCAAGTCATCAATAAATTCAAAAACTCATCTCAGATGTGTGGATTACAAAGATGAATCGCGTTATAACGAAGTCTACGGAACTTGATTTGTATTCTTTTAAGAGATAACTGTAAAAAATATTACGTCTTACAAATTCAAACACAACCCGCCTAGCAATCAAAGTTTTCTCTTCTTTTACTATTTTATTTAATTATTCTTTGGATATTAGTCAAAGCTCCAAAGAAAAGAAAGAAGGTTGCATAGCGATAAAAATAACAGCGATTGTAAATGGTAAAAAATAAAATACTTGTTTATAACATTGTTTAAATGTCAGTAATATGTATCACTCATAAATATTATAAAATATGTTATGCTACTGTCGAGATAACAAACTCTCAAAAAATAAAGAATAGCCTATAAGAGTTCTCTCCCTTAACATAGATTAACAATAACAGGGTTATTCCTGTATTGTTATATAAATGCAATGATTTTTTAAATGCAAATTTACTACAAACATCAAATTTAGAGCTTGCTAAACGTGGACAAGGAATTTTTATATTTGTCTATACTAATCAAAAATAAAAAGTATCCACTTTTTATTCTCATAAACATATTTTCATTTAATCAGGAACGCTTAAATGGTGTTATTAGCAAGATCGGCATATCACATGCCTATGGCTAAGAACAGTGAACAAAATTATACATATTCATGCGCAACTATGAGCGAACAAACGTGAAGCATTACAACAATGAAATGTTACCTAATAGCATATGCCTTTTTCAAATAATTACAAATACCAATAATAGTTTTCTTTTTCTTATAAGACATAATATTTTCTAATTTTGTAAGATTTGGCCATGATATTTTTTGAAATATATTTATCTCTCACATCCTTTGTATTTAGTACAAACTAACAAAAATGAAATTCAGATTCAACGACTCCCACGTTGCAATTCTGACAGATTCTTTTTTCTCTGCTAATACCAGTATGGCGACCAGTTTCAATAGCAAGACTATGGGAAGATAAACGAAAACAAGTAAGAAGCTTTCTCAGGGAATCATTTTCAATTTTTTCTTAGTACTCTTCGTATTTAAAATCTTTCTTAAATTTTACATAGTAATCAAGTTTAGACATACTTGTTACTGCCATTCTTGAAGAAATTGTTCTCGCAGACTTTTCTGCAACATGGGAAAATAATTAAAGTCGTCGTTTCTGTTAAACCATAAATAACTATAACCTAAATCATTTAACATGAGTTTTACATGTTTAGCCCAGGAATTACTATAAGGCAAATTAATATTCTGCGATTGAAAAACATTATACAAAATGGAGTTTGGTTTGGACAAAATATTTAACCAGTATTTCAGAACTCTTTATTTACAAATAATCTTTAGGGGATAGCGCCCTAGTTCTCCTAAAACCGCCATATTAGGTGTTTCATTTTTAACACCTATGACTTTTTTACTAAATTTTATATGTAATCTTTCAATATTGTCAGTATTATAAATAAAGGTTACATCTGCGCCATACAATAAAATTGGAACAACCATACGATCAAATAACATAAGTTTTGATTTAACATTGAAATTTAATCGTGCAAAGACGGAATACAATCCATGAATTGCCTTATGGGCTTGATCACTAAGAGCTTTCAATGCGTCGTTCATGGAGCCGTTACTGGTAAATTTAATACCTAAGTAACAAAATGATTTAACTATTTCTAGCGGTTCTCCATTTATGTACCATTGAAAATGATAGTGCCTCTAGCTGGGAGCTATTAAATTGATCTCTTTTCTAAATATACAAATTTTCGTTTCATTAATGTTAATCTTTAGGCCCCGTTTTATTGAATACATATATAATCTATCTAGTTGTTACTGTAAACTATCTGGGTCTGTCGTAAATAATACCATATCGTCTGCGAAGATTAGCATATGAATGTTAAATTGAATAAAACCTTCCTCACCAAGAACTGAGGAACTGCCAATCGAATAAGAATTAATCATGGATAACAAAATTTAAAAGGAGGTAATTGGAAATGGTTGTAATTTCTAGTGTTGTTTATCGAGGACCAGTTGTGTTACATGTATTGATGAATAATTTGGTATTTTATATATCCACAAGAGGTAGAGAAATTGAGTTAATGCAAATAAACGTTAATTTTCAAACAATCGCTGACATTATACTGAAACCCTTATTTTAACAAAAGGAAAGATATCTAAGTTGTGGCTGCAGATTTTCAAGAATACTTTATCCCAATGATAACAGAAAAACAAATTTGTATAAATATAGAATTTTGAGTTTTCGTTTTCAAATTTTACAAAATTTAATTTAGGAAAGTGGATACTTTTTTATTTTTGTTGCGTATATATTTTTACGTACTCAGTAATATGCATTATTGTTTATAACGATATTCTAAGTAAGCTCAATATTGTGCGATTTATTTACAACAACATTTTACCTAGGTTATTTAAGTACATTCAAAGGATGTAACTTATAACAGATTTGACTGAATGTACGGGGAAACATTTATCAGCCGCTAAACGACACAAACACCATAAATGTGATTTCGAAATAGATAAAAAGGCACTTTGAATTAACAAATATAAAACAATTTGCAGGCTCGGTTTGTATTACTTATAGCATTAAGTAGTATAAGTTCTGAACGTAAACATACGTCCAGATTCAACAGCTTCTTCGCCAGAAGTTGACTCTACGTGTACATAGCCATCATACACTGAAAACGGCAAATTGTATTTCTTTTCTAGGAGGCATATTGCTCTTTTCAAAAGATGGCATATTGTTCCTTTCTTAACGCTGCCATCTTTTGCTTCATTTAAAATTTTGCGGTCCTGTGCTAAACTAATTTAATTTTTGCTGCGACTCGTGGAAACAAAAGATGGGACTGCTAGTTCATCTACATCTGTAGTTTCTTCAGAAACTACAGACTTTCTAAAATTATCTTTAGCAGGATTGAGTTTATCAGCAAATGCCGCAGTAAAACATTTTTTAACGAATACCTCAGTGTTTGGAGTCTTGTTTACTCGCGATCTGTATTCACCATGTGCAATTATACCTACAATTTCTATGCCTTATTGTTCCGCATCCATTACAATCATTGTGCCACTTTCACCAGGATCTGCAAATGACTCATCACTTTGTCCGTAGACCATTAAATTAATATCGAGCTCTAGCTCGGGTCGCAAAGCGACCCGAGCGTTAAGCTCGTCTTAAGGTCGCAGGGATGCCCATTCACTAACAAGTTTTTTTCGATGTCACGGAAGTTTGCTCTGGTTCCCGGCTGTGCAAGGCATAAGGCAATGTAAACACGGGAAAAAACCTGACCGGTAGAAACTTAGGGCAAAGTATTGTTTTGACAAATTTTGTTTATTGGTCTTATTTTTATAAATCGCTAATTGCAAAATATCTTTAAAAATTAAAATTTATTATTCGTTAGCATTATAATCGGACTAGTATTTTGGAAAGCAAAAAATAAATCGTTAGTTTAGAGAGTAGGTTGTCGTTCGTTGTAACCAATAGCAATACTAGCAATCGGCCATTTTTAGACTTAGGAAATCAAGTTGAAAACTACTGAATGGTAGCTTGTCAGTGGATTATTAGGCCTTTAAATTCAATGGAGCATAAGGCCCAGTGACGGAAAAATCAGATGCATGGAGTTTTTCTTGAAAACAAGATGTAAGGCTGGTGAAATAGCTGAAAACTGAACACGAGGTAGGCCTATGAGATTTCTTTTATAATTTTTATAAAACACATGACACAAGAGCAAATCTACACCACAGAGTCTTTGAAGACTGATCCTGTTTTCTAAAAACATTGAAGAAACTGGCCGCCCCCGCCCTACCCACCCCCCCCCCAAAAAAAAAGAGGGTCTACTCTGGGTCTACACTGCATAAACATAATGTTTATGTTTATTGTTTTGGTTGATAGATTGGGATCGTTATCAGTCTATCCACACCAAATTTACGATCAAATACCATGGATTTGGTATATGGGTTACAGTCAATTGGCCACAAACAAGTCAAATGGGCCACACTTTATTTTGAAAAGCTCAAATAGGCCACAAAAATAGACCACATTTTTATTTTATTTATAAAGATTTTATTATCATTGTGTAAATATGTTCTATGTCAGTTTATGATGTTTTATAAAATATTTTTCAACAAGTTGCTTCATTGATTGGACATTTTGTACAAAGGAACATACATGTACTTTTTCCAGATTTTTGTCCAAGACTATCATGACTAAACAGCAGGGAAAACAACTTACAAAATGTTGCAACAAAAGAAAAGAACATTATAATTTTAACCAGCGAAGCTGGTTTTACTAATCACAATTCTGAAATCGGTATCAAACCAACTTGCAAACGGCGATTTACGCATTTCAGAGAAATCAGAGCAAGTAAAGTAGTCCCCAAGTTTTCTGTTACGTGTTAAAGTTGGTATTAACTACGTCATGTTGATAGGACAAAACCTGTGCGGTGCATCAATGGTCAAATTCATCTGTACAACAGTTTGATTAAATGTAAAATCGGTGCGGTTCATATTTCTAGGACTTGATCGGTGCGGTGCAACAATGGTCAAACATTGTCCGTGTCCGCGATTTTTCACTCACCAAGATATCGTTGGGTATATTCTATACCTCCGTGTCCGTCCGACGTGGAACGGACACGGAGGTATGGAATATGGGTCGCACTAAAATGCGGTCCAATTAGCGGACGATATAGAATATCGTTGAAAAGTGCGGACGACAAAAAAAAAGGAGTGTGAAAACTGCGGACAATATAGCGAATGAAGGTATCATGAAAGTAAATAACACTTTACACTCTATCAGTTGTGTGCTTCACAGAGATCATCACATAGGTTACCAGTTCAGGTCCCGATCAGCTGGCACAATAGTGCCATCTGATCTGGATCTAAAATTTGTGATTACTGGTCAGAAAAAATGATCATAAAAGCGAACAGTTTAAATCCTAATCAGATCGCACACATGTGCCAGCTGATATGGATCTAAACTGTTCGCACAAGCTATGAAGGTATATCTATGGAGTAAAGGGTTAACAGAAGCCTTCATCCAGATAATACATGGAAACCCTTATTTCCACTATCATTTAGACAAGAGGAAGTTCTTTGCGAGTGAACCAAGTTTTTTTTGCTTTTTCGTAAATGGATACATGTATGAGAATCATGGCACTGGTTATTCTCAATAAGCAAAATCGCTTCGCTGGTTTTCTGTACTTTCAGTACTTTGATTTTTTTGTGATAGCAATTTAAACAAAAAAACATTAACATAGATAAATATAAAAATGTTTTATATGAACAAAATAAGTTCTATCGGAACTACAATTTACATCATTTATGTGACAATATGCTCTTTTGATCTATGACCTTAGTCTACACAAGTAACTAAGTCTTGCTCTACACTAGCACAGAAACTTATATTGATGCAGTTGCAACATAAGCTGTGTATTTTGCATTGTCCAACATGGAAATTGGTTTAGAAATAAATTTATTTAATATGACACCTTTGATTTTGCATTAGCACCTCTGACTGTTACTGGAAGTGTTGTAAATTGTGATCTTATATAGCAATGTGACACCCTGACAAAAATGATAGAATCAACACCTTGGGTAGGTGTAGGAAACAGAGTATGACTATAACACAAATTAATTTACTTTTAGATGACAGTCCAATTTTTATGACAGTCCAAATTTTTAAGCAAAAATGACAATCAGATCATGTTTTTATTTGTTCTTGAGTTTCAGGATGACAAGCACAATATTTTAGATATAAATTTAACAATGATACTATTTTTAAAAGCTTATGTAAATCTAAAAACAAAACTAACTCTTGACAGTGATTGTCATATACACTTGACTTTCAAGTACTACCTGAAATGACTTGCGGCCTATTTGACATGATACCTCAAAAATCACATTATTATATCATGCATGAGTAAGCAAACAAATGTTAGACAAACTTTTATATATATATATTTGGCCAAATACATGATAGATTGTCATGAACTTTTAGGTTTTATAAATTTTATAGACAATAATTTGCTTAAAGTAACTACTGATTAAAACCATTTAAATTTTAATACACAGTAATATGAGATTTTAAATAAAAGAGAAATTTACCCTTTTACTCCACAGACATGCCTTTTTACCCATATGAGTCCAGTGTAGATTCAGATCAGCTGGCACATCTGTGCAATCTGATCAGGATCTGCACTGTTCACTGTTTGGTCAGAAATAACCTAATGATTTAAACAAGTGAACATTGCAGATCCTGATCAGACACCATGGATGTGCTCCAGTTCTTCCATGGCATAAAGGTGTGTACATGGAGGAAAGGGTTCATCTCCGCATAATATTATCAGTTATCAGTTGGGACCAAAATGTTTGACCAGAAAGCAGACTACATGTGTATCAAATATTAAGTTAGTGCTCATTTAGGGAATTAAAAGTGTTCTATTATTACCATTTTTTTCTGTCATGTGCACATTTCAACATGATTTCATAATCAAAATATGTATGTGAGGTACATGTATAATCAAATACACTATTTATAAGGTGTCTGTTTTGTTTTGTGGGGTTTTTTTTTTGCAAATTTTGTTAAATATGCATGGTGTCACTAAATTTGCTCAGCATCAAAAAGTTGTGTTTTAGAAAATAAAAAAATCAAAGCTTTTATAATCATTTAAATTGTTGAAACAAAAATGTAGATTGCTGTGAAGATGAAGAAAAAAAATTCTTGCCATGTCAGTGGGTTTTTGGCCTCTTTAAATACATGTTTTACAAAATTTAAGATAGGAAAGTGGATACTTTTTATTTTTGTTGAGTATACATCACATTAACACCACATTGAGACTTCAATATATAGTGTAATACATCATCTAGATTTTGGGGCTTATTTGTGCAAAGTCACTTGAAAATATCTGCAGGAATGACAATGCCATAGGAATTTTCAGTTATTAACAACAGTGATATTGAAGTTATAGATGCTGGGTGAAAAATATTGTGACAATATGGTACATAATTGAATGTGCATGATAGAGTTACTCATTTAAGTTGAAAACTAGTTCAGCTATTGTGCCAAAATAGATGAAATAAACTCAGTCAATTAAAAATAAACATGTACAATGTCATGTAGTCTGATTATCCATATGTAACACTCCTTTACAGGTCTAAGTAACTGATTTGAAACCAAATGCTTCTTTATATCTATTTTCTTTACCAAATGAATTGCTGTTGCCAATCACATCATGCATTAAAAATGTTGTTGGTCCATTTTTTAAAATGTATAACAATGTTAAGAGAACTCAGATTATTGTAAAACATGTAAACCTGGGAACACATCAATTGGAAATAAAAATGCCATTATTTATAACCACTTTGGATCTTTGTCTGGTAAGTATTTTATACATGTAATATATATACTGGAAAATGTGAATTTCAAATTCTGAAGCTCATTCCAGTTGGTATTTTCTTGATTTTGTATTTTTTATTTCAGAAAAGAAGGCATCACTACTGTTAAATAGGTAAATTTCTCTGAAAAAAAGTTTTCTGTGTAAAAGTCCAGATTAGGTAGATCCAAGTACCGGTATTTTCAGATTTTCACATGTATTTAAAGAGGCAAAAAACGCACTGACATGGCAAGAAATGTTTTTCTTCCTCTTCACAGCAATCTACATTTTTGTTTCAACAATTTAAATGATTATAAAATCTTTGATTTTTTTTTATTTTCTAAAACACAACTTTTTGATGCTGAGCAAATTTTAAATTAGTGACACCATGCATATTTAACAAAATTTGCAAAAAAAAAAAACAAACCAAAACAGACACCTTGTAAATAGTGTATTTGATTATACATGTACCTCACATACATATTTTGATTATGAAATCATGTTGAAATGTGCACATGACAGAAAAAATGGTAATAATAGAACACTTTTAATTCCCTAAATGAGCACTAACTTAATATTTTATACACATGTAGTCTGCTTTCTGGTCAAACATTTTGGTCCCAACTGATAACTGATAATATTATGTGGAGATGAACCCTTTCCTCCATGTACACACCTTTATGGCATGGAAGAACTGTGTAGATTCAGATCAGCCAGCACATCCATGGTGTCTGATCAGGATCTGCAATGTTCACTTGTTTAAATCATTAGGTTATTTCTGACCAAACAGTGAACAGTGCAGATCCTGATCAGATTGCACAGATGTGCCAGCTGATCTGAATCTACACTGGTCTCATATGGGTAAAAAGGCATGTCTGTGGAGTAAAAGGGTAAATTTCTCTTTTATTTAAAATCTCATATTACTGTGTATTAAAATTTAAATGGTTTTAATCAGTAGTTACTTTAAGCAAATTATTGTCTATAAAATTTATAAAACCTAAAAGTTCATGACAATCTGTCATGTATTTGGCCAAATATATATAAAAAAGTGTGTCTAACATTTGTTTGCTTACTCATGCATGATATAATAATGTGATTTTTGAGGTATCATGTCAAATAGGCCGCAAGTCATTTCAGGTAGTACTTGTAAGTCAAGTGTATATGACAATCACTGTCAAGAGTTAGTTTTGTTTTTAAATTTACATAAGCTTTTAAAAATAGTATCATTGTTAAATTTATATCTAAAATATTGTGCTTGTCATCCTGAAACTCAAGAACAAATAAAAACATGATCTGATTGTCATTTTTGCTTTAAAATTTGGACTGTCATAAAAATTGGACTGTCATCAAAAAGTAAATTAATTTGTGTTATAGTCATACTCTGTTTCCTACACCTACCCAAGGTGTTGATTCTATCATTTTTGTCAGGGTGTCACATTGCTATATAAGATCACAATTTACAACACTTCCAGTAACAGTCAGAGGTGCTAATGCAAAATCAAAGGTGTCATATTAAATAAATTTATTTCTAAACCAATTTCCATGTTGGACAATGCAAAATACACAGCTTATGTTGCAACTGCATCAATATAAGATTCTGTGCTAGTGTAGAGCAAGACTTAGTGACTTCTGTAGACTAAGGTCATAGATCAAAAGTGCATACTGTCACATAAATGATGTAAATTGTAGTTCTGATAGAACTTATTTTGTTCATATAAAACATTTTTATATTTATCTATGTTAATGTTTTTTTTGTTTAAATTGCAATCACAAAAAAATAATTATAATGTTCTTTTCTTTTGTTGCAACATTTTGTCAGTTGTTTTCCCTGCTGTTTAGTCATGATAGTCTTGGACAAAAATCTGGAAAAAGTACATGTATGTTCCTTTGTACAAAATGTCCAATCAATGAAGCAACTTGTTGAAAAATGTTTTATAAAACATCATAAACTGACATAGAACATATTTACACAATGATAATAAAATCTTTATAAATAAAATAAAAATGTGGTCTATTTTTGTGGCCTATTTGAGCTTTTCAAAATAAAGTGTGCCCATTTGACTTGTTTGTGGCCTATTGACTGTAACTCATATACCGAATCCATGGTATTTGATCGTAAATTTGGTGTGGATAGATGGATAGACTGATAACGATCCCAATCTATCAACCAAAACAATAAACATAAACATTATGTTTATGCAGTGTAGACCCTCATTTTTTTTTGGGGGGGGGGGGTGGATAGGGCGGGGGCGGCCAGTTTCTTCCATGTTTTTAGAAAACAGGATCAGTCTTCAAAGACTCTGTGGTGTAGATTTGCTCTTGTGTCATGTGTTTTATAAAAATTATAAAAGAAATCTCATAGGCCTACCTCGTGTTCAGTTTTCAGCTATTTCACAAACAATATCTTCGACTACCATGGGCTCACATGTCTGAATGACGAACATGACCAGTGACAAAAAACTCTTATACAAAACTGAATTGTGGCGCTGGTCTACGCTAAGCTCTGTGTGTCTCACACTGTGAGTGACTGAACATTGCGAGGTCCATTTCACAATTCAACTTCACATAAAAGTTGGTTCTCACCAGCCTTACATCTTGTTTTCAAGAATAACTCCATGCATCTGATTTTTCCGTGACTGGGCCTTATGCTTCATTGAATTTAAAGGCCTAATAATCCACTGACAAGCTACCATTCAGTAGTTTTCAACTTGATTTCCTAAGTCTAAAAATGGCCGATTGCTAGTATTGCTATTGGTTACAACGAACGACAACCTACTCTCTAAACTATCGATTTATTCTTTTGCTTTCCAAAATGCTAGTCCGATTATAATGCTAACGAATAATAAATTTTAATTTTTAAAGATATTTTGCAATTAGCGATTTATAAAAATAAGACCAATAAACAAAATTTGTCAAAACAATACTTTGCCGTAAGTTTTTACCGGTCAGGTTTTTTCCCGAGTTTACATTGCCTTATGCTATGCACAGCCGGTAACCAGAGCAAACTTCCGTGACATCAAAAAAAACTTGTTAGTGAATGGGCATTCCTGCGACCTTAAGACGAGCTTAACGCTCGGGTCGCTTTGCGACCCGAGCTAGAGGTCGATATTAGAAATTACATGTAACAATAAAGAATTTATCAATATTCAATATTGCGTTAATCGAGGTAATGGAAAACATTTGGGTTGTAAAATTTAAGCAAGAAGCCATTATGTTTTACACATTAAAAACCCAAATTTTTAGTAAAAGTCAGATTGCAAGTTGTGCAGCTGAATTCAGAGGAAGTTGATGCAGTCTCAAATTCTTTCAAAAAATCACATAATTATATCATGCATGAGTAGGCTAACAAATGTTAGACACAATTTATTTTTTAATATTTTGGCCAAATACATGACAAAATAAAACATTATCCGAGATTATTACAGCTAGAGCTCGATAAGAGGCAGTGCCTTAGTTCATATTATCTTCACAAAAACATTTCCTCAAGTCCTGTGGTAGTTGACGAACAGTTCCTATTGCAATTGTTTTCATCCGGGAAGGTAACTTTGTATTTATTTCCTCATCGTTCGTACAAATGAAAACAGTTTTACCGTAAAGATCTTTAACATAACCCTCGTATAGTTTGCAGGTTGATGCAATTTTACCTGAAGACGTCCGATAAACTGATCTACAACGCATCTTTATCTCGTCATGCACTTGAATTAGGTCGGTGTCATTCCCGGTGATCTTTTCAAAACATGACGTCTTCTTTGAGACACAAAACCGAATGGAAATTTATCGCCATTTTTAACAATATAAACGGTCCCAGAGAGCGCACTTGTCACATGTCTGTTAACTAATGCATAAACTCTCTGTTTAGCAAGCTATCAATGCTTTCAATGTTCGATAAACGAAGTGTTGTTTACACAGAAATTGAAACTGTTACTGCTTTATATATGATTATAGTTCTAATTTTAAACTAGAAAGCCTATTTTTAAACCAGATCATTTTACAGGAAGGCCGTTTATATTTATAACAACATTACGTTTGAGAAATACGTCATCCTCTATAATCGCCCCACTCTTGACTTATAATACATCTCAACAAGGAAGGTATTTAAATAGCGTTAGCTTATCGTTAACAATTTATAATTAAACCTCTATACAATGTGCAAGCGAGTTCAAATAACTTGATCTCATTTTTTCATAAAAACATAATTTGGTAAGTAATATATGAAAGGCTACCAGCATGTAATCTAAAGTGCTAAACGTGCTTGGATACATTTGGTTTATGGGCGTCTGAAGAACCTTACCTTCGCTACACTCAAAAATTTATAGGACATGAAACACAATTAAAAGAACCGTTTGCCTTTAACTTAATTTTTAAAAGAAGCCGGAGTTACTAGAGTGTTGACGTTGGACCACGGCAATGCCAAAGTTTATTTTCTTAAGGCAACGAATAATTCCGAAGTCACAGTTTCTAAAAAGTTCAAGTCAGACAACATCAAATTAGAAAGCTCAGAAGCATAAGGAAACTAGTAATACAAAGGCAAAATACTAAAACTTTTCATTGCCGAATAGATAAGAGAAGGCCGCGTGTAAGTAGACGATTGGCAATTTAAATACATGTACGATATCCAATTATTTCTTGTAAAATTCTAAAGCAGCTTTTTATTGAATTATTTCATGTTCGTACGTGCATGGTCTGAACTACATGTGCACCATCACATGACGACGTTTAGAATATTTTCAAAGACACGATAACTAGCTTTGATGCATTGGACATGGTGAAATTGTGTAAACTAAATGTTTACAATGTATATATAAATAATTCGTATGATCCTTCAATATTAAGCATAAGAGTAGATTCAAGAGAAAAAAAAATTGGTAACATGTAGCTAAACCAGTGAGCTTATTAACGTAAACAATAAATCTTTCTATTACTCATTTACGCATGTCTTGTCAAACAAAACTAGATCATTTTAGAAAATTTCTAAATCGAATTCTCAGAAGAAGCAGAAATTAGTCAATAATGTCCAATCACCCACTTATGAGACAGTTTTACTTTGTTTACTGACGTTATAAAGCTTGTTTATTTGTAGATTTTATAGGTTAAGTGCTTATGATAAAGAACCTTCCAACATTGTCATAAGTGGCGCATGATTACGTTAAACAGGGTTATCCGATCAAACTTTATTGGGTTTATCCTAGCTAGCTCAATCAGTTGCGTAATCGGAATTTCGTCGCTAGGCGCTGCCGCCATACGACACGGATTCGCTCCCCAGTAGGGGCATATTATTTCAATTATAATGTTCCCGCAAGTACAATGTTTAAATAACGTGTTTTAATGCAACGTGAGTAATAATTTGGAAGCTTTGAGTCATCGCAATAATAACTTTTTGGGATAGATGCTATCTAGAATCTAGTTTACCCACACACCCACTCCCAAAGTGTTATGAACCTGCTTTTATTGATTTTATCAATAAAACTTATTCGACTCTCATTTAAAGCAGACTACTTTATTGAAGTTTTATCTAAATGGTAATGCACGATATGAAATTCAGGACATATTATACTATATTTGTTATAATTTAAATAAGTTTGAGCCTGCCTAAGCAGTCATATGAATTTAGCAACTACCTGTCTTAAACAGTCGGTGTGAATATGTCCGAAACTGACATTTTGTTCTTATTTGCACCTGTCATAAGCAGCCACCTTTGTTAAACAACCACATTGTGTCACTCCCTTGGGTTGCCCTTTATACAGGTTTGGTTGTATTCCTATATAAGTGTGACAATCGAAGTTTTACAAAAGCATCGTAGGTACGGGTTCCGTTTTTATTTAGCTAATACTTATCGGTTCCAATTAAGATTTCTTGAAAATCACATCCAGCAACACAAATGTAATAACCGCCTATAACTGTCCACCAGGGAAAAAGAAATTATATGAGAGATCTTCCGATTTTTTTTCAAATTCCAGATCCACAAATCTTATTGGTTTTTGTTTTTATTATGTTAATAAGATATTCGGTATATGTTCATGAATATTGCTTCTGCTAATAAACTTTAAAATTTTACAGAATTTGGATAAATAGAAGGTTAGATTTCGCATGAAGTTTCCACGTTACGGTAGTGTTGGTGTATCCAAGGATATTCCAGGAAATTATATTCAATCGACTGAATGACAGAGACATTAAAAAAAAAGAAATCGCTCGCTAGCTTTCACGAAACAGGAAGTTATTTAACTTCGTATTTGTTAACCAGTCCTGTACTGTTTACTCAACTAAGTTTAAACAATCTACCGTACTTCCATTATTCGATTTAAACTTCAGTTGTACCATTTACGCATAAAATATACATCTTCAATTCAGATTCATATTTAGCTGACATTTTGCCTTGCCTTAGGATATCATAGGTTCAACAAATGCACATTATTACAAAGCATAGTTTTTGTCGTAACAATACTTTGAAAGACAATTTCTGTTAAAATTAAAATATCGACAAATTCCGTTCGCATTTTTTCTAAATGTTATATTGATTTACACTAGATGAGTCTGTGTATACACTGAGAGAAATAAGACGCGACAATAACTATATATAAACGTACTACAATGTAAAATACTACATAGGTTAGTTGCCATTTGTTGATTCTGTATACGTGCTGAGTAACTATTTTAATATTGTTTTTTATTGTATTGCATTATTCTAATCTAATGGTTGAATGGCCAAATACAAGAAGATTACTGTAAATTAAATAATATTATATACATTTTGTTCTAGAAATGTAAAATACTACGCACGAATGTACAGTGTTACTTTTCAATTGTAAATTTGCCTCTTAGGTTGCACGACGGTGGCAGGGGTTTCAGAGTTTTTGAATTTTTGTGAGGAAATCGTTTTTTTAAAGAACCTAGAGGCTCGAGTTTCTTTTATCCCTGTCATCGTGTTCTTGATGATTTAACTCAAGCGGCTCTGGTATCGGTAAGATCATTGAGTACCCACCCCTTTGGCTTTACAATGCCATTTGCTTCTTATGTTTTATATGTTTGTGTGCTTTTGCATACAACATTGTTGAGCTGATGGATAAGTTGGAGTTATTTCACCAAGACAACTTGTACTTGTTTGTTGATATGAGAAACTGTTGGTGCATGTGTGAGTTTGGTGCATCCAAAAACCTGGTTAAACCCCCGTGTCAATTTGCTTTGTCACTGACCGTTCCAAGGCGGTAACCCCAATGGTTGTTGTTCTTCGTTAATTGTCTGTTACGTCTTATTTGGATTGACATACATATAGCAAACATGCTCTCATTTCCTCTCTTCTTTTTCGCTGCGTGGCAAGGCTGTGTTTTGTGAGTGTGGCGTTTCCTGATATGCATATTTTACTTTTTTTTAACGTTACAAAGTTAATCGAACTGAATTTCGTAATTTATTTCTTTCTACACAAAACAACCCAAACGATGGTTTGCCTGTGCGTCGATTATGTAACCTTCAATGCGGTTTTTTCATTTTAATACAATTCTATGATCAGCTGCGTATAGTAAGTTTATTTTACTTTCCTTTTCAATATTTGAATAAGTAAATCACCTGCATAAAAAAATATATTGATGGTTAGAAACTTGAATTTTTAGATGGTTTATCGGTTTCCGTTTAATTTAAATGTTTAAATTTAACTTTATGTAATATTACATCTCATTGCTCATAAAACTAAACAGCTGTTTATAAAATTTTAAGCAAACGTATTGCTATTATGTGCATGCACCTACATAAAGGTAAACGAATATAACTTTGTTTCCATTAAATGCTGAATTTATTAAATTAAACGCATATTAAGCATTAAATCATCCACCGCATTTAAATTGCAACAGTGCACTTAAATTTCTATTTTGAAGTTTTGTTGACATCATTTTATCAGCGGATTAGCGGACAGTGCACATCTGGGTTCCCTCTGATCCCTTTTGACACAAACCTTGTCCTAGCGCCTATCGGGTTACATTTTAATTATTAGTAAAGCCTATTTTTGAGAACTAATGAAGAAAGAGAAAAAAGATAATTCCGTTAGATGTTTCACATTTGAATGACACAAAAATCACAATAATCTGACACATTGTTTCGAAAATGCTTGATTAGAAATGTTGGCTGGTTCTGTCGGAATAGTTATCACGGTAATTTTGATTCCATTTAATATCGTGTTTAACATTGCTATCATTTCAGTCCTTCCTTTGTTTTAGTGTCAGCCTTAAAAAGGTTGCAACACCCTCTGGTCACTCCATTTGTGTTCACATGCCCACTCAAAGTGTTTCTCTATGGTAAATTTCGACTTCCCTGTGGTAGCTATCAAGATGGCGCCACAAAAAGTGACTAAGGTAAAATTTTGATTCTGTTCTACTTTCCCTAACTATATGTACATGAACGTTTTGTTTTAGAAAATAGACAATACTTATGTAATTGAATGAATATATACTTAATAAATACTAAATTAGAAACGCAACTTCTTTAAACACAAAATATGTTTCGAGATTAAAGAGGTTGCGTTTTTAATTTCTTTTACTTTATAATATGTATTTGTAGAAATTAGAAACGCAACTTATTTAAACGTGAAATGTCTTTCTTGTTTAAAAAGTTGCGTTTCTAATTTCTTTAAGTATATGTTTTAGTCACTGTTAGCCTTTTCTGTCAGGATGTCCATTTTGCACTTCAATCTGAAGGAATATCAGACCCTAATTTGTTTTGTCAGAACTATAACTAGAACTCTTTCTATGAATATACTTCGTTAATATATGTACGTAAGACGTTAGCCATGCAATTAATTGTGAATTAACTTTTTAACAGAAACCAGGTGGCAATATGTACCTTGGCGTTACATGTAAACAGTCGACGCGGTTTTCAAATAGTATTTTAAAAGATGTACAGATATGAAAACAAGTCCCGTTGGTATACCGTCTATGGCATTGTCACATAATAAGAAGACACTGCAGCAATGAATTAATGAATTACACAACAACTAAAGAAAAAATATATGTATTTTTATTTGAATATACATAAAACAAATTTAAATGAAACAATACATTTTTGTAAGCACGTTAATATTACACATGTTTACATTTCAACATCATTCCTGTTTTTGAGATAATTATGTTTTTAGGTCTAGCATTTTCTTTACTCTTCCATGATTTCATAACGCATGTAAACTAAATAAACATACATGTGAATTTTTTTTCGACTGTAAATAGATGTTTATATTTTTATCTTTATTGAGTTATATGGAGTATTATAGTAATGACTGTGGAAAGCCTTTATCTGGTCTTAACCCATCTGCAGAACGCAAAAAGGCAAGAACAGACTTCCAGAAAACAATCCAATCTGCCATTTCCAGAATAATCAAGAAGTCTAACAATAACAATAATCTCATCCATTTTCGCTTTCGATAAAATTAAGTTCAGAGTGACCGATACGCCGACTTTAATTCAGTTGACCGTAAAACAACCTTAATTTTGAGTAGTATATAAGTTACCAGTTATTTGAAGGCTTGTATGAAAGCATAAATGGTCGCCCAACTAAACACTACCATTTACTGAATTCTGTTATACTAATTACAAATATTTAATAAGCAGTTCCATTATATAACCATATATAAATTGCAAAAACACGTCACATATCAGCAAATGCAATAAATAAATTTAAGTAGGTTCTAGAATCTACTCCACTAGAATCTCGTTTCATGTCAGAACCCTTTTCCCCTTTCAGATGACACAAACAAACAAATAAAGAATCTAACGAATATGTAAACTACATTAATGTCTACCATTATGCATTTTATGCATTAGCCTTTAATGATGTTATAAAAATAAAGACTGGACATTGTTTACGTAGCAGCGAAGGTAACCATTTACCAGAAAGAGATACAAATGCTAAGCGGAATACATGCAATGATGACGATAATTGGGCTGACAAATGTCGCCCTGGAAGTCTTTGATTTGTCATCATTTACATTGTTGTCTTTTATATTGTTTTCTTTTGCATTGGTTTCTGTTGCATTGTTTTCTTTTACATTGTTTTCAAATATAGGCACCGAGTCGGATACGGGCGAGATATCACCAAGTTCAATCATGAATGTTCCATTTTTAGCAACCGCAAATAGATTAGTATCGTTATACATAGGTTTCTCCATAAACGGTGGTTTCTGTATTCCTGGTAGCTGAAATAAATCAGCTATGGCCCAGGGTTTGATACAGTAGTCTATTTCACAACCATTATCAACATATGCCATATACTGACTGAAACCATAAGGACAACTATTTTTGTTAGTTTCGAAAGGATTTCCATAAGAACAGCTATAAATTCCAGCAAATGGTACAGAAGATTTTCTTACCGGTCCCTTATCCTGAGTAACGTGTAAGCACACAGATAGATTATCTAGAATTCTCAGTGTTTGAAAGTCATTGGGACAAGAAAATTCTCGCGTAACAACATTAAAATGATATGGAGAAAATAACCCTCCAAATAACAGATTCCGTGGAGGAAGAACACCTGGAGGGCCGTAACACCAGTATGCGTTGTAGTATCCATAAGCTACGTAGTCATAATATCTCTGGCAAGTACTTTGAAAAAGAAATCCACACGAAGTTGTTTCTACTCTAGTGACAGATTTTTGAAAAGTTCTAAAATTAATAGGCTGTGGTTGAAATCCATAAGGACAACTATTGTTTCCTGTCAGTGGATTTGGAACATTCTTCCCTTGGCATACTTCTTCTACATTTCCGGAGGCTGAACATGCCTGGTAAACTCCTCCAAAAGCATAACTGTTGGTGTTGTTTGCTTGGCACGTTCCGTCATTTACATTTGCGTCGAAACTAAAGTTCGGTGACTTCGGATCAGTACATCCCCGTATAACATTATGTTGATAGTAACCTTCCACAGCTGCTTTAATTATCTCTGTTATTTCCTCGCGAACATGGTCAGGGATATCCGGCAACGTGTCTTCATTGATAAAATAATAAATTGGATCACCCACTCTATCGAGGGCCACTAGGTTTCCTTCGACACTGCTACCCCACGAATGGTCGTTGTTGTCTGCTAAACTGTGTAAAAAAGAAAGCGACATCCAGTCAATAAAGAGAAAAAAGACAATGCATTAGCCTTTGCAAAACCAGAGCGCATGAATAATCTAAATGCACACGACTATTGTTCAGAATTTTATGAAATCTATGATAAGGTAAATAAGGTAAATTTTTGTACGAATACGTATCAATATACACTGTAATGATATATTCATTCACATAATATTCGTCAATCCTAAGAAGAGAGAGAAGAGAAAAATAAAAGAGAGAAAAGAGAGCTTTTTCGTATTCCGAGCATTGATTGTAGGACTAAAAGTATAAAAAAGTGAAATATGCATATCAGGAATCACCACACTCACAAAACACAACCTGCCCACGCAGCGATAAGTAAGAGATGCAAAAGCCACAAACTATTAACGAAAAATAGAGCCTTGGGGTTACCGCCTTGGGACGGTTATTGGCAAATCAAATTGCCACTGGGGGTTTAAACCATGTTCTAGGGTGCACCAACCTTACACTTGGTCCAACAGGTTCTCATATCTACAAATAAGTACAAGTTGTCTCTGTAAAACAACTCCAACTCACCCATCAGCTTATCAATGTTGCATGCAAAAGCAAAAGCAAACAAACAGATAAAACATAAGAAGCCTATAGCATTGCAAAGCCAAAAGGGGGAATTCTCAATGACCGAGACCAGAGCCACTGGGGTCAAATAAGCAAGAACACGATGACAGGGATAAAAGAAATAAATCGAGCTTCTAGATTCTTTTAAGAAAAGTAATTTATGCATAATAATCAGGAATCGCCACACTCACAAAACAAATCCTCCCCACGCAGCGAAAAAGAAGAGAGGAAGAGAGAGAGAGAGAGAGAGAGAGAGAGAGAGAGAGAGAGAGAGAGAGAGAGAGAGAGAGAGCATGTTTTTTATAAGTATGTCAAATCAAATAGGACACCACAAACAATTAACGAAAAAGAGAACTTCGGGTATACCGCCTTGGAACGGTCATTGGCAAAACATATTGCCACTGGGGGTTTAAGCCAGGTTCTAGGGTGCACCAACCTCACACTTGCCCCAACAGGTTCTCGTATTACAAAACAAGTACAAGTTGTCTTGGCGAAATAACTACAACTCGCCAATCGGCTCAACAATGTTGCATGCAAAAGCACGTAAACATATAAAATGAAAGTGTCTCTAGCTGGGAGCGAACCCGCACCGTCACGGCAACAGCGCCTAGCCCTGCAATTCCTGCGACGCAACCAACTAAGCTAACCGGGACAAACCTCCCCCCCCCCCCCCCCAAAAAAAAAAAAGGTTGATCAGATAGCCCTGATATCATTGCATGACATCGGTAACGGGTTATTTTACTGATAATAGTACTGACTAAATGTACGGGGAGACAATTTATGGCCCCCACACTGCACAAATAGCGCTACTGTGAATTTCAAAAAAAATAAACACAAAGATTTCCCCATTAACATTCATAAACTCTCAGACCACTGCCATCGTCGTGCAACCAAAGAGGTAAGCATAATGATCAACTGTAGATGGGTTAAACCAGGCCTGCAGAGCTCTGTAGAATATCACGTTATTAACCTTTCTTTTTGAACTTAAAGATGGATTTTATAAATAGCCTAGGAAAATTAATATTGCTTTTTATTTTCTAAAGTAAATAAATTATAACTCCATAAAAATTGACTGACTGTGAAATACCTTGTTGCTATTATAGTGATTTTAAATTGCACCTTTATTTTTGAATTAAATCTGGGAATCGGCGATACAACTTGCAAAGGTTTTCCGTAATGAATGATACCGATAACCATGTTTTTAAAGTTTTTCTTTTATGCAAATATTACGTTCATTTTAATCATAAACATCATTGCAAGCTCTAGAAAAGCGAAAGATGTTGCACGAGAACATCGCCGTCTCAAAACGAAAAAATTACTATATTAAAATTAAAATCTTTTATAATATATTTTAGTAGTGACAAATCAGTTTTCAAGAGAAAGATTAAGATCAAGAAAGTTTGCTTGCTTATCTGAAGTGTTTGCTTCATTTAGTTGTAGTTCGTGAGGGTAGATTTGATCAACCAGAGATAGAAAATAGATATTATCTTTATTCAACAAATTATCAATAAACCTATAGGTGTTGTTAAAGGCTGTGATAATGTTATCTTGATGTTCGGTAGAAAGATATAACATAAAATCTCTTTTATACAGTATAAAAACAGATCAGTAACTAGGGATGAGAAAAAGTAATGTTTTGGTAAATATATTATCAACTAAATTATTTCATTTTGCATAGAAAATATTAAGTTTGTATCCAAAGCTTGCAAGAACTTGTTCAACTTGAATTCTTTGTTCTATATATGCAATGAAATGTTCAGATGTCGGTCAGGTTTTGTTTGGAAATAAAGTGTTTTTGATAATATAATAAAGAACTGATATTAAATAATCATCCAGGTCTTCTTTGATTCCAAATGTGATTAACATATAGTCTATACAGACATGTTGTCGCTTGTTTGTAAGAATGTCATAAGGTCCATCCAAAATTTTTGAACATGCTGGCATTAGATGCTTTACTGTTTCGGTTGACATCGAACCAAACTTGCATTGGGCTGCCTAGGTCAGTTTACTTTTATAAAGGAACGTGTTGCATGGCACAATTTTCCACAGATATTTATATTTATATTTATATTCCTTATGTTTTGTATCGATTGAAAGGTACTTTTTAACGGGAAATTGAATATTCTTCTCCAGTGAAGTGTCTTGTTTTCAAATTCATGTTGACATTTAATAAAATGTGTTTCTATCAGTTTTCTCTTTTCTTTATTACATGTATGTAATATATAAGTCAAACAAAATTTGCATTTGCTGTTATTCTGTTGATCAAATAGTATATATTCTGTCTTTGTCGCAGGCAGTTGATTTATTAGTTCGGATTTCCACCGCTTTTTTTATTGTGTTCGCAATTCCATAGTATTCAAGAAAATACCCAGCAATTAAATCGAATTTTGTTTTTGTTTTTCAAACATGAACATGTTTTTGGTGTCAAAATATGCCCTACTTTAATTACGCCTTTAAAACCTTTGTTGGTAAAAGCACTTGATTTTCCATTTTAAATCCTACTTTTGCTCCAAAGAATCTCTTGTGACATAAGGCCGTTATAAATAATAAAGCCGTTGGCCTTTAAAAAAACATTATCCATTTTACTAGGGATTCTCCAAAATTAAAATACCTTAGGCATGTAAACATAAAGAGGTGATCTTAGCTGTCGAAAGTTTTCGTGTAATGAAAATAATTATATAACCATTATCGTCGTTCACTTGGTTAAAGATACTAATGTGATACTGCTTACAACATTTAAGGTCTTATAATAAAAAAAGAACCATCAACTGTGACGAGAAATCAATATATTTTGTCGTCCATTTACGCGACCAAGACATAAGTTAAAAAAGCATTTTTACTAATAGATTATAAGTTATACAAATTTATAAAACGCATTGATTTGTGCAAAGTTTTATCGACACTGCCTTTTGCCGCTTTTGTTCGATGACAGTGCAATGACGACTGTCATACACAATGAAGCACCTTAATTATTTCAAGATTCCCAGTGCGTCAGTGAGCAATGAGATATGTTATTAATTAGAAATAGACAATGTATTGTTAATTTAGCTTGACCTGTATCAAGTTCTGTAAAACAATCATTCCTGAAAACAGGGCCAATACGAAAAAGTCAGAACCAATACGACTTTCACAGAGCCAATATGAAAAAGGACGAACATGATTGGTTGGTGCAGCAGGGTCAATAGGAGATTTGTTTTATAAACCAGTTCCTTCGTCAATTAAGAATAAAACAAATTATCTACTGCATGCCTAATTTTTCGGACTCTTTAAAAAATTCACGCATTTCATAATATGAAATAAAAGGCTGAAGTTACACAAAGTGGCAGTAGTTAAGTCTGTGTTGATCTTTTAGGTAATATCTTTCTGTGTAATAAAAATCTTTTAGCTTATCTAACTCGCTCGTACAACAACGCGGATGTCACGAGCAAGAACCACACTTAATAATAATTATAAGAAAAACACGATTATCCTTATGTAATGTGTATGATATAATTTTATTATGTTCTGTATTTGTAATACAAAGTAGAAATTTCAACTTGGTATCTGCTGAATAACACTATTTATAACGGTTCAAAAGGCCTACCATATATTCAAAATCCTCAGTTTCCAATATATTTCAGTAAAATACTTATTTTCAGATAAATGTTTAAATTTTTATATAAAACAAGTATTTATAATCGACGAGACTTGATGAGTCTGATATTAAACACCAACACGTACTAATGCTATATATCGTACTAATGCGATCCCAAAGGCAACTCAATAGTTGTCTAAAGTTAATACCGAATAACATCCGGTGCCAAAACTAGCAATTTTTCTATTCAAACACAATTTTTTTCAATTGCACTTTAAAACCTAAAACCTATTTGAACTTAGCCGATTTCAGTCCCCGAAAACGAGTTTTGTCAACTTCAACATTTTCGAGGTTTTGAATCTTATAGGTTGAACCAAAGTAAATCCTATTCCTATAGGGTTTAATGTTAAAATTCTAATATCCAATGTCTATTAAACATGATTTCTATCATCCTTATTCCTAGACAACCTTATATTGGTGTGAAGATCTACATTCAGTCTATTCAAAGAAAAACACAGGAAATTGGGGGTTAACTTACTAGTAAGAAAATTTCTGATTTTTAACAGAACACCTATTTTAAACGCAGTATCGCAAAAACGGTGCTACAAATATACTTCCACTATTCCGTAACTAGTCCGCCTCTATCATGTCTATCAAACAAGATAAATGCATGAAATTGCTTTTGTTCATTTTCTCTGACATGTTGTACTTGCAAAAAAGCCACTAATTTGCTGATTTCTTAAGAGGCCTCAGATGAAGAGACAAAGTTATCATATATTAACACGGATTTCATTAGTCTAGAATGGACCACGGAGGAATGCTACGTTAATTGGTGTTCTGCAACCTAAATAAACAGCGGATTGTAAGGGATTACTTTTGATTCAAGCAAGTGTAAAAAGCATTAAGTTGCAAAAAGATTCAAGCTAAGTTTTGATAACTTACAGACATGCTTAATTGAATATTAAATGCGAATGTCGTTGACGTAGTGTGTCAGGAAGGAAACTTGTTATGGATAATAAACATTGAATTTCAGACAAGAAAGTTTGCTGCTACAGTTTGTCGGAATAGCAATGTTGTTTTTGTATTTATTCAGACCAAAACAACCTGCATATAACTGCATTTCCTTGGTAGCTTATAACAGCCACGTCAATACGGTAGACTGATAAACGATTGTCAGATATTTAATTCACAGTCGACATCTCATCTCTTCATGCAGGTAAATAAGTAATTTTAAAATCAAGACCTATGGATATTTTGTTAAATAATAAAATTGTTTAGAATCGATTGAATTTATATTGGCCTTGTAATTGGGCCTCGGGCCAATATGACTACGCTTGGCCTAGTAACGAGGCCTATATGAATTCACTTGATTAATAACATTATATTATTATCTGTATCAAATTTGAAAGTATACTTACGTGATAATACTTCCACCGAGAGAGTACATCTCAGTGGATTGTCGTAAATTTATATACTGGCTCATTGACTGGGACAATGAAGCCTCTGTAAAACCAAATGCAAGACTGTAGTTACGAGTCCGGTTTTGGTTGCTATCCAACCAATGAAAGAAAGAAATTTCTGCTGCTAGTTGTATACTACGCTTGTCAGAATCGGATTTCGCGTCAATGTCCATACTGAGCTGATCAAACTGAAACAACCATTAAATAAACACTACACGTTCTGATTAAGTCATGGACAATGTATATTTTCTCTTCTTTCAAAGGAGAAATAGTTTTTAGCGATAAGGTGCTTTAAAGTTTTTTGTTTACCGATAACATTGCCATTTGAATAGACCATGTAACGCTTCATTTCTATTTTTCTACCACAAGAACATTTTAAAAATCCTATCACTTCTGACTTTAATAAAATTACAGTATAGTTTGGTAATTTAGTTAATTTAAATAGAATGGGGTAAAACTTACTTTTACAAGTGACGCTCCCAGTTCAATGCCAGTGACGACATGTGTTCCGTATTCCCTCACTAAAATTTGACATTCGTACACAGCAAGCTCTTTCCGACCGAACACTACAAGTGCTGCAATATTCATCACTGCTCTCTTAAACGAAGGATGTAGGCTTGCTCCGTGTACAAGATTTACTCTGTACCTCGAGTGTCGTATCTGTGATATAAATAGCCTCTAATTATAAAAGCTGAACAGAGAGGAACTTTGAAATCGAACCATATGCAAATAGCTGGTTCGATATATTTCCGTTCATTGACAAAATTGGAAATTATTATGAACCGATTAACACATCCATGTCAATATGACACATTTTGATTTATCCAAAACGAATAATGGTAATGAAGGAACCTCCAACGCGTTGTTGATCTTGTTTTACTTAAAACGTTCAGATAAACAGCGGTCGATGGTCCCTATAGAATATAATATGCTTAACCTTTTAAGAACATAATGAGCGAAACTTAACAAATAGATTTTCGACAAAAAATGGAAATTTTAAATTATGCGTATCAAAGCAGACGTCAACTGCCACTGCCAAAATTAAAAAAAGTCAAACTTTATTGTTGGAGATTACAAAACAGTACGACCCTCAATGGTCAATAAGAAACAATTCCCAATTTGATAATGATTCCGAATTGGTTATAAAACGACGTGTTTAGAAGGAATGACAATCAAAAAATTTAAATAATAATACAGAGTATTATAGTTAATCATTTATAAAAAGAAGCGATCCGAATCGCTTCTATCGATTTTTTATCAATTGTTTTAATCGAAATAAATTTCTGACAATGTATTCAATAAAGTGTTTTGTTATCAAACATTAGTAAAAACGTGGAATACGCTTATCAGGAATTGCCACATTCAGAAGACAAAACGCCCCTCTGCCCTAGCTAATAGCATCGCAAAGCAAACGGGTGGGTACTCAATGATCTAACTTAGACCAGAGCACCAGGAGTCAAATCAGCTAGAACGTGATGACAGATATATGTAAAAAAAGGCCTCAAGATTTCACCATAAACCTTAAACATATCTGAAAGTCAAGTCGTTGAGCAAACAACCTTAAATGTGGTACATGAGAGTGAATGAGTGAGTGTGGAGGGATGTGGAAAGAGAAAGTCAAATAAATAGCCTCTAATTATAAAAGCTGAACAGAGAGGAACTTTGAAATCGAACCATATGCAAATAGCTGGTTCGATATATTTCCGTTCATTGACAAAATTGGAAATTATTATGAACCGATTTACACATCCATGTCAATATGACACATTTTGATTTATCCAAAACGAATGATGGTAATGAAGGAACCTTCAAAGCGTTGTTGATCTTGTTTTACTTAAAACGTTCAGATAAACAGCGGTCGATGGTCCCTATATGCATAATATGCTTAACCTTTTTAGAACATAATGAGCGAAACTTAACAAATAGATTTTCGACAAAAAAATGGAAATTTTAAATTATGCGTATCAAAGCAGACGTCAACTGCCACTGCCAAAATTTAAAAAAGTCAAACTTTATTGTTGGAGATGCCAAAACAGTACGACCCTCAATGGTCAATAAGAAACAATTCCCAATTTGATAATGATTCCGAATTGGTTATAAAACGTGTTTAGAAGGCATGACAATCAAACAATTTAAATAATAATACAGAGTATTATAGTTAATCATTTATAAAAAGAAGCGATCCGAATCGCTTCTATCGATTTTTTATCAATTGTTTTAATCGAAATAAATTTCTGACAATGTATTCAATAAAGTGTTTTGTTATCAAACATTAGTAAAAACGTGGAATACGCTTATCAGGAATTGCCACATTCAGAAGACAAAACGCCCCTCTGCCCTAGCTAATAGCATCGCAAAGCAAACGGGTGGGTACTCAATGATCTAACTTAGACCAGAGCACCAGGAGTCAAATCAGCTAGAACGTGATGACAGATATATGTAAAAAAAGGCCTCAAGATTTCACCATAAACCTTAAACATATCTGAAAGTCAAGTCGTTGAGCAAACAACCTTAAATGTGGTACATGAGAGTGAATGAGTGAGTGTGGAGGGATGTGGAAAGAGAAAGTCAAATAAATAGCCTCTAATTATAAAAGCTGAACAGAGAGGAACTTTGAAATCGAACCATATGCAAATAGCTGGTTCGATATATTTCCGTTCATTGACAAAATTGGAAATTATTATGAACCGATTTACACATCCATGTCAATATGACACATTTTGATTTATCCAAAACGAATGATGGTAATGAAGGAACCTTCAAAGCGTTGTTGATCTTGTTTTACTTAAAACGTTCAGATAAACAGCGGTCGATGGTCCCTATATGCATAATATGCTTAACCTTTTTAGAACATAATGAGCGAAACTTAACAAATAGATTTTCGACAAAAAAATGGAAATTTTAAATTATGCGTATCAAAGCAGACGTCAACTGCCACTGCCAAAATTTAAAAAAGTCAAACTTTATTGTTGGAGATGCCAAAACAGTACGACCCTCAATGGTCAATAAGAAACAATTCCCAATTTGATAATGATTCCGAATTGGTTATAAAACGTGTTTAGAAGGCATGACAATCAAACAATTTAAATAATAATACAGAGTATTATAGTTAATCATTTATAAAAAGAAGCGATCCGAATCGCTTCTATCGATTTTTTATCAATTGTTTTAAACGAAATAAAATTCTGACAATGTATTCAATAAAGTGTTTTGTTATCAAACATTAGTAAAAACGTGGAATACGCTTATCAGGAAATGCCACATTCAGAAAACAAAACGCCCCTCTCCCCTAGCTAATAGCATCGCAAAGCAAACGGGTGGGTACTCAATGATCTAACTTAGACCAGAGCACCAGGAGTCAAATCAGCTAAGACGTGATGACAGATATATATAAAAAAAGGCCTCAAGATTTCACCATAAACCTTAAACATGACTGAAAGTCAAGTCGTTGAGCATACCACCTTAAATGTGGTACATGAGAGTGAATGAGTGAGTGGGGAGGGATGTGGAAAGAGAAAGTCAAATGCAATCCCTGACGGTTGAAAAAATAGTATTGAATGCAAGTACGGAGATACAATGTACGTGTTACTGTAACGGTCGCCAAACAGCACACACAAAACTACTGTGATCATAAAAAAGTGAAATACGGATATCAGGAATTGCCACATTCAGAAGACACAGCCCCCACAAAGCCAAGATGAAGAGAGACCATGGTTTGTAAAATGTCAAATTACAAAAAAGATACATGATTATCATAGAAAACTATATTTGTGATATTCACACGCATATAACATTGAAATTAGGTTCTTAAATCGCTTTCAAATGTCGTTAAGCGTACACTAATGCCAGAGTACGTTATAATGAACTTTACACAAAGGAAAAAAAACAATTTACATTAACCAGTGCTACATTATGGCGTGCAGGCAAAAAATATTTTGATTAAGTAAGAAGAGATTCGCGATTGAAATTTATTTAATACTTGCAAACGTACAAAATAAAAATTATCATGTTTCATAACAACAATTACGTCGCATGAATTAAATGAATTAATCTTTAACTGTTACGTAACAGTGTGTTATACGATTTGGGAAACATTTGTAACGTAATTTCAAAATATTTAAATAGATGAAAATGGAACTTTGAAAGCCACCGAACACGACAAGCACGAAAATATTGCAAGCTCGGTTTGATTGTGCCTGTTCATGGGCAATAATGAAATTGTATATCACTGCCCACGCCGCCTAGATCCATAAAAATAAATTAGCCATGTAAGAAAACATATTAAATCAGTCGATTTTTCACCTCTTAGCTCGCACTTTGTTTGACCTAAATTAGAAAGTAAAACAATATTATCATTTTGTAATTTACATCTTACACTTAATCAATTTTGTCTAAACTGTTAGGTAATCATCAATATTAACAGATAATTTGTATACCTGCAACCGCATTGTGCGAGTTTTCTCGAAGAACTGTTTTTTCTTGATTGCTTCATATTCTTGTGAATACTTTCCGCTGATTTTTGTGAAGAAACTTGAAAATCCTGCTTCAATATTTATAGATTTTGAAGTTGTGCTTGTAAAATCGTCCCAATGCTCAAAGTACGACGATGTCGATATAAGTTGGCTTTTTTTTGACGGAACAACTGTGACTGAATCTGGAATCAGAAAATGTCCATCACCGGTCGTCTTACACATTGTGTATTTCGTGTCGACAACAGCTGCCATAGGTAAGTTGACAAGATTATCAAACCCTTCGCCCGGCAGTTCTCCTAAGGTTGGTAAATCTGCATATTTAACATTGAAATAGTCACGGCACCGATTGGGATGTCCAAAAGGTAAGCCTGTTTCTTGTGCATCTACACATGAAATCCAAAACAGAACTAGCTTTAACAGGAGTCTCATTTTTTTCGTTTTCTGAATAAAATAGTTTGTTCTCTTTCCATCTGTGCCGTGAATCAATAATACATCAGAGCGCGCTTATATACGAAACAGATTCCGTTGTCTCAGATAACATATCCATTTAGTTTTAATAAACACTAAATATACGAGTTTCTCCAATGTGACTGGTGATTGAAGTCCAAAATATCTTAATACCACGATCATAGTGAAAAAGTCCTTGTCTGGACGTGTTCTTTTTTGAACTTGGTTTGGGTTGTAGCAATCAGTATATTGTCATGTGCTTAAGAAAAGTGTGTAAGTTTACTGAAAATTTTTTTTAGCTGAACTTCAAAGTTTGTCGCTTATTTAAGTGCATGAAATATTTGTATTAATATGTATAAATATTTGTTTGTAAACTCGACCCAATACTGTAAATACGACTGTGTCAAAAAAAAGTGAAGTATGATGGCTTTTGTTAAACGAAACTGCGCCTGAACCTGTAATTAGAAAATAAATGTCCATCTTCCTTCCATATTCGCATTATCTGTTGACTTACGGTCAGCAAAAACCAAACTTTCCGCTAGGATTTTCAACACGTGTCTAGGAGTCTTAAAACTCACACTTACCTCGTCATGAAAAAATAGAAATATGGAAATCAGGAATAGACACATTAGGAAAACATAGCTCATCATACATGTATGCATATCAAAAAAGAAGAAAGGCAATAACGAGAATGTGTTTCATTATGCTTACCTCTTTGGTTGCACGACGGTGGCAGGGGTGTAAGAGTTTATGAAAGTTTATGGGGAAATCTTTTCTTAAAAGAACCTAAAAGCTCGATTTGTTTCTTTTATCCCTGTCATCGTGTTCTTGCTGATTTTACTCCAGGTGCTCTGGTCTCGGAAAGATCATTGAGTACCCGCCCTTTGGCTTTGCAATGCTATTAAATTCTTATGTTTATATGTTTGTATGCTTTTGCATGCAACATTGTTGAGCTGATGGGTGGGTTGGAGTTATTTCACCAAGACAATTTGTACTTGTTTTGTGATACGAGAACCTGTTGGGGCAAGTGTGAGGTTGGTGCACCCTAGAACCTGGTTTAAACCCCCAGTGGCAATTTGTTTTGCCACTGACCGTTCCAAGGCGGTATCCCCAAAGGTTCTCTTGTTTATTAATTGTTTGTGGCGTCCTATTTGAATTGACATACATATATAAAACATGCGCTCTCTCTATCTTCCTCTCTTCTTTTTCGCTGCGTGGGAAGGCTGTGTTTTTTGAGTGTGGCTATTCCTGATATGCATATGTTGCTTTTTTTAAATATTTTCATTTTGAAAATAGTTGAGCCTGTTCTTGGGAGGTAACGGAAATGCATAATACTGCTATGTCGCCTAGCCTCGGGTTGATAACAACTCAAAATTTCAACATATATCTAACCGGCTCAACGGTCATTAAAAGGCGTCTCATTGATAACAGCACTCAATATACGGGGAGACATTTTCAGTCGCAACACGAAACAAACAGACTTAATATGATATGTAAAAAGTTACAATAAACACACTTTACTTTATTAGCGGGTGCAAATACAAATTTGAAATAAAAGTTCAGAATTGACTTTTTCAAATGCCGTATTGGTTTGACGTTTCTCATTGGAATAAACCGGATCCCATGATATGTGAAAAGTTTTGACTCGTGGGCTGAGTCTAAATCAAATAGTGACCTTGGCGAAATACTCCATGCGCGAATCGGCTTAGGTACAAAATACGTCACAGCGCTGTTACGTCACAACGAATACAACCGTTGTAAACAAAAATGGCGCCGACTGAAAGAAAGTATAGAAAATAACTTATTGGAATAAATAAAGACGCTTCAAACAGGAACCAATGTACAAAAATGACATTAACACGTTTCTAGAAACATCGGAAAGTGTCACCAATTTCCGCGATGCTACAATTCGTATATGTGCATGTATTAGCAAAACTTTTTCAATGGCGGAAATCATGATTGCTGCTTGAAGCACTGTTTGAAGACTGAACTGGTTCAATTTATTTTATTTAGGTGTTGCACGGTGTATTTATATCAGGCAATGCTTCATTAAAAAGTAATGTCGCCAGTTGCAGCATCGAAAACAATAGGACCGCAATAAAAACATATTGTATGCACATACTGTATACTGTAAACGACAATAATGGAAACAAGAATTATTTTTATTTTATATTTAATAATAAAGCAATTGAGATGAGTTTATATAAGCGTTTTCTCTTGTTCTTTAATGCATTTCATGACATTTTCTCATTGTATAATATCATTATATGTTCATTTATTTGAATAAATATTTTTTTAACCAAAGCAATTGTTGTATTTCAGTTTCGGTCGATAGGGTAATTTGCCAACCTTTCGAAGCAATCTACCTCGGCCTTCGCCCTCGGTCGATATTACTTCATCAGGTCGAATAATCACCATATCGACCTCATTGAAATGCATTCATTGTATTAGAGTCAATAGTTTTTATGATTGTTCGATGTTAATTTTAACAAGCTTAGTGTCTGGGAGCATTTAAATGTTAGACACAACGATTGTTTAGAATGATATATTAATTGCAATATATATAAATTTCAACAATGTTAATATTAGGAAGTATGCTTACACGACTTCATTGGTGGATAATAAATTAATAATTTTAAACGAAACTTCTGTGTTAAACTATCACATTCATAAAGTGAAATCTATGACAAAATAAAGAGGTACATTTGTACATGTACATGTACGTAATTTGAATTTGATTTGACAGTCATATGATTAATGCACTGCTGAATATTTCAATTATATCTACAGCCCTAAGTTTTTATCCTAATCTCTTAAAACAAAGTACATTAAATAGCGTTTGTATTTAAAACAAGTGGAAAATAAATAAAGATTTATGTTTTAAATTAGTAAAAATAACTTCCAAGGCAGTTCATGAGAAGATTACTACAGCTAAATCAAACACATGCAATGTATAGAAAAACCTTATTGAGAAGACTAGCTTCCGCATAAAGACAAAACTGATTTCTGATAGAAACATCTCAAATATACCCTAAAACCTTAATTTGATTCTAGACTTCAAGAGGAAATTGTAAGTTTTCTCGATCATAACTTTCACAATGTCTACATTCGTAATTATCATGATTGCTATCAACATGTCCCTCTTGAGATTATCTTGCAAAGCATCCCGATCATTAACTTTTATTATCAGAACCTCAGTTCTTCAACTACAGTACTGTGGACGTTCAAGGTAACAAACGAAACGCACGATACACGATATACGGACGCACGAAACATGATAGACGGACGCACGATACACGATAGACATACGCACTATACACGATAAACGCACTATACAAGATGCTGCCGATTCATATAATTTGTGTACGTGATTTCTAAAAAATTGAAAATGCTTTTAAAATATTAGATGAATGGTTGAAATTAATCATATAAATTTCATATGCGAGAAACTTATTCATGTTACTCTGTAAAATTAAAAGACGCACGATGCACGATACACGATATACGGACGCACGATACACGTTAGACGGACGCATGATACACGTTAGACGGACGCACGTAACACGATAGACGGACGCACGATAGACGCAAATTTTGTAACATTAAACGTTCACAGTACTGTACATGTAATAAAGAAACAAAGTAAGTATCGGAGGCCTACAAACTAGTCATGTCTATGGTCTAAACCTTCAGACTAGGGTTAATGACAATCGTTATTTGTTATCAGCAAATTATAGATTATATATTATATATGTACATGTATGTTCCAATTACGTTAAATCGTTATTGTTTACCAGATAACTATTAGACAGGTTAAGTACGAAAACGATCTTTGAACGATCAAAGATTGCGGTAAGGTCATTTTCAGGAAAATTAGAACAAAGTTTTATGTGAACTGAGATAATGTCATTAAACCGAAAAATTACTTTTATTGTTGTTGTTGAAGAAGAAGAAGAAGAAGAAGAAGGAGGGAGGGAGGGAGGGAGGGAGGGAGAGAGAGAGAGAGAGAGTAATAAATAAAATTATCATTTTAAAAAGACACCACAAACAATCAACTAAAGTGAGAACCTCATGGGTTTCCGCCTTTGAACGGTCAGTGGCACATCAAATTGCCACTGGGGGGTTTAAACCAGGTTCTAGGGTGCACCAACCTCACACTTGCCCCAACAGGTTCTCATATCACAAAACAAGTACAGGTTGTCTTGGTGAAATAACTCCAACCTACCCATCAGCTCAAGTCCGTTCTTTCTTTTAACTAAATCTTGATCGTTCAGCATGTGCAACGACGTAGATTTTTTTTTCAAAATCGAATAATCTTCAAAATCCGCTTTAACCTTTCATAGACCAATCACTAAACATTTTCGTACAATAATGATTGATAAATCGTATCAATTCTCACAATTATCTTAAACATATGATTAATTATGTTATTATGCATCAAGATTATGTTATTTTATATTTATTTTCAATATTAGTTGGGACGTACAGAAAATACAATGCCAACCGGTTTACATGTTACGCATAAGGAATCACATTAACGTGAAACCCATTTCTTGAAAAGACCTGTAAAATAAATATAACATACATGTATGCATAAAAACGTGAATGTAATCACTGCATATGCCCATGATTTAACGCTGGGAAACGCAACTGTCTACGGATTTAAGAAGGGCTATTTAAAAGTGTAGGTAAATGGAGAGTGTTATTTATCAATGACCCACAAATATCATACAAAATCAATCATTATACATAACTTTAAAAGCTCGGAAAATAATGATCAAACAACCATTTAAATATTATAGCGAAACTAGAAACCGACACTATGTAAATTTAAATATTAAACAAATAAATACCTAAAGATATCATAACGATGCATATAATTATAAGGTATACACAATAAAGTAAAAATACAGTTTAATTACTTGTAATTTGAGAACATGCGAAGATCGAAGTGTTTATTTTAACCCCACAAGCTGAATAGTAGTCTTTTTATGTCTTTACATATACTTTTCTAAAAATCATGCTACATGGTTAATGAGAGAGTGGTTGTGAAATGGGCGCGAGGCGGCCATATCTGTTTACATCCCGAGATACAGATAAATATCATTTTGTTGTTATATTGTATGTGTCGCCAGGAAATGCAACTTGAGCAGTGCTATCAATATACTGTCTCTATGGCTAACAGTTGGGTTGATTAGTCAGCTTGTACATGTTTTTCCTTTAGTCACTTTTGTCGAGATAACAATTTAGTTATTAAACAGCCTATCTAGATCAAAGCGAAAATCATACAATCTGACACATTGATAACTGTTAATATTAATATTAATTTTCACTAAGTTAACACTTGCAAACGAACACTGCAGTAAATCAATAAGAGGACCGTTTTTCTAGTGACGCATCAATATTAAATTTTAATGGGGATTATGGTCAGAAAGTTGGAATTTTCACATAACTACCCTGTGACTGACCCAAACGAACTTCTTTTGTGGAAATCTTTGATCCGACCATGAACAAAGCTAGCAGAGTATTTCACGCAATACCTAAGTCCGCTACCGATGAAAACCCCAATCAATAATTTGTGAAAGATAGATTTATCTGACGTTGATTGTTTCAATAAAAGTTAAATTAAATCATAAAAATCTACCCCTTGTTAAGTAGTTGGGTGTGTGGGGGGCAAATCGACATTAAGTGTTGTTTCAAACTTTGTCTGTTACATGTAAAATGACCGAATATATTACTGTTTAACAAACTTAATGTTTATTGACAAAAATCATTTATAGAAGTCGGTTTAAAGACTAGATTTTGAAAGATCGTATTGAAAAGAATGCGGAGATTTACAAAAAGACACTGAATTATGTTATATTTTTGCGTTCAACTTGTCTTATTTTTAAAATACTAATTAAGGGATTATCCGTGGTCCAATTTCGAACTGTTGTTTATACTTAATGTGACGGGTATTGAAAATTTCATTTCTGTTGTAATTTTGGCTAGGTTTAACTTATTGTTTCGAAATGTGGCTGTACTAATTATGTTTATTGCAAGTAACTGACTTGACCTTTGACATGTGATGAAAAATGAAATCACTTTAATCTGTGTACCAAGTGTACGATATGTAGAATCATTTTTCATCAAAGATCTAAGGTCAGGTATACATACATTAGAAAAAAAATACTTTTATAACTTTAGAAGTAGTCAAGATCATTCATTTAAATGGCAATACGCAAATTATGCACGACCTTTTTTCACCAATCTACAGTAGGTGTCTGCTATTAAAATATAGAAAACTTAATATTTCAATAACTCATAAAGTAAAGTAAACGAGATACAGTGATGACACGTGGTATACATATCTGATGTAAAGTGATTACAGCATTATGTACATTATTTTATTTTTCACCACAGGTCAAAGGTCAAGTCAGTTATTTGGAATAAATATTAACTATCTTTCACAAATTATTGATTGGGGTTTCACCTCTGTTTTGCGTGCGATACTCTGATAGCCTTATTCAGGGTTGGATGACAGATTAAAAAAAAGGGTTCGATTGGGTCAGTCTTACGGTAGTTATGTGATAATTCCAACTTTCTGGCGATAATCCCCATGCAAATTTAAATATTGTTCAAGTAAACATAATCACAAATCTTTTACAAATTATTGATTGGGGTTTTCATCGGTAGTGGACTCCTGTATTGCGTGAGATACTCTGCTAACTTTGTTCAGGGTCGGATCAAAGATTTTCACAAAAAAAGTTCATTTGGGTCAGTCACAGGGTAGTTATGTGATAATTTCCAACTTTCTAGCCATAATCCCCATGAAAACTAAATATTGACGCGCAAAAAGGGGGTTTGAGCAACTCAAAATAACACCCTTTGAATTCGCTTCTGCTTGTTGATGGAAGAATTTTTAAGTATATCAAACTCTGTTTTGCAATGTACACCAACACAACAAACTACAACTATAATAGATTTGAAGAAACAGTTTAATATTTCGACAACTAAAGAATATTTCAATACCAGCATCGTATAAAATGCCGTGATACGCAGCGTAGCAAAAATCAGGTGCCGGTGTACGGTGCGTGGCCACTCATTTTTTGCAAGAAGCAAGTAAAATATAGATAAAACACACTCAAATTTTACACTGCAGTGTCCTCCAGTGCAAACAATTTTTATGCAGTCATAATTCTTCACTAGTCTTCAGTTTAGATCAAGAAAAATACATTTGAACAGGAAATTTACAAGTTTTGCAGCACAGAGAGGTCCATTTTCACGAATGATTGAGCAAACTACTGTCTTCTGGACACAGAGAGGATTAGAATCATACATAGTCATGATCTGACAGCCGTACAGGCCTATTGGTTTGAGTATTATTGAAATATCTAACTAAAAACTCTGCGATTTTCTTACCTTACCCCACAAAATCTCCTGCATTGACACCGGTTATGCCGGTTAAAAGCGTTGCATATGCCGTGATCGCGGCGTAGTGCCGTTCGCGAAGCGTACCAGGTTAGCCAGGGTGCAAGTAATCATTTAGAAATCATTCGTGACATAAAATAAGAAATTCAGACAGAAAATGGATGATCAGTTAATTTGAAAGTGAAAGAAGGTAGGTTGGGGAAATTCCGCGTATGGATACCAGACTAATTGAGGGTGAAGTCATTCGGTGGACTGGGATTTTCTTACAAGTAACATAACATGCCATTTGCTTATTGTAGATAAGGGGAAGGACAGACCTTTAAGCTGATACCAGGTTTTGCTCGGATCAAGACATAAATAAAACGACAAGATGCAACTGAAAATCATTTAGTTAACATTAGTGTCTATGGAGAATTTTTTTACTTTGGTTCAACAATAACTTACCAAAGCTGCGGCATTTTGAAACATTCACTTTGAAATGAGCTTTCTTAGTCGCGGCCTCGAGATACCACCAGGATAACGAAGATTTTTACTCATGCCCATGGCAAAAATATTGGCATACAAATAAATCTCTTCCCAAAGTGCAGGTATTTACATGTGTATTATTATTTGTACAAAAAATAATATTCTCTGAGTTCAGAATCAAACACCGGCAATTCAACTAAAAGAAACCCCAATTACCGAACATTTAACGTAAACGTTCGGCACGCATTTCGATAGTCGTTGCACCAATGACTCTGTTTACAAAAAATAATGACTAAAAAGAAAACAGTCAATGTCTTTAATGCGGACATATGAACAGATTGTCGTGTCGGTGGAATACTATTAAATACTCTGAATGCATTCTTTACGTTTTTATTTTTCTTTGAGTTCCACCATATGACATCGAAAAATAAACTTGATTTTGATTTTCAGTTGAACTTTAAGATTCAATTGTTCAAATCATAATTTCTTTTAGCATTTTCATTTTGTCCTCTTTCGTGAAAACTAAGATTATGATTCATCTCTATTACATGTAGCGTAAACTTCATGCAAGTGTAGTTACTGCTCACTTCTTGTTGTCGTATGCATATATCGACAGTTCGGAAATACCGGCCATTATTAAAAAATAGAAAATAACTTTCAAAGCCCCCAAACACAAAAATAACAAAATATCGCAAGCTCGGGTTGATTTAGCTTGTTCATGCATGAGCAGTAATGAAATGCCTATCAATGTCCATTCGCCTAGCCACGAGTTTAGAGCTTTTCAAATTTTACAAGTGTATATAATCGTGTTCAACAACCTTCAAAGATAATAAGCGATAAACATTCGATAACATTCATTAAGAATTTGATACATCATCTAAATGTCGTTCTGATGACCGATAAAATTATAAAAATGCACCAAGCGGAAGATAAAAAGTTAACCATCGGTTTACAGCGGGCTACAAAACTTAAAATTGAGACAGTGCTTCCTGCTCCGAAGATAAGAAAACTTATAAACATGAAAGCTCATCTCACATCATAGGAAAATTTTTAATAAGCGCTGCATTTAAAACGAAAATGTGGTGATTTAATGACGCTGTGAAATGTATATGCAGTAAGTTTCTGACTGTTAATAATGAAATCCCATTAAAACGGCGTTTCATTTAGACCTGACTATATTGTATATTCCTGCCATTATGGACATATAAGTATCTCCTGTTCATACTGGAATGAGTATTCTAATTGGATATCGTAATAGACGAAATCTGTTTCAATTTGTTTCGCTTATCGCAGATGATTGCATTGCAAACCTGTTTCAAGATAATCAAAATATCCATCAGTTTTATCAAAACTATTTAATAGCTATTTCTTGCCCGAATGCTTTTTAATAATTAGGCTTAAACACAGTCGTAGCTGAAGAAAAATAACAGCCCCACTAGTCTTTGGAAACATATTGCTGCGTTGTCAGAATATTTTTATAACAAAGGTATGTTGCATCACGAGAACATGTGAACTGGCTTAAAATACATATTGTAAACGGTCAAAGTTTGCTTTGCCTATTCGAAGGAACCTCATTTGGAATCGCAGCCAGTTCATACTGCTTTGGAAAAGAGAGCTAGATCGAACATAACGTTATAATGTGACAAATTTTAAATGAAAACACACAAACATGAGAAAAAGAAACCTCATGGAAAATAGCGTTTTATATAGATTTGCAAAACTAGGGTTTAACCAGGTTCCAGTGCATCCATTTGACAAGTTGCCTTTTTGCGACGGTATCGTATTTGAATCCTTGATCTTGGACTTCTGAGGGTAAAAGAATGTCAATACAATTTATTACATTTGTACGAGTACATATTCCGTATCTGCCTTCAATTTTAATATATATCGCAATTTGCGGTAGTAATGTGTATTCTCTTTACCGATGATATAAATGATCTTTAAATAAATACAAAACTAATAACATAATTACGTTTATCGGTCAACAAAAACAAGGTCATTTTCGATTAGCAAGTCTATTCATTTTCTCAGAAGAACACTATATACGTGTAGGTGTGTTAAATTAGATCGTTCAGTATTAAGATCGTTTCACCTGTAGTGATAATGACATCATTCTTTTGTAATTTCTCTTCTGATACGCAGGATTATATTCTCATGTGTTAAATGTAGTTTTCACGTTCAGAGCATACCAATTAATTTATCTGTTAACGAAACGCCGTTAATCATCTGAAAATTTCGATCTAAATGTTCCATCTGCACTGTTTTATTCAATGTGATTTTGAGAATGCTTACCCTGGTTTATCTGAGTTGCCAGTTGTTTTTGTAATTGTAGTACTTCTCATAAGTTGGCCCAAAACACGGAATATTCTAATAATTTTAATGTTCTGTGACTTTTTATAATATTGGTTTAACGAGATAACTAATTTGAAAACCAATCATTCTGTCATGATCATAACGATAAAACCCACCAGTCTTTCGTTTATCTGTCGCATGTTTTTAAATCTATGTTTTGTCTCTATACTTCTACTTTTCATGATGGTTTGTGAAAGACTGCATTTTATCAGTCTTTTAAGTTTGTTTATTATGTTCAAAACATACCGATTTAATTTTTTATTTACAGAGAGATCATACTTATTAGAATTTTCTCGTATTTAACATACGCATTAAATTTGGTTGTTTAATTAGTTGATGAATCAAATAGTAGAATTTTCAATTATATTATAATTACACTTTCACTGAATATGACCTATACATGTATATATATATATATATTTCTATTACAGATACAACATATTGTGGAAACTGAGAACATCAAAATGTCTGTGTAAAAAGTGAAGGATGTGATAAGTGTTTGTATATGTATAACCACTGCTGGTCATTTATCGTCCTTTCAATGATGAAATCATCGCTTTCGAATTAACGGCTGCAGACGATTTTGCATACACTAAATAACAATCGGAAAAAAGCATAACACTAGCCTTAAATAAACTTTAGTGGTTATGAACTTGTTATTTGTTATCTCTGGGTTTCTGTTAACAATACTACTGCAATGTGAATGTCGAACGTCGAACTGGTTTTGAATGTCGGACGTCGATCAAAAATTTGAATGTCTAACTGGTTTTGAACGTCGAACGTCGAACTGTTTTTAAATGCCGAACTGAATTTGAATATCGAACATCGAACTGCTCTTGAATGTCGAACGTTAAACTGGTTTTGAATGTCTGGCGTCCAACTGAAATTTGAATGTCGAACGTCGAACGGAATTTGAATATCGAAAGTCGAACATAAAGCTAACCTCACACACATCACTTTTTCTATTATTCTCGACTCTGTAGTCTGAACGAACGTGTAATCTAGGATTGATGCACAGGCGCTCTCGGGGAGGGTTTGGTCACATCTATTGCGTTTGCCTTGAAGTTAATCTTCTTTTTATTTGTTCGATATAATTTCCATATGACTGCCCATTTTGAAAACACAAGGAATCTCTTTTTGTTCCCAAACCTAAAGAAACTCTGACATTTGAATGCCAATTAATACTTTTTCAGGAGAATGGGTCACGAAAATGGCTCTATTGACTTGAAGCTTAGACTAGATTCCATTGTTAGTTAATATTAAACTTCTGCTCTGAAAACGTATGACTACGGCCAGATTCAACTGTGTCAACGTCAAATGCCGCCCCGAATATTATGTCAGTTTCAGATTGTATTTCTGTTCCAAAAATTGTAATCCTTTATTTAGAAAAAGGCATATCGGGTCGTTTGATATTGTATTGGTTCTCTCGATATCGATAGTGTCTTTATCTGGAGTTAGGGCGCCTCTAGGTTTGAAATCTCCATGTGCAATTATTCCGACTATTTCTATAGCGCCGTTGTCGCCATCTCCTGGATTAGTGCATTGCTGATCACTTTGTCTTGTGAAGATGAAGTTATATCTGTACTGTAGCAATCAACAAGGCTTTGTGGTTTTCTGATCTGGAGTCTGGCGCTAAACCACTACAGCACTGTTCCGCATACTTTCATGTAAAACTTATGAGGGTTTTTTATTAAGGCGTTGATAATTCAGATATATAAAGCATGAATCATATTCCTGATACAAAATGTATTTGCTTTTGGTTTTGTGCTTAGTAATATGAATATTAATGGATTTGTTGAAATTAGTTATTGAAATATTAAAAGCAGTAACCAAAATGGGTTCTGATGAAATTTCACATACAGTCAAACCTGTCTACAAAGACCACTTAGGGGAAAGCCCAGAAGTGGTCTTCATAGGCAGGTGGTCTTTGTTCACAGTAAAATCTGTTCTTTAAATCAGTCAGTGGAATAGATAAAGTGTGGTCTTTGTCCAGAGGTGGTCTTTGTTTACAGGTGGTCTTTAGCATAGGTTGGACTGTAATATTAACTTTCGCGATATAAATACTTCAGATTTAATTTGATTGAGTATGTTTAAGAGTAGTTATGCAAACAAGCTTGCAATGATAGTGTCAATATTCCTATATTGAAGTATAAAACGTACAAATACACACGGAAACACACACGCATCCACGTGTGGCAGATGACATTTAGGAAAAACGGATACGTTTAGCAAGGTATATAGGCAGATCGGAAGTTAAAGGGACTAAGAGTTGTTATATAATCCGGGCAAAAACTTGTATTTAAATTATCCTGGCAGGAAAATATGCAAACATCATAGCAAATAACACAAAAACACCTCACTTTCGAAAACACATGCCGAATTCTTAGTTTCCGAAACAGGCGTAACTACCAGCATTGTCCATGGGCTGCCAAAGTTCATTGCAATATTGGGAGCAGGACGAATAGGTTTAGTATGGGTCTAGTGTCTACTAATTGCAAAGGTACCTTGCCTTTTGTGCCCATCGTACAACAGAAGTACAGAATTATGCCAAGCTACAGTTGTCAAGTTCTGTTAGTAGTGGCAATTTAAAATTGATCTTTGCTGAAGATGGAAAATAATTGAAATGACTCTTGATCTTTTCCAAATACAACAGATGTGGAGCCATATGACAATTTATGTTGAATATTTATTTTAACAAATAATAAAATAGTGACACTGGGTGAACTACAGCACAGCCGCTTCAAATTACTGTGCTTGATCTATCAGCTAAGAAAGCCCGAATCTTACTGATCGCAGAAAGTAATCGGAAGAACCTTTAAGTTTGTTGAACCTTATTCGAGTCATATTACTCAGTTTCAGTCATGGTCGGAAGATAATGACTGAGGAAAGCTTCTGTTCGGCCGCTTTCTGTTGCAAAATGACATCTTTTACAACTGCAAAAGTAGACTTTTCTTTTATAAATACTTCAGTACTTGGAGTCCTGATTTCTCGCGATCTGTATTCACCTTGTGCGATTATACCAACAAGTTCTATGCCATTTTGTTCTACATCTATTGCTATCATTGTGCCACTAACACCAGGATCTGCAAATGACTCATCACTATGCCCGTAGACCATGAAATTAATTTCTTCATGAAAGCTCTCCCTCAAGCCGTGTGGTAGTTGACGAACTGTTCCTTGTACATTTGTTTTCAACCGGGAAGGTAAAGCTGTATTTCTTCCTTCATCGTTCGTACACATGAAAACAGTTTTATCGTAAAGATCTTTAATATAACCCTCGTATTCTTTGCAGGTTGATGCCGTTTTACCTGAAGACGTCCGATAAAATGGTTTACAACGCAGTTTCATACCGTCATGTACTAGAATAAGATCAATGTCTTCCCAGTTGATCTGTTCAAAACATTACTTCTTCTTTGAGACACAACAACCGAACGGAACAGTATCTCCATTATTTTTGTTGACAATGCAAATGATCCCAGAGAGTGCTCGTGTCACGTGTCTGTTAACTAATGCATACACTATCTGTTTATCATCTATTAAGAAACATCCTATCACAGCTTTAACTTCGACATAGTCTTGCTTTTTGGACAAAGAACTTGCAGATATTTCGTTGGATTCATTTGAGCATGCCATCTCAATTTTGTTCTTTTTAACTATTATGCACTTATTTCTGAAATGAAAGTTAACATTATATGTTCATCACAAAAACAACTTTCAAACTTACATGTAAATATAAAGATTTAATAGCAGTGTCATGGATTTTCTAAGATTTAAAAAAAGTTATTCATTGTCTTAAAGATTCCGCATATTAAATCTCTGTAGGTATCTGAACGCAAATTTGTTTTAATTTTAATTGCGGATTAACCAACCGTGTATCAAGTATTTTGAAAATGTACGATAATTATATATGTGGGTTCAATTCAATAACACATAATAAAATAAAACTTCTTATACTGTCTCATTGTTAGCATGCATTCTTTAAAATGCGCTACTTTGAATATAATATTCGCCTATTATAATTTTCTGTTTTAATTTAATTTGCTTTACATTGTGTTATCCTATGTTTCCGAGTGGAAAGATTTGTATATTCTTAACCATTCCCGCCATTTTAAATAATTTTTTATATTTATTTGAAATTCAATAAAATTTAATAAATTATTCAATAATTCGTTACTGTCAGTTCGTTTTGAAAAAAGTAAAATGTGAAAGAAACTGTTACTTATATAGCTTTTATATCGTTTTAATTATTGAAAGAAAATTCCGTTTCTAAATATCTTCCTTTTTCAAGAATCAATTTTGTAATTTAACATTATGACAAGTTAAGTTTTCCCTGACGTTTGCGAAATACGTCCTTCCACGCTTGACACAGATAATTGTAAACAAGCTATGCATTCAAATTTTACAATTTACAGTTGCAAAATATTTTGACCTATTATTAGTAGCAGTAGTTTTGTTAGTAGGGTTATTTTATTCTCAACAACAAAAATCAGAAATAAACCGATCGGTATCATATATATTATCTTTTTTTCTTTAAAAGTCACACAGTTAGTAAAATTTACAAAGCATTTCATATTGAACTGCAGTGAGGTGATTAAAGTGTTGTTAAGGTGCAGATTTTCATAATGGTAGAAGTCAGTTCAACTTTCAAAAGCTACCGTGTACTAAGAATTGCTTAGAGTAACATGTAATTGTATATGTTGATAAATATTTCACCAAATCTCTTTGACCACTTTTGAAATGTGTCTGACTCATTAAACACTCGCAGTTAACACGGCATCTTAAGCAGAATAAGAAGGTAATTATACACGTGCACCCAAATGCACGAGAATTCGATTAAGATGTCAAAAGGTTAAACTATTGTAGTTGAATAATAAAAAGACAGACGATTTATTGATTAAATTTTACATATCACTTATTACTTGAATATACTTTAAAAAAAAACTGCAGTGTACACCAAATTCACACCTAGATAGAGTATCATAGGAGAGGTTGTGATATCGCTGAAGAAATTTGTTTACAATTATAATTTTAGATGTGTATGTTAAAAACGTTACTTTTTGATTACCTTACTTATAAAATCTTCAGATCTTAAACATTTAGTTGTTTACATGTAATAGTAAATGAAAGAAACAGTAAATAAAAAATATTTTAAAACCGGAAAGGAAATATTTAAAGAAACAATGTAAAGATTATAATAATAAAAGAAACATTAACATATCTTTCAACAAATGTAGATGCGTGATAAGTTCTTACTGTTGGTGTTGACCTTAGCGTCCATTCCAGAGATGAAATCGACGACTTGCTGCAGACTACATTACATGAATGTTGAAATTTCCTCAAACAACAATAATTAGCTGCTTTTTAAGTCTTCTGTAATCACACTTAAGCTAAAATACCTTTAAGCATTAGTTCTTTGACATGTGGTTTTTTCTCAGTAAATTATTGGTGTATTTAATTAAATTTAGGAAACCCAAATGGATGTCATACACTGCAAGCCCCTTCTTCTATTTACTACGATTCTGGAGTCTCGGTGGGCGCCTTAACTAGTATCCATGTAGTAGCGTTATCAGGCTCAGTCACATCTGTTTCTGAAGAATCGGCATTGCGATTCACTTTAAATTATCTTTGTGAAATATCAAAGATAATTTCTATTTTACTGTAATTATGAAACAGGTGGAAACACATTTCGATATAAAGTTTTTGTGATATATTCAAGATTGTACTGCCAGATGGTGAAAACACATGGAATCACCTTTTGTGTAGCAACCGAAGAAACAGTGGACCTGTAGAATTACGATTACAGAACTTTTGTGAGAAAATGGTGTCACAAATATCGCTTTCAGAATAGACGAGGTGTCATTCTTAATTAAAATTAATCTGCTGGTCTAAACGTATACCTACATCCGCATTTAATGGTGTCGACGTCAGAAGCTGCCCCCGGATAAATTGTCAGTTTCAGATTGTATTTCTTTTCCAAAAAATTAATTCCTTCATTCAGAAGAAGGCATATCGAGTCATTACTTGAATATGGAGCCCTGATACATGTTTGAGTTTCCTTTGGTTTTACATTACCTACCAAACTATTATCCTCTTTCGTAATGTTTGTGTTATGACACTTTTCCATTTCTTCTTGTTGATCATCGGGTTCATTAACAATAGCGTCATTTGCCGAATCACCACTTTTATTCACAAATTGTGGATCACTTTCCATTGATGTTATACCATCATTTGGTCCCTCAGTGGTACTTTTTATTGCCGTAACATCTACTTTACTGCAGCTCTCAATACCGATAGTTTCTTTATTAAGAGGTTGGGTACATTTAAGATTGATATCTCCATGTGCAATTATTCCGACTAGTTCTATAGCGCCGTGGTCGCCATCTTTGGCGATAATAGTACCACTTTGTCCTGGAAAAGCGCATGGCTGATCACTTTGTCTTTTGAACATGAAGTAGTTATCCGTACTGTAGCAATCAACAAGGCTTTGTGGTAATTCGGATATTGTCCCTTTCAACGCATTTGTTTTCTTTACAGTCTCCTCCGATGTAAAACACATATGCGCCTTTGCGTTGTACATATCCTTTATCTTGCCATCGTATTTTTTATATGATGAAGCAGTCTCATTTGTCGAAGTCTGAAAAACTGATTTACACCGCAGCTTATATTCGTCATTAATTTTAATTAGGTCGATGTCATATAATAATAGATTTTCATCGCTAGAATTCTTGGTTGACACTGGTGAACCAAACATAACACTACTACTATCTTTATTTACAATTTTAAAACAATCTTTCAGTAACAGTGTTACGTGTCGATTAACCAATCCATACACGTTTCCGGCATCATCCGTCAAGAAGCAGCCTATCACAGCTGTCGGCGGAGAACACGAAGACTCCTCTTTTGGTTGCTGTGAGCACGCCATCTAACTGTGCACAAATTACAGTCTGAAAAATAACTCAAGCAATGATATATGTACAGTATTAACGTTTAATAACATTAAACATAAAATGTGGTATGCAGTTTGTCTTAATTTGCCTTAGTTTTCTATTTAATCTGCAAAAGAATCAACATGTAAGCTATGAAAAATAACCAGCAGAGTTTCTAAGTTTGGTCGGATTAACTTTTAAATCTATTTGTTCTCAAATCAGGAGGCGGATGTTACTACATGTTATGCACTTTAGTTGCATTTAAATTTGATATTATATTAATACAACACTTTAATTATCCTATGCAATGAGAAAAAAAAACGTTCTAGATCAAATATTTGTTCACATTTATGTTTCTTGTTGACGAAGTATATCCTATGAAATAAGTTTGATTTAATTAACTTGTCTATTGAGTTTATACAATAATATAATTATTTAAAGTATTTTTATATAGAGTTATTTAAAGACAATCTTCTTAAAAGAGCAACTTCTAATGATGATAGAGTCGCCTTTATATCGTTTATGATTTGCTATTAATAGATTATTAGAAAACCGTTTAAACACATTTTATCATGGTATGAATAATTTAAAATAAACCCAAGATTGCGAAATTTATGCACGACCTATATTTGTATGCACTTCAAACAGGAAGGTATATTTACTTTCAAGTGCAACTGTCATAAAAATAGCCTAGTGTGCGTAATCAATACACAATTTTGAGATTTTCTCAAAAATGACCTCAGTTGAAGTCTTACAGTTTGAACAGAACAGAACAAAATTTATTGTCTTCCCAGGTATGAATCATACAACATGGTTTTTCTAAGTCCCAACATCCCTCTATCCAAATTATCATCTAAATTTAAATGACGCAGTTTTTGTCTGTTAAATATGATTTTTTTTCAATGAAATGATAGCAAACTGCACGCTCTTTCACTCTCAAAAATAGATGTAACTATGTGTTGTACATGAAAAGGGATATGAACAATGATTTTGCAGTTTAGTTTGAGCTGGTTCAAATGAAAGGGACTCCCGCAAAGTGGTTGGCCAGAAAAGTCTTATAAAGTTTATAATAACACTATCAAGCTTATTTATCAAAATATTGCTTAAGCTTTTGTTTGATATTGACTTATTATTGAGCATTGGTAGTCTAAATTAATGTTTTCCTTCAATCAGTTACAAGCGACGCGTGTTATGTTTTTATTAATAAATAAAACACGTATGCTTGCAAGTTTGGTCTTAGTAATAAAAATATATAAAACATCTATCTCCTGAGAAGAAGAGTGTACAATGAAGCGGAGTATAATATTCAATTATAGTGCCGTATTTTTTGTGAAAACTGTTTTAATAAAGTTCCTGCCAATGGGCTAGTTAGTTATTTAAAAATGAAAAATATTTGCCTTAGTTAAAACACTGGAATTATAGTACGAAAAAATATTTAGGCTAGACAAAGGCAACTTGCCAACAGCCAGACTTTTATAACCAATCACCCCCTTTAGCGGTGAATGTTGCAAAAATATATACATACACACACAAAAGAAACAATACTAATTGATATGGACTTCGAACGAGCAACCAACCAGTGCCACAACAATCATAAAATTCAATTGCTACATAAATCAAGACTGATACCACTCGCACGACCTCTTCTCTGTCATTCATAAAGCACAATATACGCTGATATTTCTGCAAAACAAAATCAAATGACCGAGTACCCTATTCTCACGTATGGCTAGCTGTATACTCACGGTTTGCAGGTTTGTAAAAAGGTTTGTAAAAAGGTAGGAGAATTATAACTGATAAAATGAAAATAAACTCATTATTGCAACCACTTCAAAACCAAACAAACACAAACATTTTAAAAATGAATTACGATTCAATTTTGCCCCGTTGACTATGCGTACTGGCCGCCAGGGGGCGTTTATGAACGTTTCCGGCGTTTCCTTTATACAAAGCGTTGTAAGACAGTACTTCTAAATGATGTTAAATTTCAGTACGGTAAAACTAACAAACGCACACTTTGTGGATAGAAACATACAGGACCTGGTATGTTTTCCGTTTCGCTACTTTCATTTTGTTTATAACTTGCTTGTTTATAATTTGCTTATTTCTGCACTTGTCCTTAAAATGAACAACTCCAAGTACAGTGATTAGTTTAATGTAATCAAATAATCTAACATAATTTTTAATTATTTATGATATGTCTTTCAAACTTTGTTTACTGTTAACGCTTTAAGTTTGACCTAATAGCATAAAATGCATTAAGGATCCGACATGCAATGCGGCTTGAGTTTGAGATCTGTCTGAGGGGGCGGTTTATTATTCCTCGTGTTTGTTTTCCTTAAGGTATTTCATACCCCCAGTTAGTACAGTTGCACTAATGATGAGCTGTGAAAATTAAATTATCATTTTTTCAACAATTTCCAAACAAACTGTTATTATATTGTTACAAACAGATGAATATTGATAACTTTTTCAAAATAACTTGAAAATATTGCTCTTATAAATCAAAATCCAAACACATCATCCTTTGTCCCATGAGGTCACTCACCCATGCAAAAAGCATGCAAATCATGCCCACTTGTGTTTACCTGTAGGACAGTTTAATCTCTACATGTATAACAATGTAATTCTTGTGTGATGGTATTTGTGCAGTGTTTTGAAATTCATAATAGTCAATGTTTAAAAAGTTATTTTGAAAAAGTAACACTGGTTGGCCCTAGATGGAACATTGAACTGGATATTGTAATTAATTGTTTTGGATTTATTTCAGTGGAAAATGCTTTATTTTGACACCCGGATTAGACAACATAGCAGGTACCACATTTTATTACTTTTCTAACAAATTTCATTTTTTTCAACAATTGTCTCCTGTTATTATCAATATTCATCTGTTTGTAACAATATAAAAACGATTTGTCCGGAAATTGTTGAAAAAATGATAATTTAATTTTCACAGCTCATCATTAAGATAACTGTACTGTCTGGGGTATGAATTACCTTAATCCTTATTTGCTGAATATGAGCCTGTCTATTTGTCAACCATATGTTGACATAATTATTGTTAATCTCACTGACTAAACACTTGAATGTTTATTCGCAGCGCAGATGGTAATCCTAATCTATAACAACAATTTATTTGAACTTGAATATATACCAATGTCGATGTAAGGCGGTTACTAGTATAATTAGACCTTGATTTTACTAGGTGACGAATGTCCTTACATGTTTACAAGTTGTCATTTAGTTATGCCTATATCAGTTAGTTAATTCATTCAATTAAGGAATGATTCTTATTTTGGTGCTGTTCATGCAGATTGGACGTGCACGCGAGAGCTGGCAAATCCATAAAGCTAACTAAACGACGGAAGACGCAGATCGTATCCTTTTATATACAAGTGTAATTTAAAGAGGTGTAGGTGCTGTAGTTTTTTAAAATGTAGCTCGACTATAAAATCAACTGTTAATGGAAGAACTTTTTCAGTAAATATTAATTCAGATATTGATTGACAAACAGATAATATAATTTATGTTTTAACTTGAAACGCTTTAAATTGCGGCATTCAATATGTAGGACAGACGGGACGCCCTTTAAAAACACGTTTTAGTCAGCACTGTTCTAAAATACGAAACAATAATAAAATCAATACATATTTATATAAACATTTTAAACAATCAGGCCACACTTTAAAACACGTTAGTATTCAACCTGTGGAAAAAACTATATTTGATAACAGTGCTTCAAGAGCATTTAAAATTAGAGCAAGACTTGTTTCAGAAGATAATTGGATAAAAAAACTACAAACTCCTTATCCACTTGGTTTAAATGATAATATTTATCAAGAAGGCAACATTTCAAAAAACCCTGATTTTGACATTTTTGGATTGCTTCAAATACGAAAACGAAAATCGAGGTCACATGGGATAAGGACTAATGGTAACATCAAAAGAAAATCACGTGTTCATTGTTCTATTCATGACCTTCAAAATATTTTAAAACATTCTGGAAGACATGCTATGCTGTCGCGTTTAGCTTCTCTTTCTATTTCAAGTTTACAAAAAGTGGATAAGGAAGCCGATGATATTGTTATTAGAACTCATCCACTTTATGAGGTTGCAAGCCTTACTCAGTGTTACACTCGGCATGTTCTAAGACCACATATTGACTTGGAATCTGATCACCAAAGACATTTCCTTAAAATTTCATTTTTAAATAAAGGCATAGATTTTATTGACCTTCCAATTATATTTAAAGATAAAACTGTTGAATCGGCTATACCTAATTATTTCAAGAATACTGAAACACCCATCGTTTGTTATAAATATAACAAGCCTATTAGAAACACAATTTTCAATTACAACAAAATTACCTCGGATATACAGATTGTTGAAAACACACCATTATCTTGAGACTGTTCTAATTCAAAATTTTGCTATCAATCTGCCGGTCATATCGTTACAGGGGATCTAAATGTTATCAAAGACTTTAGAATCCGCAATTTAATTTCAAAAGGTCCAAAATACAGAATTCCATCGGACATCGACTTTAATACCTGTCGTGCGGAAATTGCAGAGTCTTTAAACTCTTTTTGCAATAAATGGTGTAAACGAGAACATGCTGAGCCTAATGCTCTTTCAAACTGGAAAAAACAAATATTCAAAATAATTGACACTCGTATATCCTTCTATAAAAGAAACATAGCTTTACTACCACCTCGACCTCGTTTTAACTTTCGTCATTTGAAAAAAGGTATTCAAGATTTTCACAACAAATTTGTTTTAACACCTGCTGATAAGGCTTCAAATAATGTTATTATAGTGTGACGTATACACTATATAAATGTTCAAACTGAAGAGCTTAATAGCACTTATGCTTATACACTGACTTCTTCATCTGAGAGTGATATTGTTACTGCACACACTCTACAAATTACAAAATTTAGAATCAGTGTTGAGCCTAAACAAGACAAAGTACCTACTATGTATTGGTTGCCTAAAATGCACAAAACACCGTACAAAGCAAGATTTATCGCTAACTCTAGTTCTTGTACTACAACAAAGTTATCCGTGCTCTTAACATCTTGTCTTACAGCTATAAAAGAACATGTAATTAGGTATTGCGAAAAAGTTTTTGAAACTACTGGCAAAAATTTATTTTGGTCTATAAAAAATTCAAATGACGTTTTGAAGAAACTTAAATCAAATAATTTTCAGGCGTTCTGTTTGTCTACATATGATTTTTCTACCTTGTATACTTCTCTCCCTCATAATTTAATAAGAGACAAGCTAACCAGTCTCATTGAAAAAACTTTTGCTAGAGAAAATAAAACATTTATTGCTTGTAATGAACATAGGGCATTCTTTACAGATGGTTCTTATGATAATTATACTTCATGGACCTGTCAAGACCTTATCCAGGCGCTCACACTTTTATTGGATAATATTTATTTGAGATTTGGTACCTCTATTTATAAACAAGTAATAGGCATTCCAATGGGTACTAATTGTGCACCCCTTGTTGCTGATCTGTTTTTATACTGTTACGAAAGAGATTTCATGTTATCTCTTTCTACCGAACATCAAGATGATATTATTACAGCTTTTAACAACACCTCGAGGTACCTTGATGATTTATTAAATATAGATAATAACCATTTTCCATCACTGGTTAATAAGATTTATCCTAAAGAACTACAGCTTAACAAAGCGAACACTTCAGAAAAGCAAGCAAACTTCCTTGATTTAAATCTTTCCATCGAAAATGGTTACGTCACTACTAAAATTTATGATAAAAGAGATGATTTTAATTTTAATATAGTAAATTTTCCGTTTCTAGACGGCGATGTTCCTCGTGCAACTTCTTACGGGGTTTATATCTCACAGCTTGTTCGCTTTTCAAGAGCTTGCAACGATGTGAATGATTTCAATGAACGTAATCTTTGCATTACAGAAAAACTTTTAAAACAAGGTTATCGGTATCACAAATTAAGGAAAACCTTTTGCAAGTTTTATCGCCGATATCCAGATCTAATTCATAAATACAGCTGCAGTTTAAAATCACTATTGCAACAAGGAATTTCACAGCCAGTTTTTTATGGAGATTTAATTTATAAACTTAAGAAGATAAAAGGCGATGTTAATTTCTCCCGGTTATTCGTAAAAACCATCTGTAAATTTAAAAAGAAAGGTTACCAACATGATATTTTACAGCGCTCTGCAGGCCTGGTGATTAACCCATCTACAGTTGATCATTATGCTTACCTCTTTGGTTGCACGACGGTGGCAGGGGTGTAAGAGTTTATGAAAGTTTATGGGGAAATCTTTTCTTAAAAGAACCTAAAAGCTCGATTTGTTTCTTTTATCCCTGTCATCGTGTTCTTGCTGATTTTACTCCAGGTGCTCTGGTCTCGGAAAGATCATTGAGTACCCGCCCTTTGGCTTTGCAATGCTATTAAATTCTTATGTTTATATGTTTGTATGCTTTTGCATGCAACATTGTTGAGCTGATGGGTGGGTTGAAGTTATTTCATCAAGACAATTTGTACTTGTTTTGTGATACGAGAACCTGTTGGGGCAAGTGTGAGGTTGGTGCACCCTAGAACCTGGTTTAAACCCCCCAGTGGCAATTTGTTTTGCCACTGACCGTTCCAAGGCGGTATCCCCAAAGGTTCTCTTGTTTATTAATTGTTTGTGGCGTCCTATTTGAATTGACATACATATATAAAACATGCGCTCTCTCTATCTTCCTCTCTTCTTTTTCGCTGCGTGGGGAGGCTGTGTTTTTTGAGTGTGGCTATTCCTGATATGCATATGTTGCTTTTTCTTTGTTGGAATGGACAAAGTAAAATAATAATATATAATCAACACAACCCTGTTTCGAATGGACAGATTAAGTTTAACTCTTAATGTAATCAACACAACTCTTTTCCGGAATGGACAAAGTGAATTAAGCGAAATGAATGAAGTCGAAGCAAGAATAAAACGATCAAAGTTCATAACAGATATTGATGAAGTCATGGTGTCAATCATAATGATGGACGTGACAGTGATGATGACGGTGATGTTGTTATGTTGGTACTTGTGGGTATTTACTCGATAATCTGTCTGCGGCCAGATCATCGGGAATTGATTTTGGCACAGAGCAACCCAAGATTTTCGACTGAACATGTAGAAAAGTCTCTTGATCAAAGAAATTTGATTGGTGGAATTATAGCACAGTCTCAAACTGGCAAGCTTGTGATATGATACTGGTTTTCAGTTTGAAGAACTTGGGGTGTTGCAACATACCCAAGTTCAGACCATACCACACGAACAACATGCGAAACACCAAACACCACAAATAAGTGATTAAGCACGTAAGTTATTTTCAACATTTCCTATCGTCGTTTTATTTATTTTAAATACTTTGAAATTCAACATATTTGGTGGGTAAGCATGTTATAACTGTACTCGTAATATTAAATCATCATGCAGTCACATAAGATACAGACGATTCATGTTTGCGGATACCTTCTACTAGATTCTCCTTCATAGAAAAACATTGATGGTAATTGTTCACACAGTTAACTAAAACGTCTATCCATTTAATATCAAAGCAATATATATAAACCCATGTTTAACCAAAAGAAAACTTTACAGGAAATGCGGAATTATAACAAATGATTATCTTAATTATAACGGATTTTTATGTAAAGATAGATAACGAATATAGAAATAATTCCTAACGTTAATTTAAAAATCAAAACATGTATTGTCTGCTGAAAATTGTTAGTTAAATACAAAATAACTTTGGATGTGTTAATGAAGTTAAGCATCATGCTTTTTAGAGAGAATGATTAAGTTTTCGTTTCGACTTTTTCCACTTTCCACAGTTATGTTCTCATAAGACCAAACATGTGCAAATGTCCTTGGTGAATAAACTCCGTCTCATTTTTTAATGTAAACTCGACAATATTGAAAGAACAGACGAGAAAAATGTTTTAAATTCCTGTCAATATATTAATGTCAGTCCAAAAAGTTTAAGTTTCTGATTTTAAACACTATTATATCGTATAAAGAAATATATGTGACCTGTAATATGCATATAATTAAAACAAAAAGAAAACACAGGGAATTTTGTTAGATATTTAAGATTTTTGTAACTTTGTTTTGTTGTGATAGTTGATTTAGTGAACAAGCAATAATCGGCTTGATAACAAGTCTAATAATAGTTTTATCATGAGGTTCATGCCATAATAATCCTTTATAATTAATTTTGTTTTTATAATAACTAAATATCAGTTTCTTATATGCGTTGTCTTTTATCCAATAATTTCTTACTAACTGTTTTTCTTAGTCTTCTAAAATGCAAATGTTTTCTACGGGGTTTCAAAGTGGTGAAATGAAATAGCTTATTATGAAAGAATAATGAATAATCAATTTCGAAATAAAAATTTTCTATGAAATTAAATGAGAAATATTCTTGAAAATATATGACTAATTGCCCTTATTCGAAATTGTATTTTCTTTACCTACATAGATAAATAAATAGGTAGGTCATGTTGACAATGAACAACCGATAAAAATTAATATAAACACATTTTTCAAATCATAGCGCGTTTAACATTTTTAATAATTGTTTACTCATTGCTGTAACTTTTATAATTTACGATTTCGAAAATCACAGAGCAGTATTCCGATAATGATTGATAGTACTTCTTTAAGATAAGTCTATTATCGCACTCCAGTTGTTTCTTTCCTTTTCAATATTGCATTTTATGAGCAGGGGCCAACAAATGTCTTGTTATTTATTGCTCACTTAACATTAGACTATGTGAAAAACATTTATAATATAAAAATTAACAAGATATTTGCAAATACTTCATGTACATTTAGAATTGATCGTTATTCACAGCGTTAAAAAGTGTGCTTATTGTTTAATGAAATAATTATTAAGTGTATTTGTAAAATTATTACAATTGACCATCACGGAAATCAGTTTTTGGTGTTTATACTGTAATACTTGAATTTGTTATTCAACATGGAGAAGTACAACTCATTCCATGTTTGTTGATAATAATTATGTAAAACATAAAATAAACACAACGAAAAAGACATCCATTCCTATATGCATGATAAATTAGTCTAATTTAAACAACTATCAAATAAAGTGTAATTTTAACTTTTAAACTAAAAAAAAAATACTATTAATTCCACTACAAAAATGGTCGATAAATGTTGAAATATGCTGATTTTTGTCTGAATTTGGAACGGGAAAATTTTCAAATGATTCCCAATGTGATGGCGTTACTTATGAAATAGTAACAGATCACATTTAATTTTTTTTATAAGAAAAGATCATCAGCCAAGGAATATCGGTGTTAATCAATGAATACATACTAACATAATGTAAGAAACTATAATAATGCATGATTTTATCAAGTATCATAGCGTTGCATGTGTTTTATGTGTAGGTTTGGGACCATATTCTCTACCTCGGGAAAGCAAAGTATGAATAAAAGCAACTCCAGAAGTTCCATGTATTATTTAACCCCAAACAATCCAGATACCCCAAAACATTGAAAACAATATAAAACGTAAGACTTAAAATGCTTATGACAATCTTAATTAAAATACTCGACTAGAGCAGTGGCTGTTTAACTCTGCTAATGGCTTTTAACTGTGTTCGTATATGCTTTTCTTCTGGTTTTAATGTTTGATCTGAAATATGTATGCGGCTGCTGCTTTGTAATTATTCAGTTGCCGATGGCGTTCCGTATGATATGCGGAATTTAGACATGTTAGCTCAGATCTCATGTCACAATTCTATTATACTGCTCAGTTCCGCCATTTTTTTCTCGTTTAGGGCCCGCCCATTCTTTCGTATGGGGATCATACAATGCTGATCGCGGATTGGTATCTGAAAATAACGCAATGTTTCCTTGATTTGCTCTCTAGCCAGAGCTAGCATACGATGATTCCAAAACTACCCATAAACATCTTATCTAAACAAACATGCATTTTTCCTTATATACCCAACAAAAAAGTTCTGCACACACGTGTTTTTTGCGTAAAATTTAAAATGTAGCGAATAACTGGTGTAAATTCGTACATTTATATCACGGTTAATTGTTTGCGGAGTTAAAGACGAAAACGGAATAAAAATCGGTTAGTAAATAATCGTGAAATATCAGTTTGAGGATGACAGGGGTCAACAGTCAAAAGTTGCAAAAATTTGCTGTAGAGGTGTGAAATCTATCAAGTCATTGTTGTCTGTTTTACAGCAATTATAAGCATACAATGTGATGTTAGCAACATGAAGTACATGTAGTTGATACCAAGTCATTTCCAGATTAATCTCAAACTTTAGTATTTATTAATTAAATTATCACATTGTCTCACTCACTTACTTAAAGGTATATAACAGTTAAGTGATGACTGGAATTGTTTCAAATCTGTATTTATAAGTCGTAGCATCGTTTGAATTAAGTGTATATTATTAAGAACAACAAAAAGTGCAATTAAAATCCAATCTTATTTTAGCAAAACACAACTTTAATTTAACTAAATTTATTTCTCACGGTCACCAAGGAATGTTTTCATTGTTAATTTGACCGTCAATACAAATGTCTGACCACAGCGGCCATCTAGACGTCTTTCTAAAGAAGAAAAAAAAACACGTGCAGTTGGTCAGCTAGTTGATCTAACTGGAATTCTTGTTTACAAATGGAACCTAATTCCACAATTTGAAATTAGTCGGCTGGTGAATTCTATGGGTCAACGCTTGGAAGAATTACGGATTTAACCTTATTGATTTACTCACTATTAGTTTAGTGATTTTTGCAAATTTCGTGTAGTAACCCCTGGTGAATTTAAAAATGAATTGCTTATAAAGTACTGATCGGATTTTATTTCCGACTTGTTTACTTTGATAACTTTGAATTGCTGTTTAATTTGATATGTATCAGTTTGTTGTGTTAGGTAAAATGAAAAAGATATTTTATAAAATGTCTAAGTGTGCAGAACTTTTTTGCCGAGTAAATGTCTTGATGTGCTGCTTTCAAAGTTCCGTTTTCATTTTTTATTTTTACTTTTCCAGCATCTACTTGGTATTCTGTAATTTTATGTTGAAAGTTAGCCTCAGCAATCATTTAAACAATGTGGCTATGAAAGATGTTTTATCGATTTAATTACTTTATAACGTTCCTTTCGTCTTCTATCGCTTCAAGTTGAAATAACGCTTATCAACATCTCTTCTCGATTACAAATAACTTTTTATCATTATTTCTTGGTTAGTTTACTTTTCCGATTTATAATTGAATTTTTGCTTTCCTCAATTACCTCAAGTAGAAATAAAATACTCGTTTACTGTACAAACCGTTCGCCGGAACATTATCAATAACAAACCCCATGACGAGTATTGTAAGACTTTAAATTTACTTCATCGTTTAATGGACTTTGAACAGCCGATATGAAATTTAAAAATGTCAACATCCATTTATCCGAGTTTTGGAGAAAAAAAACAACAATACCTATATCGCTATACAATGTCGAAAAATAAAGTTTAAATGTCGTTCCATTCGTGTGCTACGTGCACACATGCATAAATGCTTTTTGTTCATTTTACAGAAATTTAAATATTTCGTTTTGATTAAAACAATGCCATCATTTAAGACTTAAGAAAAGAGTTTTTTGTTGAAACAATAACTTAATAACACGATCACTTCACTTATAGTGATATTCATTGTTTTGTAAATCATGTTTTACATACTAGTGATTAAAACGCGGATACATCTGTAAATTCTAGTATCAGCTTACCTTTGTAATGATATCTCTTTTTAAACGATTAAAGTATTGAATGGTCGTGCTTTATTATCTATCTAGTTAGTATAACTTTTAACCACTTATTATAAATGGGTTTTTCAAATATTAGATAAAATCCCAGGTGTTTAATTTTAATGGAGTTTCCATTACTTTTGTTTCAAGATTTCAATTAGGGGTTTTCCTTAGTTTCAGAAGTAAATGATTTTTCTTATGAATGAAATGAAAAAAAAAAAACATTTACATTGTATATCGCATCAATAGTAATAATCATTCTACTAAATAGAGCCCGTTTAAGTTGTACAGCGGTCTTATCTTCAAAAACTTGAAACTTCGTCGTATTTTGATATCGTTTAATATCATAATTACAGTGTTAAGTATGGATAATGTTGTTTCTGAAAGAGAAACCATATCGGAATTCACAACGGACTTTCAAACGGATTATCTAAGCTCCATGAAACTATTGGAAAAAACTTACACCGTTGTAAATGCGCGATATAATGGACATAAACATGCACGCATACCCTACAACGTGGAATGATTAACGAGCACAATCATAATGTAGCCACTTTACTTAAAAAATATTCTTTCTATGCCAATTAATTTGCAACATTTTAATATATCATAATTTAGTTACCATCACAATGATGGCTGCCCCAGGTACTTTTGAATAAGAAGCGCAGTATTGTCTTGATTCCTGTATAATATTTGTTTCATTTTATGACTTCTCCAGAGCAACACCATGTATTTTTATAAGACAGTTGGCACTTCATGTCTTATCGTCTATTGAAAAATACTTGCTTGCATAGTTTGTCATTATCATAATGTTTCATTCAAAGTACATTGACATTTTAAACAGTCACATTTTAACAAGAACTGCACCTTTCCATATTGATTCTGTTGCATGAAAATATTTATGTATCAATTAATTGTAAAATAATAAAATCAAAATAGAGAATTACTTAAATGTGTTTACCTTCGCAAAACAATTTTTTCCAGAAAACAAATCAACAACAAGGTTAAATAATTCGAACCACTTACGTTTGTCAACTTAAGCTTTGACATTATATTATTCCAAACATGCGTTCCTGTAAAACAATACGTGTAATTGGAAAAATTACGACTGCCCCAGGAGTGAAAATACGCGTTATTGTATCCCATTACAGCATCAGATTCTGTTGATGTTATTAGAATCTACCTTTGTCCAGTTAGGATAATTCAATATTGATTTACCAGGTCATATAATATGCATGCTCATCTTATACTCTTATAACATTTTAGCACATTGTTACTATTAATATGGCACATTGCTTTTCAAGATTTACATGCACACATTATTAATGAATTTATTAAAAAAATTTAAGTCCGCCGTTGACTTTAAATAGCTTGGGTTCTTCGAGTTAACAGGAATGCCATGTCTTGCGAGATATATTTTTAAATTAGCTATTTTTATGGAGATTCTTAAAAGGGAATTCAAAGGGTTGTTGTTTTTTTCTAAGAACCAGATATTTGTTGTTAACGTGAAAATGAGAATATAAAGTAGCCTGCAAATTTAAGTTGGTTACCATTGAATATGATTTATAAAACAATTGGTAGAAAATAGTGCAGGTTCTGTAATAGGAAGCAATTTATTGAAAGTTGAGGCTGATGCATTCTGTGAAGAAATACAAAAACAGTGTTTAAGATTTAAGATAGATCATGAAGGCAGTTTATCAAAGATTTACATGTGCTTTTGTTTATAAAATATGCATAAATCACAATGCTTAAACTACCAAACAACATTTTGTTGAATAAAACAACTTAATGATCTGCTGACATATAAAATAGTTATGTTGATTTCTCTTTCCGTTTTATAAGGCCTGGTTAAAATTTCCAAGTTAAAACTATAAAGTATTATAGTAATATTATATTTCACGTTTGTTTTATTTTTGCGTATTCGCACTGATTTGGAAACATGCATGAATTTAAATCCAATCGAAATTTCACGATCTAGTATGTTTTCTTGAGAAAAAAAATTCAAGAGTGCAAATTTTAACTTCGCCAAAATGAAACGTATTTGTGGTATCTGAGCGAAAAGAATGTTCCGGCGAAATTACATAATTCCACTGCATATGGTGTTAAAGAGTAGAAAACAACTTGCGAAATTTCCCTTTGCAGCCAATATTTGAGTGTCAGTAACGACGGTGATAAAATGAGACAGTTAACAATAGATTTATTTTTATTTAATAAAAATTTTAAAAGTTAAAATTTGAAGCCCATTTTTGTGTAAACGATTTTTCATTAAAATGTTAATCTCAAGAACACATAAATGCAAGGTAAGTGTTTCACAATTTTTGATATGAAGTGGCCATAATCATGATGATTGAATAACACTTAAATTTTGGACAAACAAAATCACTGACTCATATACCTCGTAATTCAAAAAGGATTTAAAACCTAATCTTAACTGGATCAAACCAGACTCTTCAAAACAGCATTGTTCCAAAGCGGTAATCCCAAATGTTGTCATTTTTGTTAATTGTTTGCGGCCTCTTATTTAAATTTGACATAAACACATGCTTTATTTTCCTTTCTTTTTTTTTCGCTGCATGGTGAGGCTGCGTTTTTTTGACTGTGGCGATGCCTGATCACTTTTTTAATAAAAGTGTTCGTGATAATAGTTTATCTTTTCAGTGTGGAAAAATAATATTTCGTTATCAAAGGCACAAAACGAACAGGTCTTAAATCTACGAGGCAGTATATTTCTCTAACCTATCTTAACATATTTTACTGTATTACAGCACTGTATTTGATATCAGAGTAAACATTTAACGCATATAGTACACGCCTCCTGACTAAGGTCTAAGCAATCGCAATGCTCGTAGATAATTTTTAGCAATAATAAACTAAGCAAACATGTGTGTATGAGTGTAACACCGGTATAGTCATCGACTTTTGTTATTTATATCGATCAATAATAAAAGAAACCTTCTTGTTAATGAAGGTAGACGCTTGATATGTTTCTTTTGTTCATGCCATCGTATTCTTGCTGATTCGACTCCAGTAAATACCCAGTCAATTAGTATCCATTTTATTTGCTTGCCAATGACCTTTTTTAATAACTTATATGTGTGTGTGTTTATGCATGCAACAATTTCGAGGTGTTAGGTGGTTTGAAGCTAAATCGCATAGACAACTTGAACCTTTTTGGTAATATGTTAACCTGTTGGAGCAAGTGAGGAATCGGTACATCGGACACCTGTCTCCTACTCTGTGACAAATTGTTTAGCAGCTAACCGTTCCAAGGGGTTAACCCATGAGATCCTGATTTCCGTGTATTGTTTATGGTGTCTTTTTTAAAATGATCGTTTTATTAATTTTCTGCTTCTGTTTCTGTTTGTTTTTTGGCTGTTTTGAATGGCTGTATATTTTTTATATGCAAACTTCACTATTTGCATCAAACGAGTTTTACCAAATGATATTGCCTCTATCTAGGAGCGAACCCGCAACGTCACGGTGGTAGCGCCTAGCCCTGCAATTCCGACGACGCAACCAACTGAGCTTACCGGGACAAACCCCAAAAAGATTGATTGGATAGCCCTGATATACGTGATCATCACTGCATGACATCGGTAACGGGTTTTTTTACTAATAAAAGTACTGACTTTATATACGGGGAGACCTTTTACGGCCGCCAGACTGCACAAATAGCGCTACTATGAATTTCAAATGATATTGCCTCTACCTGACAATACCAAATGCTTTCATGAACAAAGGTAAACTCAACCTTTTTGGGGGTTGTCCCGGTTAGCTCAATTGGTTGCGTCGCAGGAATTGCAGGGCTAGGCGCTGTCGCCGTGACGGTGCGGGTTCGCTCCCAGCTAGGGGCACTATCATTTTACGCATTCAAGAATTTCTCGATGGAAATTTATCTGGTTTTTCCTGAGGGAAGGTTAAAGGAATTTCTCATGGTCATTTATATGAAACGTGGGTGTTTTAACTGACACTTGAATTCAATTGATTTACATATAAACTATAATGTGAGGAGCATACGATTATAATAATTGGGGAAACTGCGCATAATATTGAATACTGGTTTACATTTAACTCCGCCGTTTGATGTCATATATTCTAGCCAGTGAAACGAATCATGAATCAATTCGGTGCTGGTCATATTCATAGACAAAATATTACAATGTTTTGTGACAATTACATTGCGGAATAGAATGAACGACGTTTAAAGAGACATTGAAATTTAAAGAAAACGTATTTGTGACATCGATAATGATGATAATGATAATTTTAATAAATATGTTATAATATTGTTGTTGTTGTTGTTGACGATGATGGTGATGCTGTTTATGTTTATGATGTTGTTGTTGTTGATGATGATGATGATGATGATGATAATGACGATTATTATTATGGTAATTATGTTGATGATCTGATTATGCTGCTGCTGATGATGATGATAATGATATCGTGAAATAAAAAGTATAACTTAAGACCATCAGGTATTTTAACTCAAAGTTAAAATATATATTATTATTTCAACCAGTTTTACATATACAGTAATGTTTGGTGTTAAAGCACATAAAATTCTGGTATTTAAACCGAAATGCGATTAAATAGCGAGCTCTATATTTCTTACCGAGTGCGTATCCCGATAATCCAGTGTTATTCAAGTGTAAACAACCTTTAATGCGGTATTTTCATAATAAAATGACCCAAGTTAAAATACAAGAGAAAACAATTTGCGGAAATCATGTAACCGGATTGAGGATCTAAGCATATGAATCCTGCGTATCAAAGCATACACAACAGGTATTGAAAGACAGTTTGAGAAAATAGTCGAGGGTTGCTCGCACATATGTCGCTACCATATTGAAGTAATGAAAGAGTAATGACAATCATGCGTGAAACCTCCGAAATTAAGAACTTCGAACTCATTTAACCAATCATGCAAAGTTTTGTACACATCAACATAAAATATTAATTTGGAATACTTTAAACAAGGTGACGATATAAGAATAATTGCCGTTATTAATGACGTAACAAATTACACCAGAATAATTTGACATAAGTTATTTTTTCAGTAGGCCTACTCAAGAACATGGCTTTATATGGTTGTTAGCTTTTCGGAATTAACTAATTTGTCTTGTCTCGCTTGTCTGGAAATTGTCGGCATTATCCCGCATTAAAACTATTGTTATCTTATTTTCTAAAAGTATTTAAACACTTTTCAATAGTCCTTTAATATAATATTCTATTCATCAATTTAAAAATATAATGTATTTGTGGTTTATTGTAAGTTTTTAATGAGTAAAAGTAAAACAATGTTCTATAGAAAAGGACTATGCACATAACGTAATGTTAAACAGACATAACGTAATAATGCATTTTATAAAGTAATGATGCACAAACATAACAACACGATGTACACACATAACAACATGTCTTGATGACACAACGTAAATATGGGTGAACATATCATTCCAGTGTGGGGACATAACATAATGAAAGAGTGGCATCATGTTCTAAGAAGCATCATCACGAGGCAGCAACGGCGTTCCATGAAGGTAAACGCATTTTCTATGGAAAGTTACTAGATAGCACGCAACTTTTGCTTACGTTTTCTTGTGGAAAATAACTAGGGTATTCGGGTTTAAATCGGGTTTAAATGATGTTCTGTGGAAACTTACAGACTTCAAGAGAATCGTCCTGGGAAAAGTTACAAATGGTTTCCATACTTTTTACGCCAAACTCATATGATCATACACGTACGGAAATGCCAGGTCTACTTTATATTCATAAGGTTAGGGTATTATTGCATTAGATCACCAAGTCAGATAAATTATAATATAACACACTGAGTAATGTTTATTGATATTTTGTCGAAAGTTTTAAAAATAGGTATGACTTTTCCCGTGCCCTTTAAAGTTAAACCGCGTGTTTCTTCAGTCTCAAACTTTAAGTTTTTATTAAAAGTTCTTAAAATGAAAATGAATATGTCAATGAAATAACGGTTAAATTATCACATTATTCATTTTTCTACGAAAATTAATTAGTCATTCGCTGGAAAACTGACACATGACCAAGTAATGACTTTGTAAATTATACTTATTCCCATTCGACCTACATTTACAATTGCAGATAAAGAAGACGGTACATGTAACAAATAAACCTCAATACACGTTATTTTTCAATATTGATACAGGTTGTACAGGATCGATTAAGATTCTTATTTCTATTGAGCCATTAAATAAACGTTTTCACCGCTGCAGTTGCTAAAGCAACAATAGGGTGGTTATTTACTCTCTTTTTTTTCATTTACTCTCAGTTTATCCAGGCTAGCTACCAGTTTGTAGCTAGGAAGTTTTGGGACAATTTTGTCCAGACGTTACGAGATGATGGTAAATAATCGGTAACCGTTGCCATTTAATGGTGTTTACGTTAATCAAGGTCAACCGCGTTACTTTTTTTGGGGAGTTGTCTCGGATATCTCAGTCGGTAGCGTGATCGGATTTACATAACTGGGCTAGACGCTGGCGCCATATAGTACGGGTACGATTCCCGGTATGGGCTTTATTATTTGAACATTTTGGGAGGACTCGGTGTTGGAATAAAAGACATAGCTTAATTATATTAGAACTATTGAAAAGAGCAGTCGCATTTGCCTTTTGAATTGGAAAAATTTATGAAGGGTAAAGGAACTGCTTCGTTTTACTAATAATTACATTTCTGTAAATGTTTTGTATGCCACAAGCTGAATATAAATACAGAGGAATTTGTTGAATAAAAATAAATGCTTTTATACTGTCATACACATAGATCAAATAAAAAAGCCTAAATATAGATCAACATCAGGAAAAACAACTAGTTTAGATGCAGATAGTGTGCGGATAACCCTGAAAACTTTGCGTCATTATGTTACACCGGAAACCGATTATAAACTGATCACAATATTGACTGATTTGTAGGGGGAGACATACTTCGACAGCCATACTGTACATTCAAAATACGGTTTTAATACAAAGAAAATATAAACGTGTCATCCAAAAAAATTTAATCGTCGCAAAAGTCAGTGTATTTGATGTGCTAATGCTAAGAGTAACGGCAATACGAATCTATACTACTGTATAGAACTTACGCTAAATTATGACAAGGGAAAAGTCTTTCCCTAAAAAACATTTAAGTTTAACTATACACTTAATATTAAAGTCTGGCTTGGCTCGATCTGGTTGTCTTCATTTCCACGAAAATACTGAGATCTATACAGATTGAAATCTAATCCAGTGGAAGTTTTCAGGTGTTCAAGCCCTGCACAAAGAAGTAAACATATAGTACACTCTCTATCGCCAGAACTTGCTTTGCCTGCATCGTGTGACCGTTGGACGTTTACCCATGTTATAATCCCTACCAGTTTAGATACTCCATCCTCTTCCATGAGTACAATGCGTCCACTGTCACTCTCAGCTGCAAACTCTTTATCGTTCTCTGCATCGATCAAAAATGAGTTATTTCCAATAAGTTAAACGACGACCTCGTCATTATTTCCTGGATGTTTCACCCTTCCAGATTTACGAATTAATTCTCGCTTTCCATCAATCACTTCGCGGAATCAATAAAATACACTCTTGCCGTATAAGTCTTCTACCGGCCGGTCGTAAATCGGTACATACACTTTCAGTTCTTTTCCATTCAAACCACGATAAATCTGCTTGCATAATTTAGCTTCATCATTTAACTTTATCAAAACTATGTCCAGATAGATGGAACGTTTCAAAACCATCCTTGAGTTGCGATTTCAGCAAATTACACCTTTTTCCCATTTTCATTTCGTCCCCATGCTCGTTTATAATATAAAATGAGCCATTAGCTGTACAAGTCACATGTTTGCAAACAAAAGCATATTAAACAGGGTCACTTTTCTCAAGGAAAATCCCAATAGCTGCTCTGCCTCTTCTTGTCGAAGGCGTTTGAAAGCATTTACATGTAGCCATATGTTGCTTTCGAATTACTAGTATACGTATACGTATTTTGTCGTGGATGAATAGTACCCCGAAGAAGTTTACTGAGCAGGAAACTATGCTCTCTCATTCCGTTTAAGCATAGAAAATATTGAACAGTTGTTTAAAAAGGTACTACCTATAGATAGTGTTAATTTTCTGTCCTATTTTATAATTAATTTTAGGTAAAAAAAATACAACTAACATGTACATTTGCAGAGATCTTAATACGTGTGTGTCAATTTTTAAATAATATTTTAACTCTTTATTTAAACAAAACAAAATAGACTTTAACTTTGTTTTTTATCACCTCCAAATGAATATTAAACGTTAGTTGTCTTATGGATGTTATACCTGATCGAATCTTTCTAAGTGTCGCGCGCGTTACAGAAGTATTTATCTAATTTATCTAATCTAATGGGCATTAATCACTCGGGTTTTTCTTTTAATAATTAAAATCCCAGCCACTCTTTTTGATTGGGAATTCCGGGAGTATTTAGCTATGTCACGTAAATGTACATTTGATAGATAACAATAATGACTTCTAAGAAGAAAGGTTTTTAGCAAAAAATGCTTTTCAAATGAGCCTTTTTTACCGATTGGTTATTTTTCGCGTATTAGTTAACATTACGCACTCGAATAATTGCGAATATAACCTTGAAATATCTCGCCTGTTTACGAAACTGTCGCCGTACCGAAAATGAAAACCACATAAAACCTCAGTGTTTAACTGGTGATGGGTAAGAAATCGGTTGCGTGATTTATTGAAACACAAATGGTCCTAAAGCAGATACAAACGAGTTTTATTTTTTTTCCATAAAACATTTCTCATAATAGGAACATAACGAAATAGAATTCGTAAAACTCTTTTTATTTACTAAATGCATAATACATTGAATTTTTATTTTCAGTCAAGTGACTTTCTAGTTATCGGTAACGTAATTGAAGTTGTTACTTTCTGCTAATACATTGTGTATTTTCTGTAATAAGTTAATAAATGCTTTATATCCCTAATTTTGATCAATACAATACTATTCATTGACAACTGAAAATCAAACTATAACGCTATAACGCTGACTCAACAACTTCTCGTCCGATAAAACAATTCAGTTGTCGGGAACTACATAAATCATACCCGGATGTTTAATTTTTTTAATAACAATTACTATGGTAACATTTTGTCTTGCAAAAAAGATAAATTATACAAAATTCGCGAATAATTTTCTTAATAATATTTAGTTGATGGTTGACTTTCGCGCATACCTTTACCGCAACTATCTGAAAACTTAGAAATGTAATACACAAAATATTTATTTCAGAAACAGTAAGAGGATGATGGGAATATCAAAGAGTACAGCAAGGTAATTCTAGAACTAGCTTGTTTGTGAACACAGTCAGTATAGATTCGAGCTGATTGAGAGCAACCAAAATTAAGCGGGGTCTATTAGATATTCCCAGTCCAAGAACGATAGTATGCATGCTCTTGTCGTATATTTACTGTTGATAAAAATCATCTTACATTCAAAGTCATCTTACGAGTCACGCTGAATACTTAGTTACTTCAAATTTGAAATATATTTTTCATCTATACAGGAACAATGCTTAATATGTTGTTTACATGATAACTTTTGGTTTTCTAATTTAATGAATCATTTGTATAATTTCGAAAATAGAAATTTTGCATGAAATTCTATCGATCTCGATTCATCTGTCCACAATCAAATTTTTGGTGTTTTGGACAATGACAAAAACCTGTTATGAATAATCGTAGACAATAATCTTTCACGGAACAGGAAGTTATTTATATACAACTTTACTGTTTACGTGATAAGTTAATACAAATATTACCTATTTACTCATTTCATAACTATTTTCACATGTACATGCATAAAGTATCAACCATATTGAAATCAGATTCTTCAGATTATTTAGCTGAAACATTTCTCAGACTCTTTTTTTGTTTTTTCAGTAAAAACGAGATCACGAGACAAGTATAAGATGAGAAAAACTGGCAAAAAATGGACGGAATTATCAAACAAGTTATCTATACGGAAAAGGGTGTCATTTTGGAAATATGGAAATAACTTTAGTGAAATGAACTTAAATGATAAAAGTCCACACTAGGAATAGAACCAATACGGCGACAGCGCCTAGCCCCAACTCTGAGCACTCGGCCAACTGAGATAGCCAGGACAACACCATACAAGGTTGCTCGGAGAAGCCCTGTTAAACGTGACCATCGTGATTCAAGCCACATATATTTACTGATAACAGTACTGGCTAATTTTCACTAAACACTTAATAATATTATAAGTGCTTATTTGGCAATTCAAGTGTAAGTATGATAATCGAGTGTAAACTACTTCACAACGAAGTGTCTGAATTGTTTAAAAATGGCTGGTTGTACATGATATTATGATCGATGTAAGTGATTGCAAAGCTATTAAATTTAATGTGTCATTCGTAAGATAATGTTTATTTCTAACAAAAATAAAAAACATCAAATTGAGTTTCAATACTCAGTTCTTCATACTGAACTCTTTGCTAATCACTCCATATCATACATTGGAATTTACAGTATTACAAAAGACACCGATTTTCATTGTGTGAGTGTTGGAATTATTACGATGTTTCATATTTTAAAAAATCTCACCACAAAATGATATATGTTTGAATACAGTTAATGATTAGCTGCCTCCTACATCATTGTTGTTTTTTTATAGATTTACAGTCATTAGTTTACACAATTGATTTATGCTTCCTAATAATTATGTTATTACAGTACTGAAATCATGAAATTGACAATCGGATCGGAAGCGGAACGGAATTGGACCGCAAACCGATCCCGTTAGGAGCGCAATGGAAGCGCAGTCGAATTGGAAACGGAATGGAATCGAAACGAATCGCTTAGAGCGTTTGGATCGCTTGGATTGAAAGGACCGGAGCGTTTTTACCGGATCGGAATCACTTTGAGCGTTTGGATCGCTTGGAGTGAAAAGACCGGAGCGTTTTTACCGGATCGGATCGCTTCTATTTATAGTTTTTCAGTTATATATAGAAGCGATCCGAATCGCTTCTTCCGATTCTTTTAACGACTTTATACGAAGCAATTTTTGATAATAATTTAATTGAGTTGTCTGCTATCAGCCACTAGTAATTAAAAACTAATTTAACGATAATTTTGTAAATAAATCTGGAGACATATAACGGAAAATGATGTGTATACCATTCACACGCATGATATTAATGAAATTAAGTGTTACCTTTTTGTATAAAGTGCTCTTTAAGCGAAAATACGTTACATTAAAATTTATCTTACACAAAGGAAGAAATAATGAACATGTACATTCATTCGTGCTTCATTATGGCGTGAATGTATTATTTTATTAAGTAAGGAGATTCGCGACTGAAATGTGTTTAATGCTTATAAACACCTTTGAACGTTAATATGTATAAAGTCCAGTATGAAATTTGAACTATAAACGCTGTCCTAAAAGAAACACTATTTTTCCCTTTTGATTTCAGCGGTGAAAAACAAATAAATAAACACGATTTTCACATTTAAATAAGTTTATTATCGATGTTTTACATATTTTAAAGCCCATGATAATCTCTTTAACTTCTATGTTACATCATCAATTACGCAAAACGGAACGAATTTTCTTATTAAGTCTTTCATAACTTCAGAGTATTCCAGCGTACATTTATGCTGAAGAATTTTTTAGCTCTTTAACGGTATATTCTGCATGTTTTGCTACTTCCTGGAGCGTAGATTTAGGCTGAAAAGTTTTATTAACTGCTTATTGATGCATAAGGACATAAGGAATTTACTGACTGAATTTACGCCAAACCAGCTCGGTTCCTAAACATCTCAAATGAACATGAAACACTCTTATTTCGGGTGTAATTTACGCTCATATTTTGAAACTGCAATGTAATAAACGCTTACATTAAACTGATGTAAAATTTAATAAAATGATCACTTTACTTTCTTAGTAACCACGGTGTTTAAACAATAAAATTAAACAAAAAACAAAACTGCAAATAAGAAAAATGCCATAAAAAATGTAAATTCAGCGCGAGATGCGTCATAAGTAATGACCAATGAAAAACGGGAGCGAAAAAATCGGAATCGGAAGAATCGGTTTCGGTGTAAAGATCGTTTGGAGCGCATTGTTTGGAGTGAAAAAATTGGAGTGCAATCGAATTGGCATTGGACCGCCATGGGAATGGAATCGGATCGGTTACATGTATAGATGACATTAGGATCGGAAGCGGACCGGATCGGAATCGGAAACATTGTCAATTTTATAATTTTCAGTACTGTATATGAACAAACAAACAGTTACTAATTACAAAAATGTAAACATGTTACTATGTATAACGTCTGAACAAAGTATTCGTATTCGTTTTTGTATTATGTACAAGTATCATGAAATATCTGATATGCAACAACACTTTTCATTGCAATTCGTTCAATATATGCAGGTTTGTTTTAAATTTATTAAAATGATGTATTTGCTTCATACGTTCGAATTTATGCTTTGTTTCGCCTTTGATTTTCCCGCATCTCTGCATAATGTTTTACGAATAAAAGTTGTTTTGTCTGTCCAGGGTTTAACATCAAGTTTTAAGATAACATTTAAATTTGTGTTTGCGATATTATTTTAAATAATATCGTTTCATGGCATGTGATGTTTGTTTTTAATAGAACCTATTTTGTCATTTAAATGGTTAAGTATTCAAATGAGGAACGTTATTGTGCGAAATTGTGTTGTAATAAAGTTAAGCAGACGACTTTGCTTTTTTAAACTTTGTAGGTCAAAAAAGAACAAAAATCACGTCATGCCATACAAATGATTATTTGTTATTCTTACACAATATCCAAATTAGCAACTGCGAAAAATGTCAAAAATATTTCATAACATATTTTTCGGTGATTTTGCTAAAAAAATGCATTAAATTTTATTTGATGGCGTCTCTGTGATAAGATCACTATAGAAATAATATGACCTTTCATTTTATCAAGTTTACTATCTTTTAGCGTAATCACTGTTATCATCCGTTATTCCCGAACATCTTTGAAATAAAGGTCTTGATTTATTTCAATTAAATTGAATTCGGATAAGTATTATTTAAGGTTTTAGAACTGTAATATTTCCGCCAAACATCGACTTATGCCGTCACTAATTCGTTTTTTCCGAACGCCGATTCGTACATTTCCGGTTGATACTATTTTTCGTAAAAGGAGTATACTCTTTAGGTGTTTTCCGCGATTATGACGTCATTAATAACTAAATCAAATAATAACAAAGTGCGGATATAAAATTGATGTAAAGTAAACAAATATTTTCATAACAAATACTCAAAATAACTCTATAGACAAACAACACTCAGTAATGAATAGAGCTTATATGAAATTGCCCACAGTTTGATCAATCCTCCGTGGCGCAATGGTTACGCTCAGGACTGTTCTTTTTGACGGACCCGGTTCAATCCTCGGGAGAGGAACCTTTTTTTCCCTTTTTCTTTTTTTTTAAATTATTGTGAGGAAATTTTTGGAGAAAATAGTATAATCAATAGGTTTAAAATTCGAAAATAAGTGTTATTATTCTTCATCTTCATTTAGTAGTAATGAAAACTGAAATATTGTAACGATATTATTACAAAATACTTACTCTTTTATAATACAGCAACAGAATCACGATATGAAACTAAAATGATTATGGAATCTGTACTTTCATTTAGGAAAATGTTGCTATTTTATTGTTTCTATAATTGAACAGTAATTTTGTGATACTTGTCTTATAAAACTAATTTTATGTGTTTGCACGATGATTTTTTCCTTTAAAAGAATGCTTTGGCTGCTATGGTTACGGTTGCCAAAATTACTGTTTTGAGGTTAAATTTAAGCCAGCATAGCTGATTGCTTGCGTATTTCTTGTTTTTCAAAAAAATTGAGGGGGTATAAAAAATCACCATTCCTAAACCACGACCTTTGGTTTTTGTGGTTTTTAACCGTTTGGTCTGGGCCATAGGTACCTATTTTGTAGGCCAATAAAATGAAAACGAAGACGGTGAGGTGCTCTTTTTCAAAAACTATTTGATTCTATACACATTGCAGATAATTTTAATGTATAACACAATTATTTTACTGCATTAAACATGCACAAAAATCACAGATAAAAACTTGCCAAACTTTTGCAGATCGGAAAAATGTGCATTTTCGAAGATGGGGTACACTTTAAAAAAGTCAATTTTTAAAGTGTTAGAAATAAATTCTAAACATAATGCTTGTTTTTTTCCTGTTCAGATATGATGTCCTTAAACAATTAGCATTTATTTTACAAAATTTTACAAGGTTTCAAAGAAATAGAGATGAATTTAGCTTCTAGTATGTTTGATTTTACAGCCCATTTTCCGAAACAGAGGGTCCCCTTCTAAAATACTAAATTTCTCGAGTTACGCACGGTAAATGTTTTTTAAAACTCGTGTTTAGATGTCTAAATGGATGTACTTGGAAATGAAAACAACAAATTCCCAATCTGCAAAAGTGCATATTACAGTTCTAAAACCTTAAAGGGTATATTATAAAACTTAATCTGCGAAAACTTATGAGTTTGTTTATGAACTTATAAGAATATATTTCTACTACATGTATCTACTATTGCCCGAAGTTAGTAAATTTAATGGGTGGGATTACGATATGAAGCGGGCAAATACTGGAATACACTGTAAGTGTTTCTTTTAAATTATTTTTGTTAAATATCTTTATATTACAGTTTACACATGACTAGCTTTCTTCTTTTATATTTGGGATCATATCGTTAATCAGTGCAGATCAATGAAGCCCCTTTATGTCCGCACAATTAGACAATTTATGCGATACAAAAGACATTTGCCCAAGGGTATAAAACTGAGAATGGAGAACAGTCTGATTGGCTGAAATGGCGATCAGTCGCCATTTTAGCAAATCAGATGCTTGAGATTTGAGACTGGTCTCAAAACTTTAATTTATAATCTTCAGTCAAGGTTTATACAGGCAGAGTTAATGATAAATATTTTGAAATGTTTTGAAATTTCGCGCAAAATATAATAACAGTACAAGCGAAAAGGACTCTACCCAAGTTTTGTTGGTTCTGTCGGTTAAGTTACCGAGTTGTCTCTTTGGTCTATTGTCGTTCAAGTTTGCTATTGGGGTTTCAGTGTTTTCCAACAGGTCTAACAAAAAGGTTTTTTGTATGTGGTTTCTCTTAAACCTATTTTACTCATATCAATAAGGTCGGCAAAGTAGGTACTAATGACGGTCACCTTACTTGTGACAAGATCACCTGGAGTTGATTAAGAAAGAACACAGTGATAGGACTATGGCGAAAACTGATCGAACTTCTACTAACAGAAAAAAATCTGAACGTTTATTTATGGAGTGCAATCTCAGCTACATAATGAACTGTGCGTTCGTAAATACGGATTATAAAATTGAGTTTCGACACCATTACTGAGATAACAGTTAATTTACGTCATGGTAGACAACCTAAAAGGTGAGAAATTGTTCGCAATCGAGTTCACGGTATTGCATTTGACAAAAATACAAACAGAAACAGGGACAACACATAAAGTCAAACATAATTGTAGTTGTTTTGGAGTAATATTTAAGAAACGATAGTTAAATAATGAAGTCTGAAAGAAATACCGGTCGATTGATTATTTTCAATGCTACAGTACTGTGAACGATTAAAATTACAAAATTTGCATGTATCGTGCGTCCGTCTAACGTCTATCATGCGTCCGTTTATCGTGTATCGTGCGTCTGTAAATCGTCTATCGTGCATCGTGGGTCTAATCGTCTAATGTGCATCGTGTAACTTGCATGTGTCGCATATCCAAATGTATATAATCATTCGTCGAATATTTTGATAGCATTTTCATTTTTAAGAAATCTCTTACACGAAATTTATCTATTGATAGTATCGGTATGTATATACACAGTGTGTAACAGTCTACGTTATTAAAGTTTGGATTTTAGACCACTCCTGTCAACAACAACAAATAAAAACAAACACGAAGTGAAAATGTTAAAATAAAATCGTAGATATTTTAGTGGAAAATACATTCTGGAAATTGCTAATTTAGCATCGTTGTTAAGAATGTCTCCCTCTTTCAACAATGACGCTGTTGTCGTAGATCTTAAGCTGAAATGGAACTGGACTAGCGGATGAACTGAAACGATTTAATAGATAGGAAATGTATTGGCACAGTGTTTATGAATTATTTGGTGCCTTGTATCAAGGCATCTTATAAAGCTATGCAGTGATGGCAGTGATAAATATCATTGGATCAACAAACAAACTGAAGTGTCAAGAGCCATGTGCCATAAGGAACCGTACTTACCCACCACACCGGTTGAAAATGTATCTTGACAATTTAAAAAAAAAAGAATATTAAATAAATGAAGCAATTTGATTTTTCCATGACTCCGTCCCATAGGATTCTTGTCCCTGGATCATCATATCAAACAGATAGTTCCATTATTTGATAAACCGGGGGAAAACATGTCAAAAAGTCTTGTTTAAACCCCCAGTGGCAATTTGTTTTGCCACTGACCGTTCCAAGGCGGTATCCCCAAAGGTTCTCTTGTTTATTAATTATTTGTGGCGTCCTATTTGAATTGACATACATATATAAAACATGCGCTCTCTCTCTTCCTCTCTTCTTTTTCGCTGCGTGGGGAGGCTGTGTTTCTTGAGTGTGGCGATTCCTGATATGCATATGTTGCTTTGTTGTAACAAATTATTTATTATATAACATGGTAACATTATTTAAATACATTTTTGGGCAATTATGCATTCCAAGATATTCACCAAGAATTATCCAAGTACGTTTATATGTAAACATTATATAACACATGCCAGTAACTGTTTTCTCCTCTCCTCATATTTTGTTTTTATATTATTTTACAGGTTTTAAGGAATAAAAAGAGGCTGATTACATTTAATGGGACCAGAATCTTACAAAAATGACAAAAAAACTGGACTTGTTTTAAAAACAACTAAATGGGGAAAAAATTTAAAACAACTCATGTCGCGACAAGTTATTTATCATAAAAATAATAAAATGATTTTGACAAATATTTTTTCAGGCAAAATGTATTCCAATTCATTTACAAAGAATGAGAGAAACATATTAAGATGCAAAATCCTTAAAAACATTTGAAAACTATCAAATCAGTATATAATACATGCCAGTAACTGTTTTCTCCTCTCCTCATTTTTTTATATTATTTTACAGGTTTTAAGGAATAAAAACAGGCTGACTACATTTACTGGGCCAGAATCTTACAAAAATGACAAAAAGCTTCACTGGGATATTTAAAACAACTCAATGGGAAAAATCTTTTAACGACTCTTGTCGCAACAAGTTATTTAGAATAAAAATAATAAAATTGATTTTGACAAATATTTTTTTCAGGCAAAATGTATTCCAATTCATTTGCAAAGAATGAGAGAAACATATTAAGATGCAAAATCCTTAAAAAACACTTGAAAACTATCAAATAATATGTGTTCCTGACAAGTTTTATTTGTTAACCCTTGAAAATTCATTTTACACTAATCAAAGTACATATGTATGGATATTTTATATAAAATATCAACCATTTTCACATAAGTGTGGTTCATTTTGTATAATTCTACATATTTAAAGAATATATTATTCTTAAAACACTTACTGGGGTCAAAATGCTACAAAAATAACAAAATACTTACATCAGATATTAATAGTTATTAACAATAAAGTTAAGTTACCTCAGATATTAAAAGCTACATGTACTTGTTGGGGAAAAAAACATTCCAAACGTGTTTATCGCGACAAACTTTTTATCACACAAAATGATATCATGACTTCGACAAATTCGTTTGGGGCATATTGCATACCAATAAATTTGCGAATAATGCCAGAAATATATTAACATGCAGAATTATTGAACACATGGAAAACTGTCAAATTAATATTTTTGTGTAGACCACTATCATTTTGTACGGCCTGAAATCCATTTCAAAATGGTACTATATTACTCCAAGTACATAATTATGTATATGAATATTATACATAATCCATTTTCTCTTTATTGTGGTTCAATCTGTATTATTTTACATGTGTTAGGAATTAAACATGGAGAATAAACTAACATTGTACTAGTAATCACATTGTTAAAAATCAAGCTTTGTTTACATCCATTTTTTTTAGGTCAGAGGCTACTTAATAATAATTTCTATTAACTTAATTTGAAAGGTGAACCATATTTGTGGAATGTTTTCAATGATGTTTTCCAAAGCGCTTAGGGATCCTTCTCCATTAAAGGCATGTTACTGAATGTAGAAAAATCCACTTATTTTTTTTATCCGAATGGATTGCTCATCCAAAATTATGTCTATTTCCATGCTCAGTCATTCCATGATATTCTAATTTATTCATCAGTTTAAAAACTATGAGAATTATCCATTACAGTCATGAAAATGTATTAATTGAAAAGAAGATTAATATATCAGCGAAACACACGTTCGTAGTACTAATTATACTTTGATTTGCATTGCAAAAAGATCATTTTCGTTAAATTTAGATCGACGCACCGCCATTTGTATGTCGAAAACGTATATCGCATATCGTGCAACGTCTATCGTGAGTCTATCTTGTATGGTGCGTCCGTCTATCGTGTATGGTGCGTCCGTCTATCGTGTATCGTGCGTTTCGTTTGTAACCTAAAATATTATTTTAATTTTTAAATCAAAATGCGCATAATTTGTAAAGACTAATAGAACAACTGAAATATAAGGAAATTTTATATGCCGGCTTTTTCACAGAATATAATCAAATTGCACAGTCAAGAAAATTCATCATCCAGAAAAAAGAAAAATGATACCTTATAAAGCAAATCTCGCGTGATATATAATTTATAAAAAAAATGGTCAACATTTATTGTTTTGAGATGAAAAACCACACGATTCCCAAATTGGTTATGATTCAGAGATGGTTATATATTTAAAAGGCAAGAAAATCATAATAATGATATTGATGTTTTGTATTTGTAAGTTGTGTTTTATAAAATACTTTAATATATATAACAGAATACTCATCACAAAATAATATTGTAAATAAAAATAAATAAAAAGTGGCAGACAATCGAAAATCGAGGGCTCGAATCGATGAAACCAATATTTTCTCATCTTCATAGATAACCAGTCCGCTGTTTTACCACTGCGCGACAATAACAGGTGCAAATTTTGGTCGCCGTATCTGCATTTCACTTTATCATTGTTTATACAAACTCAAGTAAAATTATCTGATAAACGTATTGATTTAGCTCTCTGGTATATTTATCGTCAATCAAGTGACATTCAAGATATCTATAAACAATAATACTATGCTCGTGACCATGTCATAACAAAAGTTTTGGGCATTTTCATAAACATCTTTTTTTAAAGTGCTTAGCGATAGATTTTGCTAAATGCCTGAATTAAGTAAATTCTGGCGATATCATAATTTCGGTCAGAATTGCACCTAGACATTTAGAAACAACTGCTTTAATATACATTTTCGATCACTCGTCGAAAAAAAAAATTGCATTACTGTCGCACTGTCTGGCAGCATTATGAATTTTATAGCGAAGCGCTTAATTGGTCTCACTTTGTCATACAGTTCAAATGACATTTTTTCCTTCAATACTTTGAGTACGAAACGAAATGCGCTGTATTGCCTTTTTTCGACTGAACATTATGCATGTCATCTGTCATTCTTATTTAAAATTGGTTGACATACTTCTCGGACCCAATTTGGATAGTTGAGTTGAGTGACATTAATAAACGATGTAAACAATCACGGGTATCAACATCATTTCATGTCTTTAATTCTGGGTGAAAATAAGTAAGATTTATTAACAAGCTGTGAAAAATAAATCATTTAAACATAGAAACAGAAGAGAACATCATCAATTTTGCACCTTTTCGTTTCTGTCTGACACCGGTTACGTCTTTATTTTTGTGTTTGTCACCACCTGAATTCCTTGTAATCGACAACAACAAATGTCCAAATTTCATCAGTCATTTATATAAAAATGATAAATCTCGAAATAAATTCCTGTTGTATCGTCTGTGTGCAGGTGCATGATTAGGAGCTTTAAATTATTAGAAATTACCGGCCAGACTAAAATACTTTATGAAGATCCTTCGTGGGATATAAAAGGGCCGATACAAGGCCCAGTATAGGCTGGGGTTGTTCGTACGTCTCCTCGGTGTCGTAATCGGATCTGTAATCTTTGAGTTCTGAGTGTAAAGGAATGTAAAAACAATTAATGACATATTTAAATGTTCCATATCTGCCTTCAATGATGTTATCCTAATGCTCTTAGCTTCTTATGTTTTATATGTTTGTGTGCTTTTGCATGCAACATTGTTAAGCCGATAAGTGGGTTGGAGTCTTTTCACCAAGACAACTTGTACTTGTTTTGTGATATGAGAACCTGATGGGGCAAGTGTGAGGTTGATGCACCCTAGAACCTGGTTTAAACCCCCAGTGGCAATTTGATTTGCCACTGACCGTTCCAAGGCGGTAACCCCTCGGGTTCTCATTTTTGTTTATTGTTAGTGGTGTCTTTTTTGAAACTGATCATTTTATAAACCATGCTCTCTCCCCCTCTCTTCTTCTTGACTGTGAGGGGAGGCTGTTTTTTCTGAATGTGGCGATTCCTGATATGCATATTTCACCTTTTTATAGCAATTTAGTGCAATAATACTTATTCTGTTAACCAATGTTATGAATGATCTTAAAATAAATACAGATGTACAAAGTAAATTCTACCAAAACTCAATTACGCATGTCAGTCAACTAAAACTAGGTCTTTTTCGATTATTAAGTCAATTCATTTTCTTAGTGGACACTTAGTCTAAGTCTACATTTAGGTCAGTATCGTTTCACTTTACATGTAATATAATTTTAATGATAATAATGTCACAATTCTTTTTAAAATCTCTCATGTGTTAAATGTTGTTTTTATGATCGGAGCATATAAATTATTTTATCTGGTGACTGCTCATCATGGAATGGTATTGATATGAAAATTTCGATCTGTTGATGTTTAATCTTCACTGTTATATTAAATGTGTTATTAGAGTTAAGCTTATCCCGGGGTTAGCTGTGTTTACAGGTTTACGTGTTTGCATTTACTTCCCATAAACTGGCTAAATAACACCGAGTCCTTTATATTTTCATACTTTTAAGGTTCGGTGTCTTCTTATAATATTACAAATACACAAAAACATGACATTTATATAGCGCAAACAATATTATATTGCGCATTATGTACAAACACATAAAACAAATACAGATATTCAAATAATACATTTAAAAAAATTAAATAATTATACTATTCATAACAGCGTACTCCAGCGCATGGAACATAAACTTAGTCGCAGTCTGATATGATACATTATTCGGAGATAACTTATTTGAAAATCAATCATTCCACTATCATAATCATGCTGACAAATCTACCAATCCTTCGTTTATCTGTCGCATGTTTCTAAATTCAATATTTTATGTTATATCTCTATACTTTTACTTTTTATGACGGTTTATGAAAAATAACATTTCATTGATTTTTTTTACTTTTTATGACGGTTTATGAATCATAACAAAAACATATTCTACAGCGCTCTGCAGGCCTGGTGATTAACCCATCTACAATTGATCGTTAAGCATACCTCTTTGGTTGCACGACGGTATCGGGGTTAAAGAGTTTATGAAGGTTTATGGGGAAATCGTGTAAAAGAACTTAGGTTCGCCCTAGAACTTGGTTTTAACCCCCAGTGGGGAATTGTTTTGCCACTTACCGATCCAAGGCGGTTACCCCAAGGATTCTCATTTTTGTTTGTTTGTGGTGTCTTATTGGAAATTGATATTCTTATAAACATACGCTTTCATTCCCTCTTTTCTATTTCGCTGCGTGGGGAGGCTGTGTTTTCGGAGTGTAGGGATTCCTGATATGCTTTATTTTCTTTTTTAGAAGCTCGATCTGACTCTCGTTTATCCCTGTCATCGTGTACTTGCTGATTCGTTTCAAGGGCTCTGATCTCGGTAAGGTCATTGCATTGTACCTTTTGCTTTACAATGGTATTAGCCGAGACAATGTGTGCTTGTTTGTTTATTGGAGTACCTGTTGGGGCAAGTGTGAGGTTGGTGCACCCAAGAACCTGATTTTAAACCCCGGTGGCAAATAGTTTTGCCACTGACCGTTTCAAGGTGGTAACCCTTCGGGTTCTCACTTTTGTTAATTGATCTTGGTGGCGTCTAAGTTATAAATGAACATTTTACAACAATACTCTCTACTCCTCTACTTTTCGGCTGTGTAGGGAGGCTGTGTCTGCTGAAAATTCCTGATATGTTTATTTATTTTTTATTTAGTAATTGATGAATTAAATATTAGTTTTTTTCAATATATCTGATCCTTTCACTGAATATGAACTTTAAATGTTGATATAATTCTATTAAATAGATAACATATTTTGAAAATTGAGAACATCAAAATGTCTGCGTAAAATGTGGAGGAGTGACGAGTGTTTGTATGTTAATGACTGCTGGTTATTTATCGTGCTTTTAATGATAAAATCATCGCTTTCGAATTTTGGCTGCAAAAGATTTAGCTTAGATTTCATTACAGGAAATGAAAAAGCACTAGCCTTCAAGAACATATTAAGTGGTTTTGAACTAGTAGCCTGTTAAATTTTGTCTGGGTTTCTGTAAACGACCTCGTTGCTTGACTACAGCTTTTGACATGTGGTTTTTCATGAACGGCGGATGTGTTTAAACTTAAAACCCTTAGAATGTCATGAACTGTAGACCAAATAACGGTTTCTCACTTTTGACCATTATTCACGACTCTGCAGTCTCAAAAAACGAGTAATCTAGAATTGGTGCACAGGCGCTCTCGGACAGTGTACGGTCACATCCTTTTTTTAACATTCAGCATGGCGGTTTCCATGAAGTTACTCTTCTTTTTATATGTTCGATATAATTTCCATTTGACTCCCAGTTGATAAAAACGCATGGAGTCAATTTCTCTCTCAATCGTAGGAACCTTTGACATTTGGAATGCCTATTAAGAATTTTTCAGAAGAATGGGTAACGAAAATGGCTTTATTGGCATGAAGCGTAGACTAGATTCCATTCTTAGTTGATATTAAACTTTTTATCAAAACGTATAACTACGGCCAGATTCAATGATGTCAATGTCAGGTGTTGCCCCCGAATATAATTTATGTCAGTTTAAGATTGTATTTCTGTTCCAAAAATTTTAATCCTTTATTCAGAAAACGGCATATCGGGTCGTTTGATATTGTATTCTCTCAATATCGATAGTGTCTTTATCTGGAGATGAGGCGCCTCTAGGTTTGGAATCACCATCTTTAGCGATAATAATACCGCTTTCTCCTGGATTAGCGCAGGACAGATCACTTTGTCTTGTGAACATGAAGTAGTATCTGTACGTGTAGAAATCAACAAGGCTTTGTGGTTTTCTGATCTGGAGTCCGGGGCTTATCCACTACAGCACAGTTCCGCATACTTTAATGTAAAACAGTGAATCATCTTAACTGTACATGTTTACAAACCGAAAGATCTACGCTTTTTTCACAACTCAAGATTCAAATTCTGGCAAGGTTAACTTATTCCAGTCATATCACTCAGTTTCAGTCAAGGGCGGAAGATAATGACCGAGGAAAGCTTCCTTTTGGTGGGGGAACAATGTGTGCTAGATCACACAGGGCAGAGCTAAATTAATGCTTCATTCTGTCATAACTTAGACATGGTTAGACCAAAAGTTTTCCCTGGCTAATTCTGCTCGATAACTCGAAGGCATCCATTAGCCATCAGTCCATGTCTCCTGTGTATGTTCTACACGCACTGCAGAATAAACGAAAAAGACAACTTCCTTATAGTTTTTATTCATAAATATAGAGAAAATACTTTTGGTAACATTATGTTCTAAATAGTTTGTAAGCCATTTATCCAGCAGCTAATCCATAATCCACTACCGTAAGCACATCATGCTGGATTTGTTTTACTTGCCATAAAATAATTCAGTAGCGAGTACCAGGGTATTTCAAAGCATATAGGTGTTTTGCCTCCTCCGGCCACAATCCTTTGTTGTTTGGTGGCGTATTTACCCTTGTATTTTAAAAACTTTCTTTCACAGTCACAAGCTTGTCCACCATTGTTTTACTCCGTGGAAATTTTTGATAACCTTTATGTTTGCGTTAGTCAGGATAAGGATCTTGGGTTAAGAAACTTTCGTTTTCTGGATTATAATATAGGTGTGAAGCAGCTGGAAATTCGTTTGCTAGTAACTAAAGAGGATATCAAGATGGTTTTGACCAACAGCTTGCTTATATTGACGAAGTTTGCGTCCACACTGATGCAATTAACAAATGTAAACTTTCAAATATCCAGAAACCACATTTCATGGAATAACCGTTTTACAATGCTACAGAATATGACACCGTGGCCAGAAACGGAAGAATTATGAAGATTCCATTTTAAATTTTAATGTTTCCTTTGATTGAACAGAAAGCAAACCAAGTGCAGGTATCCATGTCATGTTTTAACAATGCAGTAGTAGAAAGATAATTGTATGTGTTTCGCTGATTGTTACTTTTGGCAGGGGTTTATAAATGTACGTGGATATCGATTCGTGTTGCAAAAGAAAAACAAAACCTGCTAAGTATTGATTATTCAAAATTTAAACGGGAAGAATGCATGCAAAAACAGAAGCAAATCGTAAATGTATTTTTTTTTCTTTTGGAAATGAATAATGAGAACAAATCGGATATCAAAACAACTTGTACATCACCTTCTCATAGCTAACGTATGGTAACTTTGTCATAAGATTCACAATAGTTTGAGTGGATCTAAAGTTTGTTCTTTAATAGTATAAATATTGAGTTGGCCTCAACTCGAAGCTCGGCAGCGTGTGTACCCTATACCGACATAGCTAGCCGTGATAGCCTCAAAAACGTTGCGAGGATAATCCTAATAAACATGGCGATCAAGGCAAGCAATACATATAAAAAAATCATCTTACACATGAAAAACATATTATATCGGGTTAAAACAAAGACTGGGGAATTCGATTAATATACGTTAAACACTTAGATGTTTTTAGTATGATAGCAAACTCCTGCAACAATAATAAACAACTTCATAAGAGTTTCCTCCCTTTACATAGTTAAGCTTTGTGTTTTAAGTTAAGTACATATGCCACATCGCTCGTTTATCGTTATAGGTACATGTAAACAGGCAAAAATCCTATAATCATGTTGGTAGTTTATATTGAAAAGGAGTTTTATTCTAACGAATCTTAAAAACTATGTACATTTTATATGGAACAGATAGTAACTACTTTTTAATCGGTTGTATGAAAAAAGTATTTAATATACAATTTCCAATTACTACTTAGGAACACACGTGTAAGTTGATGGTTCCTCATTGTATTTATAAATTATTTAACCCCATGTGAAGTCAATATTTATTCTGGCCACAATAATTTTTCAAGGTCATAGCATGAGATGTTGTACAGCTGCTTTTAATATTACAAACCCTTCAATTTGCCACTTACTGTTATTGACTTGTGCAAGAGTTTAACAAAATTGTCTTTATCAAAATGTAATTTTCGTTCCAAAAAAATAAGTTTAATTTGATTTTTTATCACTAACATTATCACAATCTTTCTTTTCAGTTTATGCCTAAACTAGTTATTTTCGCTTGACTTTTGGCTTAAAATATTGCACAGTATTGAGTATTTAAAATATTGTTGGAAACAAATTGCAAGTACTGTGATAATGAACTACATTAAAAAGTAAAAATATATCTTGGAAAGCCAACGAACGCGGGAAATATTTAAATATTACAGTATCGTCTTATATAACGTAAAGCATCATGTAGTGTAAGTCCTAAACGTATACATACGTCCACTTTCAGCAGTTTCTCCGACAGATGTTGCTTCTTCATGTACATAGCCATCATACACTGACAAAGTCAAACTATATTTCTTTTCAAGAAGGCATATTGCTGTTTTTAAAAGAAGGCATATCGCTCCGTTTTGAACGTCGTTATTTTCTGCTTCATTTGGTAAATACATTTCATTTTCGCTCGTTGTAGCAGACGATGTGACATTTACTTCTTCTACACCCAGAGTCTCTTCAAAAACAATTGTCTTTCTTAAATTATCTTTTGTAGGATTTAGATTTTTGGCCACTTTATGTTGCAATTGGATATCTTCAACAACTGCCAAAGTAGATTTTTCTTTTATAAATACCTCAGTACTTGGTGTCTTGTTTTCTCGCGATTTGTATTCAACAATTTCGATTATACCAACAAATTATATGCCATTTTGTTCTACGTCTATTGCTATCATTCTGCCACTATCACCAGGATCTGCAAATGACTCACCACTATGCCCGTAGACCATGAAATTAATGTCTTCACGAAAGCTTTCCCTCAAGCCGTGTGGTAGTTGACGAACTGTTCCTTGTACATTTGTTTTCAACTGGGAAAGTAAAGCTGTTTTTCTTTCCTCATCGTTCGTACACATGAAAACAGTTTTACCGTAAAGATCTTTAACATTACCCTCATATAGTTTGCAGGATGATGCAGTTTTACCTGAAGACGTCCGATAAACAGGTTTACAGCTAAGCTTCATACCGTCATGTACTTGAATAAGATCTATGTCTTCCCTGTGGATCTTTTCAAAACATGACTTCTTCTTTGAGACAACCGAACGGAAATTTATCGCCATTATTTTTGTTGGCAATGTAAATGGTCCACGAGAGTGCTCGTGTCACGTGTATGTTAACTAATGCATACACTATCTGTTTATCATCTATTAAGAAACATCCTATCACAGCTTTAACTTCGACATAGTCTTGCTTTTTGGACAAAGAACTTGCAGATCTTTCTTTGAGTTCTTTTGAGCATGCCATCTCTATTTGTTCTTTTAAACTATTATGCACTTATTTCTGAAATGAAAGATAATATTATATGTTCACCACAAAAACAACTTTCATACTTACATGTAAATATAAAGATATAAAAGCAGTGTCATGGATTTTCTAAGATTTTATTCATTGTCTTAAAGATTCCGCATATTAAATCTCCGAGGTATCTGAAAGCAAATTTGTTTAAATTTTAATTGCGGATTAACCAACCGTGCATCAAGTTTTTCGAAAATGTACGATAATTATATATGTTCAATTCAATAAAACATAATAAAATGAAACTTCCTATACTGTCTCGTTGTTGGCATGCATTCTTTCAAATGCGCTACTTTGAATATAATATTCGCCTATTATAATGTTCTGTTTTAATTTGCTATACATTGTACTATCCTACGTTTCCGGGTGGAAACATTTGTATTTTCGTAACCATTCCCGCTATTTTAAATATTTTGTTTATATTTTATTGAAATTCAATAAAATTTAATAAATTATTCAATAATTCGTTACTGTCAGTTCGTTTTGAAAAAAAGTAAAATGTGAAAGAAACTGTTACTTATATAGTGTTTATATCGTTTTAATTATAGACAGAAAATTCAGTTTAACTTCCTTTTTCAAGAAGCAATTTTGTTATTTAACATTATGACAAGTTAAGTTTTCCCTGACGTTTGCGAAATACGTCTTCCCACGCTTGACACCGATAATTGTAAACAAGCTATGCATTTACAATGTACAGTTGCAAAATATAATTATAGACCTATAATTAGTAGCAGTAATTTTGCTAGTAGGGTTATTTTATTCTCAACCACAAAAATCAGAAAAAAACTGATCGGTATCATATGTTTATCTTTTTTTCTTTAAAAGTCACACAGTTTGTAAAATTTACATAGCATTTCATATTGAACTGTAGTAAGATGCTAAGAGTGTTGTTAAGGTGCGGATTTTCGGAATTGTAGAAGTCGGTTCAACTTTGAAAAGCTACAGTGTACTAAGAATGGCTCCTAAATGTCAATGTAGATGAATATTTCCCTAAAAATCTTTGACCACTTTTGAATTGTGTCTGACTCATTAAACATTCGCAGTCAACTGGGCATCTTAAGCAGAATAAGAAGGTACGAAATGATATACGCTCACCAAAATGCATGAGAATTCGATTAAGATGACACAATGTTAAAACTGTTGTTGTTGAATTATGAAACGTCAGACGATTTATTGATTTAGTTTTACATACGCACTTATTACTTGAATATACTTTTAAAAAATTGCAGTGTACACCAAATTCACACCTTAATAAAGTATCATAGAAGAAGTTTTGATGTTGCTAAGGAAATTTGTTAAAAATTATAATTTTCAATGTTTATGTGCAAAACGTTACTTTTTGTGTCGCCCTTTCGAAGAAATTGCGATACATAGGGACCGCTTTGTCCGTCCGTCCGTCCGTCCGTCACGAAAACTTAATTTTGGCTATAACTTTGCCATTTCTTAATATTTCTTCATCAAACTTTCAAATTATATTGCTTTTGACAACACGCTCGATATGATATCAAATTCTCAAGGTCAAGGTCACATTTGATGGAGTAATTCCTCTTTATATGAAAACTTAACATTGGCTATAACTTTGCCATTAATTCATATTTCTTCATCAAACTTTCAAATTATATTCCCTATGACAATACGCTCGTGACGATACTATATTCTTAAGGTCAAGTTCACATTTGTTGGAGTAATGCCCCTTTTTGTACTTGCATTTTTATTCCGACAGCCCCAGAGGGCGACACAAGTGTTCAACTGAACACCCATCTAGTTTATTATCTTACTCATAAAATCTTCAGATCTTAAACATTTGCTTGTTTAATAGTAAAAATGTAGATGCGTGATAAGTTCTTACTTTTGGTGTTGACCTTAGCGTCCATTCCAGTGATAAAATCGACGACTTTCTGCAGACGACATTCATGTGCATACAATGTTGAAAGTGCCTCAAACACGAACACAGTCACTAGTTAGCTGCTTTTTTTTTTCGGATCTTCTGTAAACACACTTAAAGCTGAAATACGTTTAAACGTTTGACATGTGTTTTTTCTCAAAAATTATTGGTGTATTTAATAAAACTTAGAAAACCCGAATGGATGTCATACTCTGTAAGCCGCTCCTTCTATTTACTACGCATCTGGAGTCTCGGTGGGCGCCTATACTAGTATCCATGAAGTAGCGTTATCAAGCTCAGTCGCATATATTTCGGAAGAAACGACAAGGCGATTCACTTTAAATTTAAATTAACTTTGTTATTTATTCAAGATAATGTCTAACAGACCGTTCGTTTGTGAAAACACATAGAATCCCCTTTGAAGGTAATGTCTATTTGACGGTCAGTATTTGAATGTCAGTTGGTGAAAACACACGGAATAACCTTTTCTAAGAGCAAATAGATGACCGCTTAAATTACAGACATTTTGACAGAAAATCGTGACATGAATATCGCTTAAAGGTCCATTACAGAACAAGCGATTTCCTTCACAATTAAACTTATGATTGAAACGTATAGCTACGTCCAGATTCAATGGTGTCAACGTCATCTGCTGACCCCGAATGTAATGACAGTTTCAGTTTGTATTTCTGTTCCAAATATGTTATTCCTTTATTCAGAAGAAGGCATATCGATTCATTATTTGTACTTGTAGCCTGGAAACATGTTTGAGTCTCTGTTGGTTTTAAAGTACCTTCCAAACTACTATCATCTTTCATAACGTCTGTGTTATGACACTTTTCCATTTCTTCTTGTTGATCATCGGTTTCATTAAAAATTGTGTCCTTTGCCGAATAACCACTTTTATTCACAAATTGTGGATCACTTTCGATTGATTTCATACCATCATTAGGTCCCTCAACGGTACGTTTCATTATCGCAACATCCCCTTTACTGCAGCTCCCGATACCGATAGTTTCTTTATCAAGAGGTTGGGTACATCTGCTTTTGAAATCTCCATGTGCAATTATTCCGACAAGTTCAACAGTGCCGTTGTCGCAATCTTTAGCTATAACAGTACCGCTTTCTCCTGGATTAGCGCATGGCTGATCACTTTGTCTTGTGAAAATGAAGTAGCTATCTGCACTGTAGCAATCAACAAGGCATTGTGGTATTTCGGATATTGTCCCTTTCAACCCGTTAGTTTTCTTTACATTCTCTTCTGATGTAAAACACATATGCGCATTTGCGTTGTATATATTCTTTACAGTGCCATCGAATAATTTATATGATGAAGCAGTCTCACTTGCCGAAGTCTGAAAAACTGATTTACACCACAGCTTCAAATCGCCATTAACTTTTATAAGGTCGATGTCATTAACTAAGAGATTTTCATCTTCAGATTTTTGGGTTGACACTGGTGAACCAAAGCTAACAGAAGTACAATCTTTCTTAACAATATAAATACAATCATTCAGTGACCATGTAACGTGTCGATTCACCAATGCATACACGTTCCCGGCATCATCAGTTAAAAAGCAACCTATCACAGCTCTTATTGTTCGACTCGGCGGAGAACACATAGACTCATGTTTTGCTTGTTTAGAGCATGCCATCTTAAGTTATTTGCACATCTAACAATCTGAAAAAAACAACTCAAGAAATAATTTATTTACAGTTATTATTCTTAATAAAATTGACCCCAAACATTTTATGCAGTCAGTGCCTTAATTTCCTTATTTTTCAATTTTGCAATTTTAGTAATTTAAACTACAGTCATTTTAATTTTAATAACTATTTCTTCTAAAAATAATGGAAGTTACTGTAGTAAAAATCAAATGTTTTTGGACAAAACTAGGGAGATTTGTGTACTACACGCCGATGCGCTTTAATTCCATTTATCATGTTTATATTATATTAAAAGACCACATACAAAGTTTGCAACGAGAAACGTTCTAGAACAAAACCACTATCACTTTTTATCTCTTATTGACGAAGCATATCCTATGAAAAACGTTTGATTTAATTCAACAAATCTAGTGATTTTATACAATAATAAAATTATTTAAAGTATATTTATACAGTAAGAGTTATTTGAAGACAATCTTCTTAAAAGAAAAGAGCGACTGAACTGCATTATTTAAAGCATAAACACAATACTTAATATGATACTTTCGTCGCTTATATATCGTTTTTGATTCGCTAATAATAGATTATTAGAAAACCGTTATTTTGTGCATGTCACATGTGATTAATTTAAAATAACCCAATGATTGCGAAATTTATGCACGACCTATATCCGTATGCACTTCAAACAGGAAGGTATAATTGTTAAGAGCACTTGTCATAAAAATAGCCTAGTTTGCGTAATCAACACACAATTTTGAAATTTCTTCAAAATGACCTCAGTCACGGCCTAACAGTTTGAACAGAGCCGAACTTTTTTTTCTATCCAGGTATGACTCATAGAAAATTTTTTTTTTAAGTTCCAACATACCTCTATCCAAATTATTATCTCAATTCAAATGATGTAGTTTTTGTCAATGATTTTCCTAAATAAAATGATAGCACATTGCACTCTCAAAAATAGATGTCAGTATGTGTTGTACATGTAAAGGGATAAGAACAATGAGTTTGCAGTTTAGTTTGAGCTGGTCCCAATGTTATATAACTGAGCATGGAAACCAGTCTCAAATCTCAAGCATCTGATTGGCTGAAATGGCGACGGTTGCCATTTCAGCCAATCAGATTCTTGAGATTTGAGACTGGTTTCCATGCTCTGTTTTATAACCTTGGGCACTGGTTCAAATGAAAGGGACTCCCGCAAAGTGTTTGGCCAGCAGTCTCATAAAGTTTAATGTAACACTATCAAGCTTATTAAACAAATATTGCTTTAGCTGTAGTTTGATTTTGACTTATTATTGAGCATTGGTTGTCTTAATAAATGTTTTTCTTCAATCAGTGACAAGTGACGCGTGTTACGTTTTTATTATTAAATAAACCATGTATGTTTGCAAGTTTGGTCTTAGTAATAAAAATATTTTAAAAAATCTATCTCCTGAGAAGAAGAGCGTACAATGTAGCGGAGTATAATATTCAATTATAGTGCTGTATTTGTATGAAAACTGTTTAGTAAAGTTCCTGCCAATTTGCTAGTTAGTTATTTAAAAATGATGAATACTTGCCTTAGTTAAAACACAGGAATTATATTAAATTGATACATAAAGAAATATTAAGGCTAAACAAAGGCAACTTGCGAACAGCCAAACTTTTATAACCAAACACCCCTTTAAGCGGTGAATTTTGTAAAAAATATATACAGAAATAAAATTAAAAAAAGAAACAACACTAATACTAATTAATATGAGCGGAAAACCAGCCAGTGCCACAACAATAATAAAATTCAATTGCTACATACATCAAGACTGATACCACTTGTACGACCTCTTCTCTATCATTCATAAAGCACACTTACGCTGATATTACTGTTTTTGCTACTCTGCAAAACAAAATCAAATGACTTAGTGCCCCATTATCACGTATTGCCTAGTTGTATACTCACGGTTTGCAGGTTTGTAAGAAGGTGGGAGACTAATAACTGATAAAATGTAATTATTGCAACCACTTCAAATTAAACATTTTGAGATTTATTTTAAAAAAGTAAAATGATATTTCGCTTACACATTACAATTCAATTTTGCCGCGCTGATTACATACTTGCCGCCAGGGGGATTTTAGTAATCGTATTGGCGTTGTAAGACAGTGTTTTTAAATGATGTTGTTAAATTGTAGGATGGAAAATCTAGGAAATGCACACTTTGTGGAAAGGAACAGACAGGTATGATTTGCGTTTCGCAATTTTACTTTTTTGTTTATAACTTTCTTATTTCTGCACTATTCCTGAAACAAATCTGAAGTTCACAGGACATCGAAAACAAAGAAGGGTAAATGCCTTTTTCAATAAACATCTACAACATGTTTAACATCTCTCCTAATAGGATATTTAGTTTTAAATGTGCTATATTTTCATGCAACTTGAGTTATAAATTGAAACTAATACCGTTAGTCATTTGAGTAGAAATTTATGTTTATTATTAATACTTAATCAATATCACGAAACTAACAGGGAAGTAAAATAAATACTCGGTCATTCATGAGATTACCCACATAGGAAAAATCTTGATCAGGTTTATTGATATATTGAAAGGCCATACAAAGAATTGTAAAAACAAATGGTTATAGGCGGAGGTTAATGTAAATCACAAGACTGCAATGAACTTTAAACAACTCCAAGCACAGTATTAATGTGATCAAATGATCTTACTCAATGATTTATGACAGGTCTTTCAAACTCGTTTTATTGTTAACGCTTTAAGTTTGATCTAATAACTATGACATGCGGTTAGCACAATAATTACTTAAACTATAGGTTTAACTGTTAAACACATAGTTTAACAGACTTAAACCCAGGGTTTAAGAGGCTTAATCCTATAGTTTCAACTTTTCGGAATTAAAACTATAGTTTAAGACCTTAAACTATATGTTTAACAGTTAAACCCTATGTTTAACAGTTAAACCCTATGTTTAAGACTCTTAAAGCTATAGATTAAACATTATTTCTCTTAAACATATAGATTAAGGTCTTAAACTATAGGTTTAACTGTTAAACCCGTAGTTTAAGACTTCATTTCACTGTTTTCTCTTAAACCTATAGATTAAGACTTTAAACCATTGGTTTCAACTTTTTTGCTTAATCCCATAGATTAAAGTTTCATTTTTCGTGTTTTTGTCTTAAAACTATATGATTAAGAGATTAAAATTCTTAAACCCGTAGATAGAAGTCTTAAACTACGGGTTTAAGCGCCGTTTGCACATTAATTACTAAAACTATATGCTTAACACTTAAACCCTAGTTTTAACAGCGGACCAATAGAAACTTTAGTATTAAGCCGTTCAACCAATGAAATCGCTCTTGGTATTTCACACATGATTAGCGTTGTTGATAAGGTAAATATGTCGTCTGCTTATGGTTAAATACTTGAGGTAAACGGCCATTTGCAAAATAATAATTATTAAGTAATAATAGCCTTAAACGGCGTGGTGAATAAGACAGAATTATTTTTATATAAATTGACCTGTATATACCTATTTTATTTATGGACTAAAACTGGATCTGTAGTCTTGGATTTTGGACAGTATTTGAAAGGTAAAGGAAAGCTAAGATACCCTACCTATCCGAATATGGACAGTTTTGCAGTTTTCTCATTCGTATTCACAAGCAGAAGAAAAGCTTACACGCATTTATCTTTTTGTTGTTGTTTTATTGTTGTTGTTGTTGTTGTTGTTGTTGTTGTTGTTGTTTTGGTTGGAGACAATGGGATCTACCACCAGGAGCAAATAACCATGTAGTAAGCCCCGAATAGGCAGATTTCATCTGGTTGGGCAGTACTGGCTCTGCAAGTTTGACGTATAGATTGAATGCACAAATTTGACGTGAATAAAAATCATAATTATGCACTGCCGACGTCCGATCAAATAATTTTTATCAAGGTTTATAGCATTCTCAAATATATTTACTGTACACGTCGTGCAAACAGCATCGTCATTTACAATAACGAAATAAAACAACGTTAATGTAATATTATCCTGTTCAACAAACATCAGGGATCGACATAAAAACGCATAGTGACCAAAACACAGGAAGTATACGTGTTAATTTTCTTGCAACACACAAAATGGATCTATAATCGCGACATTGTTAAATCCCATTGATTAAAGTTTCATTTTACGTATTTTTGTCTTAAAACTAAATAATTAAGATATTTAAATACTAAAACCCGTAGATAGAAGTCTTAAAGTATGGATTTAAGTGTCGTTTGCACATTAATTACTGAAACTATGTTTAACACTTAAACCCTAGGTTTAACAGCGGACCAATAGAAACTATAGTATTAAGCCGTTTAACCAATGAAATCGCACATGATGTTTCACACGTGATTAGCGTTGTCGATAAGGTAAATTGTCGTCTGCTTTTGGTTAAATACTGGAGGTAAACGGCCATTTGCAAAATAATGATTATATGGCGTTGTTGTTAAGACAGAATTATTTTTATTTATAAATTAACATGTATATACTTGATTTCTTTAGGAAATAAAATTGGAACTGTAGTATTTGATTTTGGACAGGATTTCTTAGAAAGATACAGGAAAGCTAAGACACTCTTCGTATCCGAATATGGACAGTTTTGCAGTTTTCTTTATTCGTACTCAAAGCAGAAGGAAAGGCTATGCGCATTTATCTTTTTGTTTTGTTTTATTTTTTGGTCGGAGACATTGGGACTCACCATGATCAAAATACCATGTAGTAAGCCCCGAAGATTTCTTCCGGTTGGGGCAGTACTGGCTCAGTAATTCTGTCGCGGCATAAAAATATCATATAGATGGATAGACTGGATACACAAAATGATTTGACGTGATTATGATATTTCACTTCTTTGGACTTGAAAAAATCATACTTATGCACTGCCGACGTCCGATCAAATAAATTTTACCAAGTTAAAAATTCTCTTTGATATTTTAATACATCGTGCAAACGTCGTCATTTACATTTACAATGAAGAAATTTAATATTATCCTGTTCAACAAACATCAGGGATCGACATAAAACGCGCAGTGTCCAAAACACAGGGAGTATATGTGTTGATCATACTGCAAAAACTACCTCACCGGGTTATCCGATCAACGAATTTTTCGCTATAGAAACAAAGAAGACAGTAACATTCGTGCATAATTTTTCTCCTGCTCATCTCAATTCTTAGGTGCAAACAGTTTCATAAAATTTAATCTTTGCTTTATATTTATATATTTATTTCATATAAAATTTCAAATATTGCGATAGTCTGTTTTGTAAGCTATAGTTAACCATCTCAGCCTCCTGTAAATACATTGAAAATCGTTCAAAATCGGCGATCTGTCCGTTTTTAGTGAATTAATTATACTATTTCTATTGAAATAAAAGCTTAGGTGCAAACGGGTAAAAAACAAGACAAATTTATCTTTCTTTGTAAAACTTATGATGCGATAGTCTGTTTAGGGGGATGAAGTTAGAATATTTTTTTAATTTGAAAAAAGGACCCGATACATATTGCGCTGAATCAAAAATCGTTCCCGGGGTTAACCTTATTTCGCGGTTGAATGGAGACGGTTTAACTATGTGCAATTTCAGCATTTAAATAAAACTATTTTACTCCAGCTGTAAAATGAAAAAAAAAGCCAAATCGTAAAAAACATATGTATGATATTAGTGGGTCATAGAGATTAGACCTAATGAATGCTTTGTGTTTTATGTTCAATATAATTATTTGTTGTTGTTTGTTTTATTAATTTTTTTGCTGGTTAAAGTCAATGGGTGTATTTGATAAATTTCGAAAATTTAAAATTATTATTGTTGTTGTTGTAATATTCATAAAAATATAATTTACATTTTAAGGCACCGAAGCTTAAACGTGTCCAACCAAAAACGAAACATATTCTGATTTTTTTAAAGTCGTCTATATGCATTTATCTTTCGGAGGTTGCGTATTTTTGTCCTTAAAAAGTTTAAGATTTCACACCTGAATGAAGTAAAGGCAATCGGAGAATATCTCTCAGGTGTTTTTGATATCCTTTAAAGATTCGAATCCATAATTTTACACGTGTCCACAGTTGTCCACCTGTCATATGGTAGCTTACACAAATTCGGATTATGGATTCTACTCAGCGAAAACAACAACAACAAATTGTCTTACGATTAAGCTAAATAATCTAAACAAATGTATAAGACCGGATTTCAGAGACTTTGCGTTACCTTACAAGATAGTTAATTTTAATTCAGTTACAAAGTACCGATATTCTCGAAATTATCGAGTCAAAACAGTAAATTTACAGAATTAAAATCAGCCTTAATTCATATAATTAAAATATTCTGACTTTAATATGACAGAATTAAATTAATCAGTTTGAACGTCGTTTTGCATTATTTCTTTAACAGATTTATAAACTTATCAGTCTTTTCATTTTATAACAACTTTTTACATTTCTGTATTATTTTGATTGGTTTTAAAACAAAGAATCTGCCCTTAGGTGTTAACGTTTACTGGTGTTTTATTGCACGATTGTAGTTTAATTGTCGACATCCGGATTAAGTGCCCCATGAAGCAGGAAACAAGTACATACACTGACCATCCACTTTGATTTGTTTTACCTCTCTGGTAAAAAAACAACAACAACATGAGACAGGTACAAAACAGAACAAAAGTTATGTACTTTTAATAATGCAGAAGGCATTTTACATTAAGGAAATATGTTATTATTTTAGAATCCATTATCGACTTAATTTGTGGAATTTTTTAGTTTAAATGTTAAGACTGTGGAAATAAAACCGTAAAAAGTCTTATTTAATGATAAACGTAGCACGCTGTATATTCTGCAATTCTTTTACTAAATTACTAATATCCGATATTACCTATTTGGATTTCATTTTTTAAATAATAATTTCGCAAAATCTTGGAGTGTGTATTACCTATATTCTAAATGATATCGCGTATTAACATGCTTTTATTTCCACAGGTTTAATTTATGATTGATAAACTTTGTATCAAAAGTTTATCAATACACTTTTGATATTACAGATTAATTGTAGTATTGTTATATGAATATGGATTTAATAAGTTAAACCCAAACTCAGGAAAACAGAGAAACTGCTGGAGTATACTGTTAAGTTTCTTTGAACACAAAAAAGGATCCATAATCGCTTCATCAACTTGGTTTCTCCGTGTCCGTGGCATAACTTTTAATGCCCTTGCGAGTTTTAAACGCAATTATCCGTGAGGAAAATGTAACAAACTCTCTAGACCTGTCAAAGTCAACTGTCACTTAGATAACAAAGCAAAAATATGAATCACATCCTCTCCAAGATTTTAAAACCATCGATATGTTATATATACGGCTACTTCCGCTTAACAAACAACAACAACTTCTCAGGTGATTATAAGTTTGAAAAATGATTGGATACCTCTTAAACCATAGGTTTAACAGTTAAACCCGTAGTTTAAAGTCTTAACTATATAGTTAACAAATTTTGATGATTATTGTGCATATTAAACTCTAAAGTATATGATTAACTGTTAAACTATGGGTTTAAGAGTTCAATCTATAGGTTTAAAGAAAATTCACTCAAAACTCTGTATTTAAGTCTCTTAATACCATAGTTTAATGTAACTTTTGTCGAAAATCTCTTAAACCTATAGATTAAAGTCTTAAACTATAGGATTAACACTTAAACATAGGGTTTAAGCTGATAAACCTTTAGTTTAAGTAACATTCTGCACAATTTTGTCTTAAACCCATAGTTTCAACTCTTAAACTATATCTTTAACAGTTAAACACTGGGTTTAAGTCTGTTAAACTATGGGTTTAACAGTTAAACCTATAGTTTAAGTAATTATTGTGCTAACCGCATGCCATAAATAACATTATGAATACATTAAGCGCCAACATGCAATTGGGCTCGATTTTGAGATCTGTCGGATGGGTGCTGGCTATTATTCCTCGGGTTTGTTTTCCTTAATTGTAATTCGCTTAATATGTGTCTGTTAATTTTGTCAACCATATGTTGACATGTTTTGTAAACCTCACTGACTGAATAATTATTGAAAGCCTTCCCCACACAGCCAAAAGTAGAGTGCAGAAGAGAGCATGGTTTTAGAATTAGATGAAATGGGATCTTTGAAAGCCATCGAACATGAAAAATATAAAAAGATTGCAGGCTCGGTTTGATCGAGCCTGTTCATGGACCGTAATGGAAATGCCTATTACTGCCAACGCCGCCTAGCCCCGGGTTGAGCGCATTTCAATATTTACACCAATAAACACTACAATTTTGACCATCCTAAACGATGGTGTGCATATGGCGGTGGACATGGAAACTTCAATGAGGTTTTTTCAGATTAACACCTTTCCATGTTCAGCGGGGTATAGTCCCCAGATAAAAGAATGAGTTTGCCATAAATGGGAAAACAATGGGCGTAACTAAACACAATAGAATTTTGACGGAATCTTAAAATATAAATCCTGCATATCACAGACAGCGCCAAAGACAAATTTTAAAAAAGCAGGAAGTATATCCTTGGGGGTGATTGAACAATATCCAAATCTATATTGGTTGGGAAATTAAAACCACCCATCTCAAAACTGGCAGAAATATTAAACAAAGTTAATTTTAGAAGTACTATAAACATAGAACATAAGTTTCGTGTTCAACGACCTTCAAAGGACGTAATTAATAAAAAGAAGGATCAGTTTTCAAATAGACGCCACAACTAACGAAAGTGCTAAACCGTGAGGTTACCGCCTCGGAACGGCCAATGGAAATAAAATGTCACTAGGAGACACCAACTTCACATTTGCCCCAACAGGTTCTCGAATGAACAAACAAGCACAAGTTGTCTTAGTGAAATAACTCCAACCCACCCTTAAATGTAATAAGCTTGCTGTAATAGGAAATGTACTATGATCATAACTAGAAGATGGTTTTATTATGTGACGAATTCCTTACATGTTTACAAGTTGTCTTTTAGTTATGCCTATCAGTTTATTAGTACAAAAGTAATTTTATGTTTAACTTTTATTTAATAACATGGTGTTCTTTAATGACTGGTACGATGCATCACTGCGTTTTTTTAATGTGTAAGCAGGCTCAATCAAACGTAGCCTGCAATATTTTCATATTTGTCGTGTTCGATAGATTTCAAAGTTACATTTTCATTTATTCCAAATACCTTTTTCGTGGATGCTCGGTTGCCTTTACTAGTGGACAGTTTACAATTTAGAGAAACAATTTTTATTTCAGTGTTGATTAAGCGGAATTGCTCAAGATACTTCTTGTTGGAATGGACAAAGTGAAAATATTTAATCAACACAATCATGTTTTGGAATAGACGAAGTGGGTTTCATATTTAATAAAATCAACAAAATTCTTTTACGGATGGGACGGAGTGAATAAATCGAAATGAGAATGTCCAAGCCACGAAAAAAAAAGATCATAAATGATTACAGATATTGATGAGGGTCATGTGTCAATTGTAACGCTGGATGATGGCAATGGTTATGTCAAGTTGTTCCTGGAGGTTATATAGACGATTATCATCGGTCCTAGAATCGGGAAGTGAACCAGTACCATAAATGGTTTTAAACGGAACATATAGAACGAAATGAAGAACAGTCTGGGATTTATGATCTCTGCAATTCGATTGGTTGAATTATAGCACAGTCTCAAAATTGCAAGATTGAGATATCATAGTGGTTTCCTCAGCTGGATAAACGGAGCCATGAATTGCAACAATCCCAAGTTCAGACCATGCAACAGGAACAACATAAAAAACTTCAAACGCCAAATAACTGATCAAGCACGTAAGTTATTTCAACATTTTCTATCGTCCTTTAAACTAGTGTATGTACTGTTAACGTATTTGGTGGGCAAGCATGTTTTTATATTACTCAGGGTATTTAATCATCTACGATAAGATAAGTCACTAAATGTTTGCAGATACAATCTTAGACTAGTAGATTCACCTTGAATAGAAACATCGGAGGTAATTATTCATACACATATTAACCATTTAATGCCAACGCAAACTATAAATCCGTTACGTTAAATTACTAAAAAATCCACAGGACAAGCAGAATTATAACGGATGTTTTATGTATGGATAATGTATTTCAAAGAATATAGAAATAATTTCTAACGTTTATTTGAAAAGCAAAAGAAAAATAGCATGTATCACCTGCTGATAATTTCTGGTAAAATAGAGTATAAATTGTTGGAAGTGTTAGTGATGTTAAGCATGCTTTACAAAAAATAGCCAAAGATGAGAAAAAGATTAGGAAATGAGAAAGTTTTCATTTCGTTTTTTTTCCCACTGGTTATAACATGTTAAAAGATATATGTATCCGGATACAATTAGAGCCGCATAAATAACAATTAAATTTAATAATAATAATAATATTATTATTATTATTATTATTTTTAAAAATATTATTATTATTATTATTATTATTATTATTATTATTATTATTATTATTATTATTATTATTATTATTATTATTATTATTATTGTAATTATTATTATTATTATAACAGTAGTTCCATTTTTTTACGAAAAAAACACGCAAATGTAGAGTCCGCAAGGGTAATAATAAGATTTGAAAAGAGATCATGCGTTAAAGATTTTATCAATTTCACAAATGAGAATCCGCAGTGGTATCGACATAATACGAAGTGTACTTGGTGAATTATTTCCGCCTTTTTTTAAGGTAAACTCGCCAATGTTGCAAGCTTAAGCAAGTTTTTAGAACAGGCGAAACTATTGTTTTGCATTTTCTGTCAATAGTTAATTAAAACAAAATAAGAAACCCTGAAATTTTGTTGGATATTCAAGATTTTTGCATGTTTGTTGTTGTTGTTGAAGTAGTAAAACAGCAGTTACTGTACGTCGCTTGATAATAATTCTAATACTGTTATTATCATGAAGTTCATGCCCTACAAATCCATTATAATTAATTTTGTTTTTAAACAAAAAATCAGTTGTTTCTTACATGTGTTGTTCTATCCAATAATTTCAAATGTGCTGGTATATTCTCAGTCTTCTTAAATGCAAATGTTTTCTTCGTATTTACAATTTGGTAAAATGAAACTGCTTAATGAAAAAATGAATAATCAATTTCGAAATAAACATTTTCTTTGAAATTTAATGAGTAATATTCTTAAAATTATCTGACTAATTGCCTTAATTTCGAATAGTATATTCTTTATTGACATAGATAAGTAAATGTAGGTCAGTGTGACACTGAAAAACCGATAACAATTTATACACACCAAAAAAACTTTTTTTAAATCAAAGCGCCTTAAACATTTGTTAATCATTGCTGTTATAATAAACGACTTGTGAATGTCACTCAGCGGAATTCCGGTATTGCCTTATAGTATCTCGTTAAAAGAAATCTATTATTGAATTGATCTCGGTCGTTTCTTTGTTTTTCAAATCTAACATTTAGTGAGCATAACTTGTACGTCGTTTATTTACTTTAAAGATTGTTCGTGGTAATTTTTATTGTTTCACATTGACATCTTAACTTACTGTGGAATTTGCATAAAACACAAATTCAGTAGTTTTCTTGTTATTCACATTGTCTATGATTTATTGGGACAAGTTATTTTCAACATTTCCGATCGTCGTTTTAACTAGTGCATGTACTTTCAACGTATTTAGTGGGCAAGCATATTATTACTTTCCGTGTATGCATATCAGGAATAGCTATATTCAGAATAAACAGCCTCCCCACACAAGATAGAGAGATAGAGAGCATGGTTAATAATTTGGTTAATAAACTTATCAGTTTCATAAAAGACACCACAAACAAGGGGTTACCGCCTTGGATCGGTCAGTGGAAAATCAAATTGCCACTGTGGGTTAAAACCAGGTTCTAGGGTGCACCAACCTCACACTTGCCTCAACAGGTCAGCATTCATACTTTCTTAACCACAACTCAAACGTCTATTAATTTAATGTCAAAGCAAATTTATACAAACCCACGGAACAATATCTGAATCTATATAGGAAGCAACAAGAAGTTTTATATAATGCTTTAGCAATAGAAAGATGTAAGAATGATTAAGTTTTTGTTACGTTTTTTTTTCACTTTTGTTGCAATCACTGATTATATCATGTTATCATAGTAAAATGGATATGTATCCGAAATTTCAATTAAAAGTATTGTTAGAAAATGGGTTAACACATATTTTTTTTTATATAATATTATTCTTGTCCCTCCACAATCTCAGAGGAACAATCATGTACAAGTGTCTTTGGTTAATTAATTTCGTATCACTTATATACAATGTTTCAGGGTAAAGCAAGTTTTAAAAACAAACGAGATTCGTATTTCCTGTCAATATCTTCATGTCAATCAAAAAGTATAGTTACAATGTACATGTATTTTGTTTTCTAAAGTATTTAATATATATAAATTAATAAATACTACATGTAATAAAATTAATTTAAACAGAATTTTGTTGGATATCCCAGAGGTTTCAAGTTCGTTTATCTGTTGTAGTTGTTGTTTTTCGTGAAAACAAACATATATCGTTTGACAAAACTTCATTCATATTAAAATTAAAGAGCTCATGTCATGTAAAATAATTTCGTTTTAATAACTTAAAATGGGTTTCTTACATGTGTTGCATTTTATCCAATTATTTTCAATTGTTTAATAACTGTTTTATTATTGTCTACTAGAATATTAATATTTTCTATGGGTTTTCGAAGTGATCAAATGAAAGTACTGATTATAAGAAGAAACTGAACAATCAATTTCGAAATTAACATTTTCTATGAAACATCAATGAGTAATATTATATTCCTAAAATACATGACTAAGTACCCCAATTCTATTTTGCATTTATCAACATAGATAAGTAAATGTAGGCTACGGTGACCATGAACAACTGATAAACAATTAATATACTGTACACTAATTTTAAGGTCCTCTGTCAGAAGGATATGCATTAATCATTGCTGCTATATTTACATTCCTATTGATTTTTTCGTTTAAAAAAATTCGGTTCATTTTGCATGAACCGTATGACCCGTAATGACGTCAGTAACGTCATGGCTGTTACTATTGAAAACTCCCACGTAGTACTCGCCCTTTTCACTTAATACTAATTTTTGAAAGCGTTCCGACTTAAGTTTATGGATTTGCCAGCTCTCGCGTGCACGTCCAATTTGCATGAACCGCACCAAAATAAGAATCATTCCTTAAATAATTTTGGAGGTCAATGATTAGGATAAGTATATTCATCATTTGTTATTTCTTCAAAATATAAAAATTCCATTTTCATTTATTTGTAAATCTTAAAATATACTACTAAGTTTATTCTCAAACCATAACTTGTTTGATAACACTAAAACGCATATTCATTAAATGTTGAAATGCTGATTTTGTCTGATGTTGGAACAGGAAAATTTTCACATGTTTTTCTAATGTGAGGATCTCGAAAGTGTTTCCCAATGAAAAAATAACATTTCTCATTTTACAGATTTATTCTTCGGGTTCTCATTTTTGTTAATTGTTAGTGGTGTCTTTTTTTAAACTGATCATTTTATTAACTATGCTCTCTACCTTTCTCCTCTTCTTGAACGTGTGGGGAGGCTGTTTTTTCTGAATGGGGCGATTCCTGATATGCTGATATTTTACCTTTTTTTCGTCATTGGCTCAGGAATATCGGCGTGAATCAATAAATAATTACAAGTATCCCAGAAAAAAAGTTGTGTTTTAAGGACACTAAAATAATGTATGATTTTGTCAAGTACCAGCACATTGCATGTGATTTTATGTGTAGGTTTTTTGTTTTGACCATTTTAGTATGTTCTCTACCTGTAGAACAAAAGTATTAGAAACGCCTCGAGTTCATGTAATTTTTAACCCCAACCAATCCAGTTACTCCAAAACGTTGTATGTTATATAAAACATTAAGTTCTAATGACATTCTTATGTGCAATATTATCTTTTTTGTCCTAGTATAAGGCTTTCAAAGTAGCGTATTTATTTATTTTAATCATTTATTTTTTGGGTTGGTGTATTTTTCTGTTAAAAGTTAGCATAAGAAAATATTTAACCAGGTTGATTTCTAAGTTCCTTTGTATCTATAGAATGATGTAACTACTTATGATCCTCAATTAATTACTAAACTTCGTCCTCGTATCGCTTGAAGTTCAAAAGCATTTCCACCTCTCATATCGATCTAAAATGACTCTTTATCATTAAGATCGCAGATGTACACATCATTTTTTCCAGGGATGTTTAGGTTTCCGGTTTTTAAACGAATTTATGCTTCCGCAAAATATCTTAAGTAGTAATAAAATACATTTTTATTGTATAAACTATTCACCGGAGTATTGTAAATAACAAAATCCATGACAAATCAGTTGGCTTAATACTTCAAATTAACTTAAACGTTTAACAGACTTTAGTCGAAATCAAATCTACAAATTTCATAACCATCGCTTTATTCGGATTTCGAACAAAAACAAAACTTATATCGTCATGATCGTTACTTAATGTCAAAAAACAAAGTTTAAATTTGTTTTGATTCTATTCTTTTGTTACATGTGAATTTGTTGAAGTTTTCATTTTTTTTATCTAACATTTATTAAATATTTCCTTTGGAAAAAGGTCATAATTTAAGACTTGAGAGTGTTTTGTTTGAACACTTAATATTATGCCCATTTTTAACACTTAATATTATGACAATTTCTACAGATAATCTTTGTTTAAGCCCTTCATACTTTAACATTAAAGTTAAAGAAATAAAGCGTGCACATATCTGTGAAGTGTAATATTATCTTTCTTACCTTTGTAATATCGTTTTAAACGATTTAAGTATTGAGCGGTCGTGCTGCATTATCTATCTAGTTCGTATTACTTATAACCACTTAAATGGGTTTTTCAAATAGATAAAATCCCAGGTGTTAAATGTTTAATGGAGTTTCCATTACTTTTGCTTCCAGATTTCAAATAGGGATTTTTCTCAGTTTCAGGAGTAAATGCTCTTTCCTTTTGAAAGAAAAAGGGAATAGGGATATCCGAATTGGCCATGTCTAGAGAGGACATTATCCTACTCACACAGCCAGAAAACGGAAATGAAAATGATAAAATACAATAGATACAACACAAACATTTAAAAAAAATAAATTTCCGTCTTGGAACAAATTTAAAAAAAATCTCGCACAACATAACTGAAAATAAACTTCAATAACAAAATATTAATAACTTATTTTCAGTGATATTTTTGAAACGCAAAATATAACTTTTGAAAGCTTTTCACTCAAATCCAAGAAATTAAGCGGTATAGTTCTTATTACTTAGTGTATAAAACAGAAGGAAATCTGACACATTTAACCATTAAATCTGCCAGATTTAATCATTAAATTGGTCAGATTTAACAGGAAGTAATGGGAAACCCAAATTATGCCATTAAATTTCTTGGATTTGAATAAAATGAAGGCTTTTGATTGGCTGAGAAAGCTAAGGTTGAACTGTAAAGTTCTTTAAATGTTTATACCAGGCGAGTATCAATAAACATGCACAGGGAGGGTTCAAGCGAACAGTTCTATGTGATACTTAATAATAAACGCCCTTGATAAAAAGATCTGGTAAGTCAATATTGAATTATCCTAGACAAAGGTAGATTCTGATATGAACAGACGCTGTAATAGGATACCGATAACACGCAAGTATTTCCCTCCTAGGACAGTCATAACTTGTTTCCAATAGCACCTTTCATTTCACAGCAAACGCAGGTTTGGAAATAGTTGTGAAGTCAAAGCCTAGGTTGACAGAGGTAAGTGCTTCGAATTATTTAACCTTGTTGTTGATTTGTTTTCTGTAGAAAATCCTGTTTTGCGAAGTTAAACAGAAATGGTTCTTTATTTTGACTTCTGATTAGAAATAAATTTTTTTACCATTAATTGATATAAGAAATTTTATATTTTCTAGGTATGGGAACGGTTATCCGGATAACCGAATATCCGAATAGTAAAATCGTATCCGGATACCATTCTCGTATCCGAATACCCTCAAATTCGTACGAATTTAGTTTCAATATTTTGTTCAAGGTTTGTAAAATATAACTTAAACTGGTAAATCTTTCTAAAACTCGCTACACTGCTTGCACTAATCTCGATACTGACATGGTTTTCCCCAGGCGTAACTCGACCAGGATGTCTCGGCAGGGTTGACAAAGAGGTGTTAATTGTTTGTATAGTGGTTAATTGGGAGACCGGAAGATCTGTATTCCAGACCGTGATGTTTTGTTTTGTTGATTGGTGTACCTTGAACAGAGCGTGTTAAATGACACCTGTCAAGTTGCAACACTTGATTATTTTCGTTAACGAGAACAAACCTCAGATTAATGACAATTTATTGCAATAGAATTTTGAGCAAATATAATCTTGACAGTTTGTTATTTTGACATGACCGCATGAAAGACTTGAAAGGAAAAAATCATTTAACGTTAGTCGTCGATATTAAAAAATATTAGATGATGCAATTAACTATTACCATAACTTTTACATGTATTTTTAACCCGATACATGTGATTTATCGATAAATTGGTTACACAGTATTTGTTCATGTAGTTATTGTGTAAACTCTGTGTTTTTACATGTTCCGCTGCTGTGCAGGCCGATTTTCGTAAAATGAATCGCCTTGCATATGAGTGCATATGACATTATGCGTATTTTTCGTTTAAACTTTAAACTCTTTATATAAAATTTCTTATATCAATTAATGGTAAAAAAATTTATTTCTAATCAGAAGTCAAAATAAAGAACCATTTCTGTTTAACTTCGCAAAACAGGATTTTCTACAGAAAACAAATCAACAACAAGGTTAAATAATTCGAAGCACTTACCTCCCTGTGCATGTTTATTGATACTCGCCTGGTATAAACATTTAAAGAACTTTACAGTTCAACCTTAGCTTTCTCAGCCAATCAAAAGCCTTCATTTTATTCAAATCCAAGAAATTTAATGGCATAATTTGGGTTTCCCATTACTTCCTGTTAAATCTGACCAATTTAATGATTAAATCTGGCAGATTTAATGGTTAAATGTGTCAGATTTCCTTCTGTTTTATACACTAAGTAATAAGAACTATACCGCTTAATTTCTTGGATTTGAGTGAAAAGCTTTCAAAAGTTATATTTTGCGTTTCAAAAATATCACTGAAAATAAGTTATTAATATTTTGTTACACAATTTCAAGTTATTAGCACAGATTCATAATTTTCGAACATACACTTTTAAACATCCATTACAAACTTTGTCCAGTTCGGTTTTATCAAGTGTTTTTACTGAAATTGAAATCATGTGTCATCCATGCATAGCTCACATAGCTAATGAAAAGATACAAATAAGAGTTCCCAGTGAAACTAATACAGACAAAAAAAGTATTCATATCTCAATTACCCACTTGGTTTTAGAATACGATCAAATTGAGCATGTTTTAAAGAAGTTTAATGTTAGTTTAATGTTGTATATAATTTCTTTTTACAAAAAAGTACTTTCAATATTAATCATAATAAATAAATAATTCTAAACATCCGTCTTCAATGTAGTATTATGATTAACACAAATCTTATGTGCTTGCTGCTTACTGTTGAGTTGCACTTTTTTGCAGTTTCTGACAAATCTAAGAATATGTTTAAGAAAAATGCATCATCTTTTAAACGGAAATCCATGTTTACACAAAATAAAATGAAGCCTGAGTGAGCTTTGAATTTTCTTGTCAGGATAGGGTTGGGAATTCAACAGTGGTCTTTTGTTTTGAATCACAAAGCCTGCAGACAGGACAGGCAGGACACTGATCCATTGTTTACAAAATAATGATCTAAAACAGGATGAGTTTCCTGAGAAAAGTGTCAATATCTTAATTGAACTTAATCAATAGATCTTTTCTAAAACCTTGTTGATAATGGCAAATTAACGGGTCAGTTGAACTGTAAGAAGGTTATAGTTCAGAATTAGAAAATTTAACATTAAATTCTCCCTCACTTCGTTCGGTCGAATTTAATTTGTTAAATTTTCAAATTCTGAACTAAAACCTATACCTATTAACATTATCATGCATTTCTATGCAAAAAAATGTAATATGCAAGTCAGGAATTGCCATACCCAGAAAACACAGTCTTCCCAAGCAGCCAAAACGTAGAGAGGAAATAACAGCATGGGTTAATTAAATGATCAATTTCAAATGAGCCATCAAAAACAATCGATGAAAGAGCGAATCTGAGAGTTTAAATTATTATCAATTTTATGGATTTTTATTATAAAATTGAAAAAAAAAATAAATTGAATAAAATTTTTACGTCAGCTGTTGTCGTTGAATGTATGGGCTCTTTTTTGGAAGGGGGATTCATAGGGTTTTAAGAACTAGGTATCCGTTGATTACGTTTAAACGAATGTACAAAATAACCTGCACATTTAAGTGGGTTTCCAGAGTAACTGTTTGTCTAAATAACACGTTTTAAATACTACAACAACACAATATAATAGTTACCAATCAAAACTTAATGTTTTTGATTATAAATGATTTTGCCTTTACCTGGGATCGAACCCGCACCGTCACGGCGACAGCGCCTAGCCCTGCTATTCCGACGACGCAACCAATTAAGCTACCCGGGACAACCCAAAAATGCTGATCGGATAGCCCTGATATACGTTATCATCACTGCAGGACATCGTTAACGGGTTATTTTACTGATAACATTACTGGCTATATGTACGGGGAGACTTTTTACGGCCACCACATTGCTCGAATAGCGCTACCTGGGAGCGGACCCGCACCGTCACGGCGACAGCGCCTAGCCCTGCAATTCCGACGACGCCACCAACTGAGCTACCCGGGACAAACACTTTTAAATATAGCGTCGTGCTAAAAACAATCCTTATGATGAACAATAATGATTGAACGATATTTGTAATAAGAACAAAATTGGAATATTAACCTAGATGAAAAGGGAGTTAGGGCTCCCTTGAAAACGAATATTGAAAAAAGTTTTGTCTAAACCTGTTCTTGGGAGGTTTTCAAAAAGGAATTACGCCAGCGCCTTCGCGCCCGCTCGGTGTGGTTTTCACCTTTTCTCGCACTTACATGTATGCACATATTTTGTAGCATTTTTTGTTGACTTTTTTTAATAAAACAATACGACAGCAATTTCAACAATGGTAATACGCAAGGTTTTTTGTAACTATTCAGTTTAAACCATTGCCTTGGAATACGTTTGCTTCATGAAGTTTTAACAAAACGACGCCGTTAAAAATTACTATGAATTTTTTGTGATTGCTAAATCAGCATTTCAAGAGTTCACCTAAGAAATAAAATAGTGAATATCATGACAGCAATTTTATCATAGCTGGAATCCGCATGTGCGCTTGTTTATATCAGCGCATAAATCACTCGGTTGCGTGGAATAAAAAACAAGTACAACCTTTACTTAATGACCTGTTGAAAAATGAGAAAGTTATGTTAATTTCTCTAGATTTATGACCTGGTAATAGCTCGTGCTTGGAACTATAATAGAATCTATATGGGCAAAAAACCTTCTTAATGATATGTCGGCAAATGAAATAGTTATGTTAAGTTTTTTATGTAGTAAACTTTAAGAATTTATTTTTTTTTAATTTTGATTTCCTAAAGCATCTCTATCATATCAACTGATCAAGTCATTTAAAAGATCTGTTGCTGATTACAGATATAAGTTCAATTAAGATATTGACACTTTACTGACACCTTGACATAATCGTCTCCCCTATTGTTATTTATTTCTTTATTTTCTTAAATGTGTTAATGATTTTCTTTATGATAATCAATTAATATTTTATTTGATGCCTCAACGGGTATATAACATGCATTTTATTTCATTGAAATCATCATATACAACATTCACATACAACAGACAACTTAGTGACACTTCAACTTAGAGACTTTCTTGTTAGCTAGGATAACTGCTTACTGTGATAACTTAGTGATACTTAGTGTTTCTTACTTTGTGATTATTTAACAATTTGGATTTACCTTGTATTTGTGAACTTTGTGTTTTTGTTACTTCACATTAAATATTATTGCGAGACTTAAACGGACTGGATATTATTTACTTAGCTCTACCCCTAAATACATTATATTCACCCGACGACAAAACTCGCTTTATATTAAGTTCTCTAGATGTGTGACCTTGTAAAAAGTTCGTGCTTGAAACTGTCATAGATATGGTGTTTCAGATTAGTAAACAATCATTACACCAAGCCCTTTGCTGAGAAAAAGGTGAGTGACAGAAACGGCAACGCTAAAAAGGAGAAAGCAAACGATATACATTTACATTTTATTAAAATTCTAAAAGGTTTAAATGGAAGTGAGTTTCTGTTTAAATGATATTTCGTTAAGAAATTGATCGTAACACAAAATAAATGTAAAATTATAGTTTAAAACTAACACGTATCAATTTGCCAGAATGATGATTAAATTTTCGCATTTGAATAATCACTTATTACTTAATCTCGTGAAGCAAAAGGAAAGTCAACACCTATCGTGTCGCTTCAAATAGCATTGTTAATTGATCAACATTAATCTGGCTATTAGGATATATTTTCAGTTCTAAATTACTAGACGTTACTTTGTAATGAACAAGACCCAATAATTGGTAAGCGAAGATTGGATACGAGTCTTTAATCTCAAGCACCAGTCGCGATTCAGCAAATCAGATGCCTGAGATTTGAGACTTGTCTACAAATTTAATCATTTCATCTCGGTCACAGGCCATTAATCTACAAGGAAGTAAAAATCGACATCGCAACTTTACTGTATTCACTGTATTGGCTTACTCATTGGTAGTAGAGTAATGCAACATTTTATACACGCCTACTTGTTAAGATCTGAACAATCGCAATGCTCATAAAGCATTATACTGCAGTAATAATCTAAAGCAACCAATGATTATGAGTGGAGCAACGGTATAATCATTACATTTGTTCAGTCTAGCAGTTTTGTGCTTCACTCAGAAATTCAGACACTTTTCAGCATGGGATCAATTAGGGGGATAATAAATCTCTCACCGAAGTGTGGCTCTTGACAAATGTTTATGATAATGTTTACTGATAAGCCCATTTCTACATTAATTTGTAGAATTACCAAGTCATTATTTTTCTGAGGTCCTCATTCAAGTTTGCACGTTTAATGTTTATTGAATTCATTATGAGGGTCTACACTTGTCAAAAGTTCTAAGTGCACACCATTAAATTTTGAATATCTCAAAATAAAATTATCCTAATTAAAAGAACTTTAAATATGAACAAACCATAACAATTGTTTAAAAACCATGTGTATTTTTACATATTACATCATCCAGGTCAGCATAGGCCTATTATGCATAATTCCTGTGCGGCAATCCAATTCGATTGTTTTTTGCAATCGTTTTTGTTCAGGGCTTTTTTTCACTGCCTAGGGAGGGGCCCATGCCCTATAATTTAGGGGAAAATAACGTGATTTCTTGTCTAAAGGGGAATAAAAAAACCTGATGTAAAGTTACTTTTTGGGAAAAACTGCATGATTTTAAAGAAATTTTCTGAGGGGAAGGCGCCCATTAACGGCCCCTGCCATAGAAGGCAAGAAAGCCCTGTTAAATGTTTGTCCCATGTTCACCAACACAGGACAATCTAAAAAATCACACCAACACTTTATAACTATGTAACTTTTGATGACTGAAGACCACAAAAGTGCCGTCAACATGCTCTTAACTATCACAAATTTATTTTGTTTATAAAATCATATTGATATTTGTTATGCAAAAGAAATGTTTGCATATTTTATCATATTAAGAAAAAAATTCAAATAATATTATTTTCTAGATTAATAACGTTGCTTAGGCCCGCTTCACGCTGTCCCGGTGTATGTTCCGGTGTGTCCGGGTAATTTGTAGCCAGTGGACCGGGAAGAACCGGGTAGAGTTCGTGAATCATAGTTCACATTGCCGCGGTATACAGCCCCGGTGGATCCAGGTTTGGACACTAATATAAAATCATGGTTTTTGAAGTTGAATCAGCCTCCACCGGCTTGTACCGTAGCGATATCGTGGCTCCACCGTTACTTTACCGGTATTCACCGGCTGCTACCGTACCAAACCGTAGTTCGACCGGCACGAGTTGGGGCTAAGAACACTTTCCTCCGTGGAACACCATGGCCAAACCGGGAAGTCACCGTAACTCCACCTTGGACACAGTCCATGTCGGTTTACTACGGTTTCACCCGGTGGTCTTACTGTGGCAAGACAGATCATGCCGGAAGAGCTACAGTGATGTCCCGGATCTCCCCGGAATAACCCGGCGTTTTGCTCCCGGTGAGTCCCTAGTGTATTAGAATTTTTAACGCCGCTGGGGCCGCTCCCCGGTGATCACCGTTCAACACGGTTTATCCCGATTCAATGCGGTTCTACCCGGCGTCGCTACGGTTGTGGTCCCGGGTGCACCAGGGCTGTTTACCAGGACAGTTTGAACCGGGCTTTACGTCGAAAGTTACGCTCTAACTTAATTAAATATTTACGTTAACGAATGTAAACACGAAAATATTTGTATTACATTTGTTTCATAAGTGCCAACTTATCAGTAGTCTAAAACTAAAATTATTAGAAATTTATTAAACTTCAAACTTGAATGATTTAATCAAGTAGTTTAAAAGGAAAAACAACATTTATCAAGTGTTCACTTAGAACTTTTGAGTAGCTTATTAATTGTTATTAAAACATATTAAAAATTGTAAATCTTTACTGGTAATTTAAGCTGAGCAAAATTTAAAGGTTATTTTTCTATTTAATCAACATATAAGAGCAGAAGGACCTAGAAATTAATTGTGCATGTGCCAATTATTATTTCTAAGTTTTAAAACAGCCTTAAGAAAGTTTCAGTGTACTTTGAAACTGTTAAAATACCATACCCATGGCTCATACACATTGTATAAATTCAAGACCTGCCGTTTTCTTATAATAGAGCAACAAAAATCATTATAAACAATTAGCTGGACATTGAAACCTCCTAAACTCCTGATAAGATCAGGTCAGTGGAGTTATAATAATATCTCACCCAGAGAGAATAACAGTGCTGCTTCAGATAAGATCCCTCAGACCTGAGGAAGGTAATGGGGGGAAACTGTAATACTGTATAAATACAATCCTGAATAAACCCATCAACCTATGACGATTCCATCACCGTTCAAGATTTCCATCGAAATACTGCCTCCCGATCTTGCATTTCTACTTCCTTGTAACCATTGAATACTGTTTTCCCGAACAAATTTTCTACTGGCCCTTTGTAAATAGGTATATCTGTTTTCAACTCGTTGCCGTGAAATCGCGAACTGTTTGTTTACACAATACAATAATTTTATCGCTCCACGATAGATGTCTAACGTAAAAGAACTTCTTGGCGGTAACAATAACATGTTTGCATACAACAGCGTAAAGTTTTGTCATTATTTTCCATAAAGAAACCTATTGTTGATCGGCCCTCGGCTGGTTTCGTTTTCATAATGTTTTAATCGATTTCTCGAAAAGCAGAAAAGGCAATAATCTGGAAAAAGTGATATTTATTCGCGAGGAAAATAATGTTTAAATTAAATCGTCAAAACAAATGGTATTAAATGTAAAACGTTAGTTAGAGGTAACTTATTATAATAAATAAGTATGGTCTTAAATCTATGTACTCATTTTTATAGATAATGCACTCATATCTATTTGATATCCAAACTTAAATGATGCATTTCGTCACCTAAGAATGAAAAGGTTCTATCTGACTTTTTCATAGTTTTGAGAAAATCGACTTTGAATGTTTGAACTTGTTTAAAAAATCAGGAGTGAAGTATACAAAAGCAAACTTTTGTCCATGTATTTATTATGATCAAACATTTATATTTGTAATTAAATATTTCTAAATCTACCAATAGCTCAATCAATATAATCAATAATGTAGATATGCCCTTTTACCGCAACACATTTTCCATCAAATTATACAACAAAAGGGTTCTATGTGGCATATAGGTCCTTATGCTGTGATGCTTTTCGTAATTTTTTCGGCTAAATGTTCTGGTATAAGGGCACATTTAACAAACAAAACCATTTCTCTGATAACTTTTGTGCAATATTTGACCATAAACTAGTTGTAAAAAATTGAGGCACGCCACGGGAAAAGGTACCTTCGGGCAGTTGACGTCAATCCTTGAAACGACGTCAAAAAGTTGAGCAGACGACATTAAGCATTACGCAATTCGCGGTTAAAATACCATTTTATTATCAAAATGTGTGTCAAAATCACTGTTTCGTTATGAGAAAATAATAGAAATGTGAAAGTTCTTTCTAAATAAAGTAACAACAAAAATGACACAAAAAATGACCGAAGGTACCTTTTCCCGTGGCGTGCCTCAATTTAATATGACATATAAGACCTAAGAACAATCATATTTAGTTAAGATAGTCAATCACGTTAAAATGTCAATGACAGAACTTCAGATCAAATGAAGACAATTCATAAAATGAATCAGAGTTATGTGCCAGTGAATTGTTCAATCTGAAATAAATAATCCTAAGTGTGTTTCACATGTACACAACCACTGTCAGCAGCTACACTTTTGTTTAAATTCTTCTTTGCCGTCTGAGTTTTCCGGCTTCATTGTGTCTTCGCATATTTGCTTGTTGATCTGTTTGAAAACCTCAGAAACAATTTCTATGCACAAAATCTCACCAAAATAAGCATTCGATATGAACTGGAAGAAAATAATCAAATTTCAAAGGTGTTGTGACATAAGGGTTAGATTTTTTTGTCATACTTATTTTAATGCTCCATTCTGTAGAGACATAAATGGATATAACCTTCTTAGCCTGATCAATTGTTAGGTAGTGAGTTACTTTAACAGCATTTTACAAACAGAAAGACTGTGTGCTCTTAATATTGCTATTTCATATGCCGCTCTTCTCATATGTGTCCACAAATGACAAATAACTTTCTTGTCACCCTTTCCTCCATATATACACATTTTTATGCCTGTGTTGATCAAGATCTGCCGGCACATCAAGGCTGTCTGATCAGGAACTGGACTGCTTGCATTTATTCGCGAGGAAAATAATGTTTAAATTAAATCGTCAAAACAAATGGTATTAAATGTAAAACGTTAGTTAGAGGTAACTTATTATAATAAATAAGTATGGTCTTAAATCTATGTACTCATTTTTATAGATAATGCAATCATATCTATTTGATATCCAAACTTAAATGATGCATTTCGTCACCTAAGAATGAAAAGGTTCTATCTGACTTTTTCATAGTTTTGAGAAAATCGACTTTGAATGTTTGAACTTGTTTAAAAAATCAGGAGTGAAGTATACAAAAGCAAACTTTTGTCCATGTATTTATTATGATCAAACATTTATATTTGTAATTAAATATTTCTAAATCTACCAATAGCTCAATCAATATAATCAATAATGTAGATATGCCCTTTTACCGCAACACATTTTCCATCAAATTATACAACAAAAGGGTTCTATGTGGCATATAGGTCCTTATGCTGTGATGCTTTTCGTAATTTTTTCGGCTAAATGTTCTGGTATAAGGGCACATTTAACAAACAAAACCATTTCTCTGATAACTTTTGTGCAATATTTGACCATAAACTAGTTGTAAAAAATTGAGGCACGCCACGGGAAAAGGTACCTTCGGGCAGTTGACGTCAATCCTTGAAACGACGTCAAAAAGTTGAGCAGACGACATTAAGCATTACGCAATTCGCGGTTAAAATACCATTTTATTATCAAAATGTGTGTCAAAATCACTGTTTCGTTATGAGAAAATAATAGAAATGTGAAAGTTCTTTCTAAATAAAGTAACAACAAAAATGACACAAAAAATGACCGAAGGTACCTTTTCCCGTGGCGTGCCTCAATTTAATATGACATATAAGACCTAAGAACAATCATATTTAGTTAAGATAGTCAATCACGTTAAAATGTCAATGACAGAACTTCAGATCAAATGAAGACAATTCATAAAATGAATCAGAGTTATGTGCCAGTGAATTGTTCAATCTGAAATAAATAATCCTAAGTGTGTTTCACATGTACACAACCACTGTCAGCAGCTACACTTTTGTTTAAATTCTTCTTTGCCGTCTGAGTTTTCCGGCTTCATTGTGTCTTCGCATATTTGCTTGTTGATCTGTTTGAAAACCTCAGAAACAATTTCTATGCACAAAATCTCACCAAAATAAGCATTCGATATGAACTGGAAGAAAATAATCAAATTTCAAAGGTGTTGTGACATAAGGGTTAGATTTTTTTGTCATACTTATAGTGCTCCATTCTGTAGAGACATAAATGGACATAACCTTCTTAGCCTGTTCAATTATTAGGTAGTGAGTTACTTTAACAGCATTTTCCAAACAGAAAAACTGTGTGCTCTTAATATTGCTATTTCATATGCCGCTCTTCTCATATGTGTCCACAAATGACAAATAACTTTCTTGTCACCCTTTCCTCCATATATACACATTTTTATGCCTGTGTTGATCAAGATCTGCCGGCACATCAAGGCTGTCTGATCAGGAACTGGACTGCTTGCTTTTTTATTGGAAATAACCTTACAAATCAAAAGGTGAACCGTGTAGATCTCGATCAGAAAGCACAGATGTGCCGGTTGATCTAGATCCACACTGTTCGCCCAATGTGTATCTATGTAGGAAGGGGCTAAATTGTGTACTGTGAGGTTTTAGCATGTAAATTACATCATTTTGCGCTTAAAATGTGCTTTTCAAACCAGTTTTATTGAGCCAGGCAGATGACTGAATGTTAAGTTTAGTTGTTGAAAGAGAACTGAATTATAATCCTAAGAGGCAGTCTATATTTTCGTCAGCAACAGCAATCGACACACAATCTTAAATACTGGCATTCCAGTGGTCACGACAGCTTATAATAGATTTCTTCATTGATATAATAAATATATGGTTCATTTATTCAAATTATCCTAATGGTTTCTGTGTAAAAATTAACAGTGAATAGTTAATAAAATGTATGATTAATTCTTGTCACCGTTTCTGGCAAATGATAATGATGTGACTATTCCATTTAGTGTTAGCAAAACTATTTCTAAGAAATGTTACTGTAATTATACAAACATCATTAATTGATAACATAGGTGAATGTGTCTCATGTTATCAGTTTGCTTAGGGAGAAAAGGTTCTATTAGGCAAATAGAACCTTTTATGTCACATTTCATTGAACAACGTTAAATAAAGTGTGCAATACAAAGGACCTATTTGCCAGATATGCCCTTTTTACCATTAACTTATTTTTGAAAATGCAGATACAACCTTTGATTTTTTATCAATATATCGGTAATAAAAATTAATCTAGCTTGTATATTTTTACAGAAGCTGCAAATGGATTAATCAGTCCTAAAAATGTAAAAATCTCAATTTTGACTAAAATGTCAGATAGAACCTTTTCATTCTTAGAATACTTCGCGTTTAATAGTACAAATCACTTTTTAAGCGATTAAATCCAGTTGTTTATTTATTTAGAACATAAGGTATCATAAAAATAGTTTAATATTACAACCCAAGAACATTCATAATTACAATGATTTCGGAACGGAGTATTTGCGACAGATTTGTGTACTCTTAAGATGGGATGTACTCTTAAGATTTGCCATTGACAGATAGAAAATATATGTTATCTTAAGAAAATCTTACGAATATTTGTATTAAGGTGGGGAAGTATATGCATAATTTTTAGTCCGTAAATCTTTTATATTTTTCCTTTAATAATAAGACAACAGTTTATAATGCTTTATCAACAGTTGTTTGGAAAGATTGATTTGGGTTGTGCTTGTTTCAAATTTTGTAAGTATTTTTTGGGCTCTCGGAGAAGCTTTTCTCAAATCCCAATGTGATATCATAAAAAACAATCGTCGTATAATTGGTTTGTAGTTGTTTTATAGTTATCCCTAGCAATCTGTGATAATAACCAAACGATCTTCCACGAAGTAATTGTCATGTTTTAAACCAACGCAAAGTTCTAACAATAGAAATTCAAGTCTAAAGTCATTGAATGTAAGCCATAGAATCTTCTTCAACTTTCTTTTCCCTCGGTTAAATTGAAAAGATTTTCTTACATGTTTGCTTTAAGTCCAATATTTCCAAGTTAATAGCTTGATTAAGGTTGTAATTATATAAGCAAGATTGGGTTGCTTTCAAATTATCATATTAAAGGAAAACCATTATTAAACTGGAAAATAATTTCGAAATGCTATGTTTCTATGAAACTGAATGAGTAATATTTTGGAAAACTGTTCACTGACTAACTCACTCTAGGCCTTGTATGTATCTATGCCTACTGTAAGGTCCGCTCACAACGACTAACTGAATTACAGATAAACCCATATCGGAGTACTAGTTTATAGACTTGGTAAATAAACTTAATTTAACTGTTAAAATCGCTTTGTCAGATTTCTTTAATTAGCAAGCTCAAATACCGCATTCAATTTTCACAAGGAATTTTCATAAAACCCAAACAACTGTTACATTATATCAGAGTTTAACAAACACTTAGAAAACAAAAAGCATAGGCACTTAAATCCGATAACGATACCAATTATGATTTTCTGGCATTATTTCCTGATTATGTTACATTAATTTATATAGTACTAGTATTCAATGAGGGATAATGATTGACAGTTTTAACAGACATTATTTTTCATTAGTAAGTTCGTTAATTTTGATATATGAAAATAGAACAAAAAACACACTTCTTAGTAATATCTTACTGTTCGTGTGAGTCTTACAGTGTATTTCGTACTCGGTATTGTGAGAAAATACACGGCGAAACGTAAAACTGTTATAAAAATATGCAAAACCAAACGTGCGCGAAACTACGTCGATTGCGCAAAACATTTTTCTTACGAAATTTTATGAAAAAAATAGTGTAAGTACGATTCGCTATCTGCCTAAGTACATACTGCAGCGTTCAATATTCATTTTAAAATGACCAAATCTACACAATTCAGGGATAATTGAACAAAGTAGACAAAAACGCTGACTCATTACTTGACCAAATAAAAGTTATCTGTAAAACAAATAACGAAAATCTGATCATACCCGGATGTTTAAATCGTTTCAATTAAAAATATGTGCCCCAGTTGTGATGACATGGTCAAGAAGTAGAACTAGGTAGAAAATTTGCATTCGATTTTTCTGCGAATGCTTAAAAAGGTGAAATATGCATATCAGGAATCGCCACACTCAGAAAACACAGCCTCCCAACGCAGTTGAAGAATAGAGAGGAATTTATAAGAATATCAATTTCAAATAATACACTACAAACAAAAAAGAACCTTTTTGGGTTACCGCCTCTGAACGATCAGTGGCAAAACTATTTGTCACTGGGAGTTTTAAACAGGTTCTAGGATGCACCAATATCATACAGGTTCTCATATGAACAAAAAGATTTGTTGATGATGAATTGCAATGCAAACGTTTATTTTCTCTTTTCGAAATATAATTTGCACCCACTTTGAATTCTTTAAATTTAATTGTTCAAATGTAAAAGTGATATGATAATAATGGTAAGAATGAAAGTTATGTGAACTTCGATGTTGTTGAAAATGATGAAGACGACGACAAAATAATATATTGACGTGTTTATATTGACGTGTTGCTTCCGTTGCTGTTGAAATAAATGATAGGTATTTAAGACAATGTAGATAGAGTATTACAATTATGCTTAAAGGTGACTATAATAATGATGCTGATGCTGACGATAATGTTGTTAAAACAAATTGAATAATAACAAATGGTGGTGGTGTTGAAAAATGATGATGATGATGATGATTTTGATGATGATGATGATGATGATGATGATGATGATGATGATGATGATGATGATGATGATGATGATGATGATGATGATGATGATGATGATGATGATGATGATGATAATGACGATGATGATGATGACGATGATGACGATAATGATGATGATGATGATGATAATGATGATGATAATATCATAAAAAGTTAAACTTAAGTCCATCAGATTTTTAAATCTAAGTCAAAATATTATTTTAACTAGCTTTACATGTACAGCAAATGTTTTATCACTGTCGTGATCGAGCACCGGCACGAGTTTTACGGGCACCGGTATTGTCATCCAATATGGAGGATTGTTTACCATCTGAAAGGTATGTGTACAGATTTTGCTTTACTCAATAGATCACAAACCATTTCAAAACCTGTCTTGTCAAAGCATCATTGCGAAAATCATTTCTCTAATGAATGCGTATGCCCCCGATATTGGAAACGTTTTGGTTGATTTAAAATTCTCATCGAAAGTTGGTTGTTTGACAGACGTTAAATTTCAATCGAGACATGTCAGTTCCTTTGGGCTGTTTTTAATTTAGGACAACTGACACGCAAAATATTCAACTGTCATGAATTTTAACTGTATTTTTCTTTCTAATCCATGTTATCTAGTCCTTCACATAGGTCAGATTGCTATAATCTAGCTTACTTTCTGTTTAGATCACACTCCGGTATGGTCATCACGCACCGGTTCAAGAATTCCGTCAAATTTCAAACACTGAAGTGAAAAAAGGCACCGGTTCAGTCATATCTCACAATTTGTATACGGTTCAGTCTTTATTTATTTCTTTAAAACGAAATTATAACTTGGGGATGAAAATATGTTAAAGGTTGATTGTTATCTAACATTTCGACCAAGGGAGGCGTTATTGGGAATATAAATGAAGTCTACGCCCAAAATGTCAAATGTTTGTTGAAATATGAAACACAAATCATTCTTATAATAATTTATATTTCATGTATTTTCTAAAAGAATATGTTTATTTAAAACCTTTCTAATTTATAATTAGTATATGCTTTAAAACAATTGTGTAGAACATTATTTATTGTAGTATAATAAACATTATAACTATAATTGCATTTAATATTAATAACATTTATGACATTTTCATTTGTGTGTTTAATTTAATTGCAATAAAAGTAGAATTTTATTACAGAGGATTTCATATGATTACGTCGTCCTCAAAGGTGTATCCGAGTCCAACATACGACACACTGACCCACGTCATCACTGCAATGGAGACACAAGTCATGACGGCGTCATCAGAGATCTATCCATTATATACACAAAGTATGTATGTTCATTCAGAAGATACATGTACCCCTTGACTTTTTAATGTTTGTGTTTATCATTTTTCTATTGTAAATTCAAAATATTCAAGAAGTCGAAGAGTATTTTATATTAGCGATATTTTTATTTATCTAAAGTTAATGCATTTTTCGTGTTTCAATGTTCATTGGAACTCGCATATGAGCAATATCTACTTAAATAATGTTAAACGTCCAATATGCTAAAATACTACAATTCGGATCTTTTTAAATTTGAAAATGGGGAGTTTTTAATAATTTCAAATAAATATTTACAACAACAAATAACTAACTTAAAAAAGGTGTTATTTTATTTTCCAGAGACCACAGTTTTGATACAGAAAACCGAGCAAGAGGGAAACGAAAAAGAAAGGCAATATTACCAGTCCAGAAGGTCCAGTAAGAAGGCCAACAACAGTCAGAGAATTTCACAAGTCGCACGAAGATAAAATTTTGCCACATGTGCGTCGGGGCATGAGTTTAGAAGCATGTAACAAAATAAATTGTAAAGACTTAACAAATGTATTGCCGTACTACATTTAAAATGAAATTGAAACAGAGAGGACAGTTTTAGTTTTGACTAGGACACATAATAATTAAAACACATTTCAGTATAGTGTTTTAAAAAGTGCTTCTGGAAGGCTTTTGAGCTTAAAAGGGATGGTGCTGATTTTAGTTATATACAAATTTTAATATGTGATAAGCACATTTGTGTTGCCTTCAGATCGATTACATATTGATGAACTGATTTTTATCATGGAAAAATTTTTGACATATATTAACTGTTGTTACATTGATAGTGAAAGATAAATGATAATAAAGACCTGTAAATCCCATTTTAATGTTTGAAGTTTTCTTTATTTAATAGTTGGTATTAATAATAATTATTTTTATATAATACATTCTGTAACATTTTTAAGAAATGAAATGACAAATGAAGTAATTTGATAATTAATCATTCATACAAAATAGTGTCCCAGTCTAGATCTCTTCAAATTAGTCGTGGTTGGGGACAAAGCCTCGTTCACTCTATTTATCTAACTACTTTATACATAAATTTAATAAAGGCCAGTGTTTACATGAACACTTAAGTATTACCATTTTTTTCTCTTCTGTTCTAACTTTTCTTAATGTATGCAAAATAATCATACATTTAAAGCATTTAATTGTGCAAAGTTTGATGGAAGTGAATTGTGCCGTTTGAGAGACTTTTATATTTTTCTTTTTTTTCTATGGCAATGCAATGGCGAATGGCGCATTACCTTAAAAAAGGGGGTAAAGAACCCGTCGGAAATAAAGTTTTCTTAACAGAGGAACGGAATCACGGACCAGATATATTCTGTTCTGGCAAGGCAAAACAAAAATAAAACATACAATGTACTAGAAATATCACCTTTAATGTTATTAATATTTTGAAATCGTTTCAGCAATATACAGGTAATCTGTAATGACAATCACAGTTGAGCTATAAATACAAATATATCATATATAAAATGATAGTTCATATGGTTCGTTATCATAACATTAACAGTTATTAATAAATAAATATTATTTTGATGAAACTTAACATGTTGTTGAAAACGTAAAAACAATGAGAAACAAAACATGTTTTCAAAAATCAATTTAACACCATTTAGTGATTTTATATTAATCATACAATATTAATCATACATTTGAGATCTTTATGTAAGTCAACATCGCTTTTTGTGGAATTAAAATGCATGGTACATTAATCCGATATATACTATTAAAATCATCGCACTATAAACTTTATGATGAGAAAATAAATGACAATGCATTAAAATGCCATGGATCAACTGAATAAACATATTGTAACCCTCTCATATCAGTAACAATAACAAAATAGAATGACTTAAACAAGTAACAGTTATAAAGACCCAAACAAGACTATATAGTCCTAAATCCCTACTTGGGACGAACAAAATTATGTTAGTGCTTTTAATGTCACTTGTGTATAAAAGCCTTGTATTGGTAGAGACTTGACCTCCAAAGGTTTTTTATGGCAGGTATCACAGGAGAAACGCCTTTCTCTTTCATGAACACCTTTTTTATTGTCTTCGAGCTCATCTCGCCTTTTGAACGTTAAACCACGCACAACACATTGGAAGATGGATTCGGTGTTTGCATGGGCGCGGCCTAAGTGTCTCCTCATGGCATACTTTGTGGTAAACTCTATAGTACATTGCTCACAAACTATCTTTTTCTGTTCGTGAGCAGTGCGACGATGAGCCTCATACGAGTCTCTTTCCATAAATGCCTTGTCACAACATTTGTATGGCTGCTTATCTGTTAAAAACACATAATTATTTGTTATATCATATGCAAAATGAAATAAAATAATAACGTCAGGTTTTCTCATTTTTGAGGTTTACTGTGCAATCACTTTATTTCATTAAGGTTTAATTTTTGCAAACTACAGTCTAATGAAAATTCCAACAGTTGACGAAATTAAATCACGAATAATTGTTATTGATATTGTAAACTGCGCGAAACTTTAACTGCAAAAACAGTAAATTTCCAGTTGTGCCGCCAAAATAAAAATGAAAATAACCTGTTAAAGACAGACACATTTTCGTTCGGGCCATATTTGTATTTTAACACACAGTACTTTGATCGCGAGGCTGTTAAGAAATTTGTAACACACCAATGTTCTAACTACACCGATCATATTTTTTAAATTTCTCAGCAAGGATTCGGGATATACACTTGAAACTTGAAATATAATAAGATACATCATTTTCACTTCTTTGTATGTAAAAATTGTTAATCCTTCTCACCCGTTTCGAAACCAATGACATTTAATCAAGGTAGGGGTAAAATCAAGTCACAAAATTGTCGGTAGTGGGTATATTCTCTGTAAACGAAAATTTATGTCTCATTGTTTAAATATGGAATTTTAATTAATTTTGAACACTTCTATGCAATTCTGCAATAATGCGATTGTTAAGCTGTTACACAGAAGATTTTTCAGCAGTTTATGCCGGTTTCAGTATATTCTCTGTACAAAAGCTACGGCCAATTTTGTGACTTTTGATTTTGCCTTGACCTCGATTAAATGTCATCGGTTTAAGAATGCACGTAGGCATTTCAACGGAAATTTCAGAAAAAGGAGTAAAATGGTGCATCTTATTATGTTTCAAATTTGAAGACTGTACTCTAATTCTATGCGGAGATATTAAAATTTTTTGATCGGTGTAGTTAAAACATAAAAGGATCATAACTGACGAAAGCAAAGCGCGACATCTCGATACTACATGTTTGGGAATTATATAGAATTCTTTGTTAAGTTTGCTTAAAATTCATTTACCAACGTTGGAGATGTTAAGCACATACAGACAGAATCATGTCTACCACTACCAAATTCACTTGCTTTTTGGCAGGGATTACAAAAAAAATGACATCAATAAAACATACCCCATACTAATTCGATGTCTTCTCAGGCCACTTGGAGATTTATACTCCTTTGCGCAAAACTGACATAAGTGCACTTCACGGAATGAAGTGTCCATGGCAACCAAACTGAAATGAGAATCGGTAGTAAGTAAATTCAATGTAAACTGACAAAACAAAAACAACAACGAAAAAAGTAAATCTACGTAGTGTTACGAAAGCCTCCTATTACTAGTTTAAGATTGATGTCTCATTTTAAAATGAAAATTATATCGAATTCAACACCTAAAGTGTTTGATTAGTTCATAAAAACATAGATAAATATATTTCATGGGCGATGCATGGAGAAGGGAGCAGGGCCTAATTTTCTTTATACTGATCCATGAATGTAAAAATGTATTTGTAGTGTGGCTGAAGTACATGTATTTGTTGAAACGTTACTTTTTGGAGAACCTTAAAACCCTACGTGTGACCTTCCTTTAAAAAATAGAAGTGCAGATTCCACCTGATGAAGTACGCTTGTGTCATGTTTCATTGAAATCCCTCGAGGGCCGCTAAAATATGCTTCACAAACCGGATTGGTAACATACGAAACGACGAACAAATTGACGGACAAAAAAAACGATCACGATATGCTGATGTATCATTATATTTATCGTCGATTTTAATTTCGCGTATTTCACGCTTTGGCGAATTTAAACCCCAGCGAACGTACACGGTGTAATATTGTTTTAATATGAAAACTCAAATGCGCGAATTTTATGCCTCTGTGAATATTTTATTTGCAGCTTTTGCGTGAAAATTGATCACCCACGAGATAAAACGATACCTCATCGGCCCACTGGGATAAATACGTAAAACAGAGACTGAACCGTATACAAATTGTGAGATATGACTGAACCGGTGCCTTTTTTCACTTCAGTGTTTGAAATTTGACGGAATTCTTGAACCGGTGCGTGATGACCATACCGGAGTGTGATCTAAACAGAAAGTAAGCTAGATTATAGTAATCTGACCTATGTGAAGGACTAGATAACATGGATTAGAAAGAAAAATACAGTTAAAATTCATGACAGTTGAATATTTTGCGTGTCAGTTGTCCTAAATTAAAAACAGCCCAAAGGAACTGACATGTCTCGATTGAAATTTACCGTCTGTCAACAACCAACTTTCGATGAGAATTTTAAATCAACCAAAACGTTTCCAATATCGGGGGCATACGCATTCATTAGAGAAATGATTTTCGCAATGATGCTTTGACAAGACAGGTTTTGAAATGGTTTGTGATCTATTGAGTAAAGCAAAATCTGTACACATACCTTTCAGATGGTAAACAATCCTCCATATTGGATGACAATACCGGTGCCCGTAAAACTCGTGCCGGTGCTCGATCACGACAGTGTTTATGCACACAGAAAGATGATATTTGACACGAAAATGTGATGATTACTCTGTATAACTTAGTAACGATTATCCAGTGTTATTGATATCAACAGAAGTCAACTGCAGTAAGTTAAAACATTTGGCGGAAATAAACTAAGCCGCAAAAACATATGAATCCTGCGTTTCACAGCAAACTCAACAGATGTTCAAGAAGTGTTTAAAAATGGTAGTGGGGTGCTCGCAAAAACATCGTAACAACATCGACGTAATGATAAAGTTATGAAAATCTTGAGTGCAACCTGAGGAAAACTCACCATGAACAATGTTGTACAAATCAACATTTAAATAACTTTGAGCACTATTAATAAACAGAATTGAGTATAATGGTCCTTATAAATGACATAAAACAGTGTCACCTGGTTCGATCCGATTCCACCAAAATAATGAGACTATTGTTTAGTACGTAAGGACATGGCATTTAAATATGTGGTTGTTAGCCTTTTGGAAATAAATTAGTTTGTCCTGTCTTGTCATGCTTAGTTTTGTCGAATATGTATTTCGTATTTAAACTATTTTTATTTTAAAATCTTAAAATTTAATTTAAATGCTCTTCAATAGTAAATTCATGTAGTTCAGGACATATACATTTCTCGTTTTAGGCTTTCCGGCAAAAGGATGAACTATGAAAAGTTACTAGACTGGTTGTTTGTAGAATTATGAGGCTTTATAAGAATTGCCCTGTGAAAAGTTATTTTTCCTTGTTTTTTTACGTCATGCTCGAATCATTACTCAAGTACGGATATGCCCATGTACTTTAAATTCCAAAGGGTTGGTACTTCTTTATTACATTTAACAAATCGGACGAATTATAATATAACACACCGAGTAATGTCTTTTGTTGTTTATAGGATATATTTTTTACGACCGTATAAAATTTATAATAAGGTTTGATTTTTGCAACTGTGCTCTTTCCAATGTTTAGGAAGCGCTTTCTTTCTCGGTAGCAAAGTAAATAAGTCGTTCTGCGTGTTTTGAAATCCACATTTTCCGGAATGTCCTCATGTTTCTCAAACTTTAAGTTTTTATTATTTATAGTTCTAAAAATGAAAATAAAAATGTCAATGAGAAAATTACGATGGATTTTCACATTATTCATTTTCTACGAAATTTAATTAGTCATTCGCTGGAATAAATGACGAAGTAATGACTTTGTAAATTATACTTAATCAATTTCGACCTACATTATGAGATAAAGAAGACGGTATCAACATTTAAACACCTGGGCATACTATTTTCCAATGTTAATACGATCTGTAACCTGTTATCGAATCTGCTAAGTGCCCCGCGCGTTACAAGAGTATTTACGTATTAAATGGGCATTAATAACTTGTTTTTGGGTGACGTCACGTCACCCAATGCTACAGTGTATGTGAATTTCTCGATGGTACCTCGCTCTCTATCTACTTCGTGCTAATGAACGCGGTACCAAATGTGAAATCCGATCATTTTACCTCCAGAGAGTTCACTGAGTTTATGAGACGGTAGACGGCGCAGCTCGATTGTCCTGAAATCTGAACTCACATTTTTGTGGAATTTTGTGATAAAATTTCCAGATTAAGGTTTCAGAACAGTATGGATTATCTTGGAAAAATAACGTACATTTATCTCTCTAATTGTTTAAGTTTTGGGAATAGCAGCTTTCTCACAGATAAGAACTCACAAGTGGTGAACTGTATCATGTCATTATAAACTTGCTTAATTGCTTTTGCTATCTTGTATGCCTTAGAGCTCTTGAGAAAATTATCATTTTATGAATGAAATTTTTGCAGAGGACATCGACATTAGACATACTTCAGTATTCTTAAAAATATTTTATTTGATTTTGAATTTGTTTTAAAAGGTAAAATCAAACTGAAGAAAAGAAGAGATTGTAGTATCTAGCTGTTAAACATAAGTCTCTGTGGTTGTTGTTGTTGTTTGACCCTCCCGCCTCTGACCGAGGACATTATGGTGTGGTTCGTGAAGTCCCTGTGGTTTATCATCATTGTATTATAAACTCTCTCTCATATCTGTTGTATGAATCATTTTGATAGTAGACTTGGCTATAGCAGCATAGTAATAAAGCTTATATATACAAACACTGGTAGTTGTTAGAACATTACATCTGGTGCATCCAAAAGTTAACATGTGAGTCATACAAGGGTTTGTCTGATATCTCATGGGATCTTTCGGTTATTTATTGTTAGTGTGGGGTGTCCTGGGGTAATTAGTAACACCCAAAATTCAATACATGTATCGTTTAATCGGCAAATTATCGAATACAAAACCTGCTTAAACTATACAGTGGTGTTTATCAATCGGTAAGTGGTTGTACTTTGTTTATTTTATAAAAATTTTAACATGCGCTAAAATAACCATGTAATTTGGAGAAAAATTTGTCCGTTTCCCCGTCCAATCAAAACGTAATGTACGAAACGTGATTGAAGAATATTCCTTCGAAAGTTTCTTACTATACAATATCTTGACAAATTTCAGTTAAAATCTATAATAATTTTCATAAAATTTATCGATTATTACAAATCTTGCGCATATTTATCGCATAAAACGTTCAAATTAATTCGTACTCGAAATTTTCGCCCCAACTCAGTCTTGGATATTAGCATCAACCCGAATGCCCGCGGTAGATAAAAACTTGATAAAGCAGAAACCGGACACACAAACTTTTGCTCTGCCATCCAAACTCCTCAAATACTCAAAATCTGTAGATGATGTGACATTATGACAATCACTCTAAAACGTCACCCATCAGTACTTTCAGTGCTTTGATTAATAAGTAAAATGCCAGCCGCATTTTAGTGGAGATTCCGGCAGTTTTTAGCTATTTCATGTAAATGTACAGGATCAATATAGATTTCTGTTTCTATTAATCCACTTAATGATACAATTTCACTGCTACCTTTGCTATAAGCGACACACAGCGGTGATTGTATTCCAATTCTGCAATCTCTGTTCAGTTTGTAGCTGGCAAGTTGTGGTACAGTTTTGTCCAGACGTTACGAGAGGTTTGTAAACGGTTACCTATGTCAGGTAATGGTGGTTATGTTTATCAGGGTTATCCCCTTTTACATTTTTCATGGGTTGTCCCGGCTACATTAATTGGTATCGTAATCGGATTTAAAGGGGCAACAGGACTATATAAACCTCAAGATGGCGCTGGGGCAGGCTTTTCTATAATGTTATGCATGTTACACATCAAGGAGCCCTTTTTTCAAAATTTGAAAAAAACTACTGAACAAATTATTTTGAAAATTTTCACAAATGTACATTGTAAGCCTTTTAAACATTTCATCTAAAAATTTAAGTGAAATATTAATTATGGTGACTCTCAGAAAAAGTTTAAACCTGTCAGACAGAAAATTTTGAATTTGAATTTCCCGGGAGGTGTGTCTAACTGATAAAACACTGTGTTTGTAAACACAAGCACGTGCTAATGTTTACATTCTGCAGCAAGAAAGCATTTTCAATAAGACTGAAGCTTAATCTCACAGAGAGTTATGAAAGTTTGGCTTTTTATCCTCTGTGCTCTATGTTGCCTAAATTATTTCCTTTGCAACAGAAACTGCCATTTGTAATAATGTTTCCTTACAATATAAAAAAAAATCAATACATAATAGTTTTCTATAAAGAATCCTCAAAAGTTTAAAAGTTTCCCTCCTTTTTCAAAGATATAACAATAGCCTGGTGTCAGTAAACAAACCAGATTTCAGTTACTTCAAAGGTTACAACAGGATAGCAAATTAATTTTGTGACATTATCTTTTTATGTTGTGATAATAGAAACATTCTTGGCTAAAGTTATGAATGAAATATTTAGTGGACTGCTTGTCTTCTACAACAAATAGGAAAATATGAGTTTAAATTAAAGAACACAAAAACAAGAAAGAGAGGAATTAGTCCAAGACATAAAGACTTTCAAAGGAACCCTGAAAGGAAAAATAGGAAGTTCATAATCAGTGCAAAGGGAGTCTTCATTCTATCGTCTGCTGTTATGCAGTGACTCACTCTGTACAGGCTATTTTTACTACAGTTAACTATAACTGGCAGATAGCTTGTATGTAAAGCCACACCCCAAAATACTCGCTGCCGAGGCAGCGAATGTTGCCCCTTTAAGTGCCTATGCTATGCGCTGCTGGTACGTGTTCGATTCCCAGCATGGGTAATATTATTTGAACATTTTGGAAGGACTATTTGTTGGAATAAGACATTGCTTAATTGTATTAGTACTAGTTAAAAGAGCAGGCGCATTTGCCTTTTAAATTTGGAAATGTTTATAATATCGGGTTAACATAATGCTACATTTTACTTGTAGGTAAATTTCTGTAAATGTTTTAATAGCTGAATTAAAATTCATGGGAATTTGTTGAAAAACAATGTTCTTATACTGTCATACATCTAGATCAAATGAATACAGCCTAAATATCGACCAATACCAGGGAACTAAATAAGGCACAGATTGTGAACATCGGTGGTCCACATGAGAGAAAAAAAGTTCTCTAGAGCAAGTTTTTAAATGTGTCGCACACTCAAAGAAATTTTTTAAAAAATCATCTCTTCTCAATATAAGTTCCAATAGCGTGAAGTGATGGAGTGCAACTTAAGCTAGTAAAGTTACCACATAGCTACTTTTAAACACTTTGAAATGAACTAGCATTTTCTGGAATACAATTGTCATTCAGATTGTATTTGACGTAAATAATTAATTATTAAAATCCGACGCTGGGAATCGAACCCATAGGTCGATAGCGCCTAACTACATAACGTCGAACAGTACTGATCGATCCCGTTGGGACAACTCCAAACATATTGGGCGGATAACTCTGGTTATTACTCGTCATTATGTTACACCGGAATCGAACCCGTAGGTCGATAGCGCCTAACCAAATAACGTCGAACACTACTGATCGATCAAGTTGAGAAACTTAAAAAAAAGTTGCGCGGATAACCATGATTATTATTTGTCATTATGTTACACCTGAAACTGATTATATACTGATCACAGTACTGATTGATTTGTACGGGGAGACATACTTTGACGGCCACACTGTAAATTAAAAGGAAGGTTTTTAAACAAAGACGATAAAAACTTGTCATCTGAAAATTTTAATTGCCGCAAAAGTAAGTGTATTTGATGTGACAGGCTAAGAGTAAAGGCAATAAGAATCTATAATAATGTATAGAACTCACGATAAATTATGATTTGGGAAAACTCTTTCTCTAAAAGAACATTTAAGTTCAACTACAAACTGAACATAACAGTCTGGCTTGGTTCGATCTGGTTGTCTTCATTTCCACGAAAATACTGAGAGTTATCAATATTGAAATCTAATCCTTTTGAAAGTTTCAAGTGCTCAAGCCCTGCACGAAGAAGTAAACTTATAGTAGCCAGAACTTTCTTTGCCTGCATCGTGTGAACGTTGGACGTTTACCTATGTTATCACCCAAACCAGTTTAGTTACTCCATCTTCTTCCATTAGTGCAATGCGTCCACTGTCACTCTCAGCTGCAAAGCTTTACCCTTTTCCGCTTCAACCATCAATGTGTTTTTTCCAAAAAGATCAGAAGTCCCCGTCAATCTTTTTCGGATGTTTCACCCTTCCAGATTTACGAATTAATTCTCGCTTCCCGTCAATAACTTCGTGGTAGCAATAAAATACAGTCTGGCCCGTCGTAAATAGATACGTCCTCTTTCAGTTCGTTTCCATTCAAACCTCGATAAATCTGCTTGCATAATAATTTAGCTTTATCATTGAACTCTATCAAATCTAAATCCAGATGAAAAGTTTCTAAACTATCATCTGGTTTGGATTTCAGCAAATAACACCTTTTTTCTATTTTCATTTCGTCCTCGTGCTCGTTTATAATATAAAATGAGCCATTAGCCGTATAAGTCGCATGTTTGCAAACAACGGCATAAACATTTCCACTTTTCTCAAGAAATACCCCAATAGCTGCTCTGCCTCTTCTGTTCGCAGGAGTGTTAAGGCATTCGGCCATCTATTGCTTTCGAATTACACGTATTTTGGCGTGGATGAATAGTACCCCGAATATAAGTTTTAACTAAGCAGATACATGTAATAACGTTTAATTTTCGCCTTTAAAGCGCTGCTCTCATTTCGTTTTACGCATACAAATATTGAACAGTTGTTTTAGAAGATACTTCCTAAAGGTAGACTAAGTGTTAAACGATTTTGTAATACGATTTAGTTTTTGTTTAAAATCGAAACTAACATTTCAGCGGAGATCTAAATTTGTTTGTGTCAACTGTTTTATTGTCTTTTAACTCTTTATTTAAATAAAACACATTTTTTAACTTTCTGTTTTTAACACTTCCATATAAATATTAATCGTTTCTTGTCTCACGGACGTAATCTCTGATCGCATCTTCTTAGTGTCGCGCGCGTTACAGTAGTATTATCTAGTTAAATAGGCATTAATCTGACTCGGTTTTTATACTGGCGCGCATGCGCCAGTATTAACTAACGATGCTGTGAACTCTGCGACGCGCAGTCCTTAACTTCGGGTGTATCATTGCGACCACGAGAGCGTATCAAGTAAGTGGTCACCGCGAGAGCAGGCCGAAATGTTCTGCACAAGTGTGAAGCACAATGCAGCACACCATTCCACGAATTCTGAGCGATTGATAGTAAGTTTCCGTGTAATTTTGGAGCATCCATGCCAAAAATTCCATCGAACAATGTAGAGTGAAATCATGACCAGCTACGGCAGTGAACAAGCAACTGGATATGAATGAGTAGTTTAGTTACGCCTGAAAGATTTCGTAGTTGTGTGGCATAAAAAGTAGTGCATTTTAAGAAAATACAAATATTTCGAGAAGGAATGCGAACTTTGAAAGATAATAAATTCTACAAATAAAAAAAAGAAAACAATTTAATGTTGTGATTCGAACAACTATGAAAGGATATTAAAAGAACGATTAAAAACAAATCAGTCACGTGACAAGCGGGAGATACCGTGGGTTGCCATTTTGGTTAGGTTGGAGTAGTTGTGGATCGAGATTTTGCTCGGCTAACAAGGACCGGGCCGGGTCCCAGTGTTCTCCCCAGACAACCGTTAACAAGCTTTGATCTATTTCCAACAAGTGTTAAATTCGCCGACATCCGTTTATTCAAAATCGACATGTCATAATCTTCTGTTTCTTGCATTGTAAACACAGGTCGCTTTTCAATACACACCTCATTCAAGGTTAAGCAATGGGCGATTTGACCAATCACAATCGATTTCTTTACTATCAGCTGGATAACTCCGCCTCTCCACGTGGTGAATTCGCAAGTCTGTCGGTGTCGTTTGATCGTATTTTGGCTATGTTGACTCTTGATATTCTCAATTAATAGCGGAACCCGGTGTGTTTAACATAATGTTCAATGATTTTAATGAGATGCGATCATGAGTAATTATTTGGTTATTCTTAGTTCTGTGATTAGAAGACAAACACTTCGAAAATTGTACTGTATACATGTATGAAAATCATTGTGCGATAATGGATTTGTTTTAAACAAATCTATTGGCAAGTTGCATTTAGAACTTAAATTGCAAAAGAAATACATTCTGTGGCATTTTACTGCGCTATCATCGTAACGATCAGTTCATTTTCGTCGGACACATTTTCAAGTATGCAAGCGCGAAAGAACGACGACTCGTCAATTCTATCTTATTTCAAGAGAAACCGGCCTTGTGAGGCTCATGCCAACTCCATCGGGCATTCTGAACTTCAAAATTCTAGAAATGAGATCGAGATCATTTCCGGATAGCCCTTCAAGAGCGACTCTTACGACGCCAAGTACCCCTTCACGTCGTGAAATTACTCCGACGCCGGACGCGGTACCCCAACATGCCGAGACACTGAATCAACGCCGGCTACCTCGAACAGCCAGTTCGATCCAGTCAGGTGTCGATCCTAAGTGGAAGAAAGTCTACTTCTGGTTGCAAGAAGTTGGCAATGTTTTTATAAATATATATTTACTTAGCCTTGTGACTTGCATTAAATAAATAAAATAACTCAATTTCATGCTACTATATATAAAAAGGGAAATATGCATATCAGGAATCGCCACACTCATAAAACACAGCCTCCCCTGCAGCAAAAAGAAGAGAGGAAAATAAATGATTTGTTTGTTGATTGTTTAACAAAAAAGGGGAACCGTATGGGTTAGCGCCTTGGAACAGTCAGTAGCAAAATAATTTGCTACTAGGGGTTTAAACCAGGTTCTTGGGGTGCACTACATAATTTATTATACCTGTTTGTGTTAACTGAATACCTATTATGATATTATTTTTATATATGTGAAGCTATCTATATGTTTACTGGTATCGTAAATTAATTTAATTTCAGATTGTGAGTGGGGTTTTTCCACCTTATCAAGAGTGAAGACTAAGCTTAGAAGCAGGCTTAACAATTCAACATTAAATTCATTGTTAATGATATCCATGGAAGGTCCTGATGTACTGAAGTTTGATTATAATAAGGCCGTCAGCGCTTGGGCCCAAGAAAAAAAGAGGCTTCTGAAAGTTTAATCCTAATTCTGTCAGTTGTAATGAAACACTGAGTTTGATATGTGTGAGATATCTTTTGACAATGAAGGTGAAAAACTAACTATACAGAGTATATAGTTGACATTGTAACTTGATGAGATCAGATCAGTTTATGTTATTAAAACACATGTTGACATACTGTTTACACATTGTTTCACATTATTTATGTTTTTTAACTGTGTACCTTTCTTGGCTCTAAAGAGATAAAAAAAAAACATCTATGTACTATATACAGTTTTTGCAGTAAACTTTGGTACAAATATAAAATTGTATAAAAAATAAAGTTTCGCGAGCTTATATCCACGAAATATCCAGCGACAACCCTTCCAAAAATCCTGGGGAGACCGTCAGTAAGTTGGCGAATATTTTTGTTAATGCATTGTTGCGATCGACGTAAAAATTAAGATTGTAACTGTTTCAGTCTCTTAAGGTACGTGAGCCTTGTGCATTTCATTGTTGACAATACTCAGTTGTGGCGGAGCCTGATCATCGTTATTCTAGCAAAATTTAACCACTAATCATACGCTTCTGCATCAAAAAGACCCCCCCCCCCTAAGATTCAGGTGAAAAAAAAGTGGAAAACCTAATTTCCTTGCATCAAAATACAAGTACCTGCATCTATTGAAATCCCTGAATATACAGAATTATTTGCTAATGTTGATGATAGTAACTGTCACAAAGTTTAACGAAAAAATCACACATAGTTTCATATGTTTACAGTAATGATATCTGTGCAGGGCATGTTCGATTCAACCAGCGCGCCAGTATTTCAACGCTTTCAGCGCTTTGATTTATGAATGAAATCCCAGCCGCTTGTGTTGTATTGGGAATTCTGACAGTATTTAGGCTGAGGCTCATACGTTTACAAATTTTTGTAAACGTTTACACGGACCATGAAAAGCGAAACGATCCCGTTTAAACGTTGTTTGTATCATACAGACCTGTTAGCAGTGTTTCAAGTGTAACTTTACCTTGTAAGTTTTAAATAACAATGCATCTCCATTATAACACCATGTAAAGGGTCTATATATTCAGATAGCTATCTTATGGGATCGCATACTTTCCAGGGAAACTTGTGAAATTCCAAATATATCAAGTTACTGCATTTTGCAATATTGCGATATCGCGGAAACGATATATATAACAAAGCGAGCGTTTTATACATCGACCATGTACAACATCTTTTTAATGAGTTGAAGTGGGGACGGGAAGTGACGTAAATCAAGCTTAGTGTTTTGTTTGAACAGTATCCGTAAATTTACAGTAGCTGATAAAAGTATAAATGTTTTAATATGTTTTCGTGATTTACCTTCCATTACTGTTTGACTGATGGCGTTTAGTAATTCTAAAATGGCCCACATTTATGATTAAGAAAGGCCAATAATAAAACATACAATTATAGCAAAAGAAATGTACGCATAGCACATTGCGAGGAAAATTTTCGCTTAATATGAAAACGTTTACGATAGTACAATTCGTGGAAATATCTTGCACGATTGTAATGACCTTGTCGATTTTCAGTAAATATTTTCCCGCCTTTATAACCATGTGACCGTTCGTTTAAACGTTTCTACATAAATATAAGCATACTCGGCCTATATGGAGAGTTTATAAGGTCTTATCATACGATATCTTGATATTCTTTAACAAACTATCATATCCATAATGTCATACACTATAAATATTTGGTTTCTTTCAACAAACTATCATATGCATAATGCTATTATTGCTCTATGTATTCCTGATTTGCCTTATCCATTTTTAATAATTGAACTTAATTACCATTAATAGGCAAGACATGTTTGTTGTGAGTTTGCTCAGGTTTATTAAGGAATTAAAATAAAATAAAGAATTTGCACGAGCAGCGTTTTCAAATTCCTTGAACAAGAATCCAGTTATGATATTGGTTTGCAGTAGTTAAGTCCAAAGAAATAAACAAAATGTTTTCTCGAATAAAGGTAAACTTAAGGATTAAAGCATTTTTCGATGAAAATTTATTAGGTTTCGAGGGAAGGTTAAAGGAATTTCCCATGGACATTTTTATGCAACGTACGTGTTTTTACTGACACTCGAATTCAATTGGTTTTACGTAAAAGCTATAAGGTTAGGCGCATACGAATATTATTATTGGGAAAACTGCGCATAATATTGGATACTGGTTTAGGTCAGCGTACACTATTGCGTTTCCCTATATGTTCTATATAGAGTCTTGGGAGTCTCCTTGATATATTTATTCTTAGACAATATCAGGCATGGTCTTCTGATGAAGTTTGAATATAAATCTACATAAAAACATAGATGAAATACCACCATGACCGTAGGTTTCTACCTCAAATTTCACTTTGAAGACTACCACCCTTGCCTATTGACTAAATTTACTTGTGGCTAACCTGTTTATAGGCATTATTTTAAAAGTAATTTTTTTCTTATCCAAAATGTTTTGGATAATGATTTTTGGTTCCAACAGCTGCAGAAATACACAATTTCTATTTTTTAGAAGGAGTTTTATTTTTTCCTTAGCTATATTGGCAAATCAGCTAATGTTTCTGTAGAGTCTTACGGGTTTCCCCTAACTTTTTTTTAACCAACCGGGAAGCAGCTTTTATTTAGTGTACGCTGATCTTTACAGTTAACTCCGCCGATTTATGTCATATAATCCAGCCAGTCAGACGCATCGTGAATCAATTCAGTCCTGTGCCTAAGGTTGTAAAACTGAGCATAGAAACTAGTCACAAATCTCAAGCATCTGATTGGCTGAAATGGCGACAAGTCGCCATTTCAGCCAATCAGATGCTTGAGATTTGAGACTGGTTTCCAATATCAGCTTTATAACCTTGACACCTGGTTATATTCAGAGACAAAATTAATATGTGAAGCAATACATTGTGATTTTTACACAGATAAAAAGAATAAACACTGTTTAAAGACAAATGAATTTAATGAGAACTTAAACAATCATGTTTTCATATTTGTGACATTGACAGTGATGATCATAATAATTTTAATAAAATGATATAATTTTGTTGTCGTTGTTGTTGATGATGTTGTTGATGATGATGTTGAAGCTGCTACTGCTGATGATGATGACGACGACGATGATGTTGATGATGATAATGATGATGATGATGATTATGAGACCATAAACATTTCTCGTGTTAGTTAGGTTTTAATGAGTAAATGAGTTAGTTAGGTTTTAATGAGTAAAGACTTTCCGGCAAAAGGTTAAACATTATCTTTGGAAAGTTACTAGCCTTGTTGTATTTAGCTTTTGCAAACGTTTCCGTTTGAAAAAAAAACTCGGGTAAATGAGGCTTTATGACAAATGTCCTAGGAAATTATTTTTCTTACTTTTCGCGTCATACTCAAATGATCATACATGTTCGGAAATGCCAATGTACTTTTTATTCCAAAGGGTATGGCACTTTTGTATTAGAACCAACAAATCGGAGGAACTGTAATATAACACATAAAGTAATGTTTTTGCTTGATGTATGACATGATATTATGACGACCGTTTAAAATTTATAATTAGGTATGATTGCAACCGTGCCCTTTTTAATGTTTTGGAAGCGTTTTCTTTCTCGGTAACAAAGTTGATAAGTCAGCTTGCATGTTTTGAAAACCCCATTTTTTCGCATGACCTCATGCTTCTTAGTCTCCAACTTTAAGTTTCTATTTATAGTTCTAAAACATGAAAATAAAGATATCAATGAAACAATACCGTGACGTTGAATTTTTACATTATTCATTTTCTACGAAAATTAATTAGTCATTCGCTGGAAAAATGACGAATGACGAAATAAACACTTTGTAAACTATACCTTTTCAATTGGGACCTACATTTGAAGATAAAGAAGACGGTATTTACAAATAAACATCTGTGCATGTTATTTTCCAATGTTAATATCTACTTTAACCTTTTATCGAATCTGCTAAGTTTCGCGCACGTTACAATTAAAGTATAATCTAATTAAATGGGCATTGATCGACTTGGTTTCTTAATTAGTAATATCCCAGCCGCATTTTATTGGGAATTCCTACATTATTTAGCTATTTCACGTAAATGTACAGGACCGATATATAGATTTCTGTTTCTGTTGATACGATTTCATAGACGCCTTTGCTATAAGCCACAGACGGGTGGTGATTATATTCCAATTCTGCAATCTCGGGTCATATTGCGTGCATATAGCCATCGGTTTGTAGCTATCAAGGTTTGGGAAAGTTTTGTCTAGACGTAACGACAGTTTGGTAAATTATCATTTACCTATGACATGTAATGATGGTTACGTTAATCAGGGTTTTCCGCGAAACTTTTTCTTTTTAGGTTGGGGGTGTCCCGGCTAGATCAATCGGTAGCGTCATATGATTGGCGGTGCTGGTACGGGTACGATCCTCAGTCTGGGCAATATTATTTGAACATTTCCGGAGGACTCGGTGTTGGAATAAAAACATTGCTTAGTTGTATTAGAACTAGTAAAAAGTGCAGTCGCATTTGTCTTTTGAATTGGGAAACGTTCTGATATAGGGTAAAGAAAATGCTTTATTTTACTTGTAGGTTCATTTCTTAAAATGTTTTCATAGCTGAATAACAGAGAAGTGCGTTAAATAAAAAAAATAAATGCTCTTATACTTTTACTGTTATAGAACTAGATTAAATAACCAATATATAGATCAACATAAGGAAACTCAACTATTTCAGGTGAACATTATAACCTGTGATCCACATGCGAGATAAATACATTTTTAGAGCTTATGTTTTTATATTGATCGCACACTCAACAGAAATTTTTAAAAAATAAATCCTCTCTTCTTAATGTAAGTTCCTATAGCGTAAAGTGATGGAGTATAACATAAGCTAGTAACATTATCACGCACTTATAAACAATGTTAAATGGAACAGCATTTTATGATATACATACGCGTATAATTGTCATTCAGATTGTATTTAACTGAAACAATCAATGAAATTCGACGACGGGAATCGAACCCTTAAGGCCATATAACCACATAACGTCGAACAGTCTACTGATCGAGCTAGTGGGGACAACCCTATAAAGCATAACGGTTGCGCGGATAACCCTGATACATTGTTCGTCATTATGTTACGCCGGAAACCGATTATATACTGACTACAGTATTGACTAATTAGTACGGGGAGATATAATCCGACAGCTACAGTGTACATTATAAGGACGGTTTTAAAACAAAGAGGATGCAAATTTGTCATCTAAAACTTAAAAGTATATATTAAAGTGACTGTATTAGATGTGATAAGTATATGAGTAAATGAAGGCACTACGAATCTATAATTATGTTTAGAACCTACGAGTAATTATGATAAGGGAAAACTCTTACGCTTAAAAACACTTTAAGTTCAACTACAAACTGAACATTACAGTCTGGCTTGGCTCGATCTGGTTGTCTTCATTTCCACGAAAATACTGAGATCTATACAGACTGAAATCTAATCCAGTGGAAGTTTTCAAGTGCTCAAGCCCTGCACGAAGAAGTAAACATATAGTACATTCTCTATCACCAGAACTTGTTTGACCTGCATCATGTGAACGTTGGACGTTTACCCATGTTATCATCCCAACCAGTTTAGTTACTCCATCTTTTTCCATAAGTACAATGCGTCCACTGTCACTCTCAGCTGCAAACGCTTTACCGTTTTCTGCATCGATCAAAAATGAGCTTTTTCCAATAAGATTAATGATGGCCCCGTCATCATTTCCCGGATGCTTCACCCTTCCAGATTTACGAATTAGTTCTCGCTTCCCGTCAATTACTTCGCGGTAGCAATAAAATACAGTCTTGCCATATAAACTTTCTACCGGCCCGTCGTAAATCGGTATATCCTCTTTCAGTTCGATTCCATTCAAACCACGATAAATCTGCTTGCATAAAAATTTATCTTCATCATTTAACTTTATCAAATCTATATCAAGATGAAAAGTTTCAAAACCATCCTTGAGTTCGGATTTCAGCAAATTACACCTTTTCCCTATTTTCATTTCGTCCCCGTGCGCGTTTATACTATAAAATGAGCCATTAGCCGTACAAGTCACATGTTTGCAAACAACGGCATAAACAGTCCCATTTTTCTCAAGGAAAACCCCAATAGCTGCTCTGCCTTTTCTTGTCGAAGGAGTGTGAAGGCATTCAGCCATCTGTTGCTATCGATTTATACGTATTTTGTCGTGGATAAATAGTACCCCGAAGAAGTTTACTGAGCAGGAAACTATGCTATCTCATTCCGTTTTGGCATAGAAAATATTGAACAGTTGTTTAAGAAGGTACATGTACTACCTATAGATAGTGTTAAACTTCTGTCCTATTTTATCATTAATTTTAGGTTTAAACTTTAAAAAAACACAAACATTTACATTTGCAGAGATCTTAATTCGTGTGTGTCAAATTTAAAATAATATTTTAACACTTTATTTAAACAAAACAAAAATGACTTTAACTTCTTTTATCATCTCCAAATTATTAATAAACGTTAGTTGTCTCATGAATATAATACCTGATCGAATCTTTCAAAGTGTTGCGCGCGAAGTATTTATCTAATCTAATGGGCATTGTTCACTCGGGGTTTTCTTTTAATAATTTAAATCCCAGACACTCTTTTTTATAGGGAATTCCGGGAGTATTTATCTTTGTTACGTAAATGCATATTTGATAGATAATAATATAATGACTTTTGAAATGAGCCTTTTTTACCGATTGGTTAATTTGTTCGCGTATTAGTTAATATAATTGCGATTATAACCTTGAAATATCCCGCCTGTTTACGAAACTGTCGCCGTATCCAAAATGAAAACACATTATAACCTCAGTGTGTAATTGGTGATGGGTAAGAAATCGGTCGCGTGATTTATTTAAACACAAATGGTCTTAAAGAAGATAAGAACGAGTTAAATTTTATTCCAGAAAATATTTCTCACAATAGAAACATACCGAAATTGAATTTGTAAATCTGTTACTGAATGCATGATAAACTGAATTTTTATTTTCAGTCACGTGACTATCTAGTTATCGGTAACGTAATTGTAGTTGTCGCTTTCTGCTAATGCAATGTATATTTTCCGTATAAAGCCTTTTTTCATCATGCTTTATATCCGTAATGCTGATCAATTCAATACAATTCATTGACAATTAGAAAGCAAACTAACACGCTGACTCAACAACTTCTTTTTCGATAAAACAAATCAGTTATCGGCAACTAAATAATACCCGGGTGTTAAAAAAAATTAAATTACAATTACTGTCACAGTGGTATCGTTTAATCTTGAAAGAGAAAAAATTTAGTCAAATTCGCATATAATTTTTCTTACGAGTCGCGCTCAACACTGAGTAACTTTGAATAAGAAATATATTTCTACTAAACGAAAACATATTAGTATTACATAAAATGGTTTCGGAAACAGGTTTAAAAAGATATATGGAATGCCAGAAACAGTGTCTATACTGTATGTTCGGCTTCAAAGGGGAAAACCTTGCCCTCGAGAGACTAATTTTGGGTTTAAACGAGGCTGAGCAAAACAATTGATTAGGGACAGAAATTTCCATCCCAACCCCGCACCCGAGACTAATAATTATTTAAGCTAAATATTTATTACATTAGTAGCATTTGGTTTTCTAAATTTATTGAATCATTTTTTTTTAATTTCGAAAATAGCAATTTTGCAGGAAATTCTGTCGATCTCTTTCTATCTACAGTCCAACTTTTGATGACAAAGAACATAACCTGTTATGAATAATCGAAGATATTAATCTTTCACGGAACAGGAAGTTATTTATATATTAACGTCCGTTAACGTAGTTAGTTTATACAATAAACCAATATCCTCATTAAATAACTTTTGTAATCACTTGTATATGCAAAAAAGTAACACTAATCATTGATTTGAGATAATGAGATAATTCAGAGTATTCAAATATCTCTACAACATTTTGTCAGACTCTTTTAAGAGAATTTAGAGATATTATTTGTTGTTGTTTTTTTTGTTTTCAGTAAAAACGAGATCTCGCGATAAAAATGAGATGAGAAAAACTGGCAAGAAATGGACACCAAACAAACTGCAGGGATCTATCCAACAAATAGTGGGACCATTTCAGAAAGACAAAAAATCTTTATTCAAATGAACTTAATGATATAGACCCACACTTGAAATAGAAACCATAATGAGACAGCGCCTAGCCACCAACTCAGAGCACGATACCAACCGAGCCAGCCGGGACAACACCAAACAAGGTTGTACGGATAACGTTGACATGACCACCGATTCCGATATTTACTGAGAACAGTATTGACTAAATATTCACTAAACACTTTATAATAATGTAAGTGCTTGTCTAGACATTCAAGTGTAAGTAGGATAATCAAGTGTAAACAACTTTACAACGTGGTGCTTGAATTGCGTAAAATCGCTCCACCTTAAATGGTTACTTAGAAAAAGTGAACTTCAAGAAAACATGTTGGCATCTGCCCGTCCGCCCAACGTCATACCCAAATCTAATAACGAAGGTTTTCCAAAGAAAACCTGGTTAAAAGCATATTCACAGTTTCAATACGTAGTTTTTCATTCTCAATTATATTCTGATAACATGCATAAATACATCATACTTTTACATAGAAGACAAAGTTTCATTGAATGAGAGTTTGGATTATTAGGAAAAACAATCTTTTATGATTTAAAGAAATATATGAGTATAAAATAAAACTCACCAAGAATTCATATATGTTCCGTAAAGTTAATGATAATGATGATATCACATTATTGTTTTCAATTAAGTTTTTACACCTGTTTATGTTATAATGATGATGATTATTAAAACAGAAATTTGATATTGTATCTGAATAAAACTATTCGTGTTCGTTTCGTATCTTGTGTCATTGGTTTTTAACGATGCTTCTTTCAATACTTACAGCTGTTTTTCTTTCACCTTTTGTTCATAAATTGATTATTGATGGACACATAACATGCAAACACTCAATTATTCGTAGCAGTTTCACAAGGCAAAACGGATACTCTGGGCTGAAGGTTATAAAGCTGAGATTGGAAACCAGTCTCAAATCCCAAGCATCTGATTGGCTGAAATGGCGACCAGTTGCCATTTCAGCCAATCAGATGCTTGAGATTTGAGACTGGTTTCCATGCTCAGTTTTATAACCTTGGGCACTGATCTTATCAGTATTTCTATCTTGCGTTAGAATAATTTTTTTTGTTTCGGATTGTTTTTCCCGCATTCTCTGCTTTTTAAAGGACTAAAGGTTATGTTTAATTTCAAAGTTTTTCAAAGTTTTACATCAAAGTTTCCAAGAACAAATAAATAAATAACACTGGTGCAGTTCTTTTCGTGTGATATCTTTTGAAATAATATCCTTGAAGGAATTATGAGAGTTTTTTTGTTGTTGTTTTTTTTGTTGTTTTTTTTTGGGGGGGGGGGGGGGGGGTTAAGACATATTTTATTTGCATTTAAATGATTTAATGTAAACTATCAAAACTTGCCATCCGAAATGTGTCTACGGGAGGTTGAAGTCATTCCTTAAAATGATGCTTTTTATATTTCAAGTAAGAAATCCTCCTTATTTTAAAAGAAGTCAATTATTTTAACAAAATCACATTATACGTACTATACATTGTAAAATGAAAGACAGTTGTTCATTCATTCCAAAGATTGCCGTCAAAATTATATTTTTGTATAAAATATCTTAACAGTTGCGATTTGTACATTTGAGTAGCAGCTCTTAAATTTATTATCATAATTTTAACCAGTGCAGGTCATTGTCGCCCCGTATCGTCAGTAACATTAAGACAATATGCGACCAAAAGCACATGGTTTACAGGGTGTATTCTAATTGAGGAATAGCCACACGGCCTTTCCACACAACCGAAAAGGAAAGAGGAAAAGAGAACATGTGTTTATAAAAATGTTTAAATGTTCTTAAGTTGCGATTTGTACACATGACTTGATTTTCTCCGCAAATGTTTTAGGATCACATTGTTAACGAAAGCAGGTAAACTCCGTCTTCAAATTATACACCTCAAGCAACTATAGGAAAGGAGAACCTAAAGGGTTACCGTCTTGGTACGGTAAACTGCAAAACAATTTCAACCTCAAACATGCCCAACATGTTCTCATATAAACAACAAGTTTATGTTACCCTGAATAATTAGCTCTAACGCTTGAATAAATATTGTAAAAAGACAATGAAATTTTTGGGTAAATTTCGCTCAACACTTAATAAGATAACTAACCCTCGAATTTAGAAATCCCGCAGATAAGATGTAGGCTGAATTAGTTTCTATTTTTCTATTTTTCTTTCAACTTAAAATTCAGGTTACCGTATATTTATTTAGAATGTTAATCGCAAGTGATAGAAGTTAGACTATTTGAGCGATATCTAAAGATGATGATTAATTTTTAATACCTAAGGCAATCCAAAGTACTAGACCATTCAGGTCATACATTATTAGAATGACGATGGTGGTATATTTATGAATAAGTTGTTATAATGTTATATACAGTTAGAGTCATTCTTTAACACCAGTCAGACACAGAGTTCACGTTTATTTATACATATTGAAGCCTTGTAGAAATTAACAGCTTATTACATTTACCAACAAAAACAAAAAAGGACAAAATTTAATGTTATGTAAGTATAAGAATAAATATTGCACCACGTCTTATATCAATGAAATCAAATAGACCCGAGTGCACTTTGAACATAAAAATACAAGTACACATGTTTCCGTGGTGAATTTTCTCAAATTCAACCTACTCGACAATGCTGCATGTGGAAGCATACACACAAGTAAACAGAGGAAGCTAATTACATTGTCAACGGTACATGTGCTCTATGAACTTACTAAATAGAAACTGTAGTTTAATTAGGAATAACAGAGAGTTTGCAAGATAAAAAAAAACTGATCGAGCTAGAAAAACTATCACCACATGTACTTATGCAGTGCAATTTCTGCTACAGAAAAAAATGTTCGTTAGTTTAAGCCATACTAGCATTACTGGTATTTCACCTATGAAATATGCACCTAAAGAGAGACAACCTAAAATGGCGTGAAACTATTTTGCAGTCGAGTACATTGCCTTGCATTATTACAATAAATGAAAATAAATTATGAAAAGAGCGATATATAAAGTAGCAAACGAGTATAGTAAGTTGTCTTTGAATAATGCAGTACCTAAGATGACAAAAATGATATTCATGTATGGAAACCCTGTTTAGAAATGTCGCAAAACTGAACTTTATTGAAAAAAAAAGTTAATTGGGGCGCGCCACGGGAAAATGTACTTTCTGTCATATTTTGTGACATTTTAATTGTTACTATATATAGAAAGAACTTACAACTCTCCTTAGTTTCTCATAACTAGAATGTGCTTCTCTTACACATTTTGACAATAAAATTACATGTTTAACGCGAAATGCATAATAATTGATGTCGTCTGTTCGACTTAATGACGTCATTTCAATGATTAACGTCAACTGTCCGAATGTACTTTTTCCCGTGACGCGCCCCAATTGATTTCTTATTTTACACCTGTAATGCATAGCAGGAACGGCTTCTTCCAGAAGACGCAGGCATAGCCAAAATGTAGAGAAGAAATGAAAGCATAGATAATAAAATATATAAAGTATATACAATTTTACTTGCAAAAAAGTAAAATATGCATATCAGGAATGGCCACACCCAGCAGACACAGCCTCTCCACATAGCCAAAAGGTAGAGAGGAAAATAGAGCATGGTTTTACAATAATCAGAGAGAGTGATTTGCGAATTAGATCAGAATGGTTGGTGTAAATATACTTTTCATAAACTACCTTAAGGAAAAAAAAACCTTATAATATACTATTATAATAATAAGGTTGTGTCGTTAGATGAGACAGTATGACAAATACAAATACAGACAAATACACATTTGAAATACATACAAGAACCGCTTATATATTGCTTAAATGACGATGAACTACTTTAAAACTTTATTGAGATGCCATTGAGTATTTGGACATCGATGCATGTATTGTTTTACCACACTCTGGTACGACTACCTTGTTGTACTATAATTATTAATAGTTATTTTTTAACAAGTTCATATACCCTTCCCCTGCCTTAAATGTTGAAGTAGGAATGTTTTCTTTTTTTACTTGTCTTTTGTTTTACTCCATTACTAAATGGTTTGGTTTGGTTACAAATACAAAGTTCTTAATGTTTATGTTTTAACGTTCCACTTCTGTCATAAAACTGTAGCTAAGTTTTTTCTTAAGAAAAACTGAACCGTTTTGCCATCCGCATTTAACATTTCTCACTTATCCCCAATCAGTGTATCTCCAGATAGCTCAGATACCTCTGTTATACCGTGGAAGACTTTCATTGAGAACATCTAGATCTAGCTATACCACACATCTAACCTCTGTTATACCGTGGAAGACTTTCATTGAGAACATCTAGATCTAGCTATACCACACATCTAACCTCTGTTATACCGTGGAAGACTTTCATTGAGAACATCGAGATCTAGCTTTAAAACACATCTAACCTCTGTTTTACCGTGGAAGACTTTCATTGAGAACATCTAGATCTAGCTATACCACACATCTAACCTCTGTTATACCGTGGAAGACTTTCATTGAAAACATCTAGATCTAGCTATACCACACATCTAACCTCTGTTATACCGTGGAAGACTTTCATTGAGAACATCTAGATCTAGCTATACCACACATCTAACCTCTGTTATACCGTGGAAGACTTTCATTGAGAACATCTAGATCTAGCTATACCACACATCTAACCTCTGTTATACCGTGGAAGACTTTCATTGAGAACATCTAGATCTAGCTATACCACACATTTAACCTCTGTTATACCGTGGAAGACTTTCATTGAGAACATCTAGATCTAGCTATACCACACATCTAACCTCTGTTATACCGTGGAAGACTTTCATTGAGAACATGTAGATCTAGCTATACCACACATCTAACCTCTGTTATACCGTGGAAGACTTTCATTGAGAACATCTAGATCTAGCTATACCACACATCTAACCTCTGTTTTACCGTGGAAGACTTTCATTGAGAACATCTAGATGTAGCTATACCACACATCTAACCTCTGTTATACCGTGGAAGACTTTCATTGAGAACATCTAGATCTAGCTATACCACACATCTAACCTCTGTTATACCGTGGAAGACTTTCATTGAGAACATCTAGATCTAGCTATACCACACATCTAACCTCTGTTATACCGTGGAAGACTTTCATTGAGAACATCTAGATCTAGCTATACCACACATCTAACCTCTGTAATACCGTGGAAGACTTTCATTGAGAACATCTCTATCTAGCTATACCACACATCAAACCTCTGTTATACCGTGGAAGACTTTCATTGAGAACATCTAGATCTAGCTATACCACACATCTAACCTCTGTTATACCGTGGAAGACTTTCATTGAGAACATCTAGATCTAGCTATACCACACATCTAACCTCTGTTATACCGTGGAAGACTTTCATTGAGAACATCTAGATCTAGCTATACCACACATCTAACCTCTGTTAATACCGTGGAAGACTTTCATTGAGAACATCTCTATCTAGCATACCACACATCTAACCTCTGTTATACCGTGGAAGACTTTCATTGAGAACATCTAGATCTAGCTATACCACACATCTAACCTCTGTTATACCGTGAAAGACTTTCATTGAGAACATCTAGATCTAGCTATACCACACATCTAACCTCTGTTATACCGTGGAAGACTTTCATTGAGAACATCTAGATCTAGCTATACCACACATCTAACCTCTGTTATACCGTGGAAGACTTTCATTGAGAACATCTAGATCTAGCTATACCACACATCTAACCTCTGTTATACCGTGGAAGACTTTCATTGAGAACATCTAGATCTAGCTATACCACACATCTAACCTCTGTAATACCGTGGAAGACTTTCATTGAGAACATCTCTATCTAGCTATACCACACATCTAACCTCTGTTATACCGTGGAAGACTTTCATTGAGAACATCTAGATCTAGCTATACCACACATCTAACCTCTGTTATACCGTGGAAGACTTTCATTGAGAACATCTAGATCTAGCTATACCACACATCTAACCTCTGTTATACCGTGGAAGACTTTCATTGAGAACATCTAGATCTAGCTATACCACACATCTAACCTCTGTTATACCGTGGAAGACTTTCATTGAGAACATCTAGATCTAGCTATACCACACATCTAACCTCTGTTATACCGTGGAAGACTTTCATTGAGAACATCTAGATCTAGCTATACCACACATCTAACCTCTGTAATACCGTGGAAGACTTTCATTGAGAACATCTCTATCTAGCTATACTCGTACCACACATCTAACCTCTGTTATAACGTGGAAGACTTTCATTGAGAACATCTAGATCTAGCTATACCACACATCTAACCTCTGTTATACCGTGGAAGACTTCCAGTCCCAAGATTATAAAACTGAGCATGGAAACCAGTCTCAAATCTCAAGCATCTGATTGGCTGAAATGGCGACCAGTCGCCATTTCAGCCAATCAGATGCTTGAGATTTGAGACTGGTTTCCATGCTTAGTTTTATAACCTTGGGCATCATTTTGCAAACTTATTGCTAAATAAGCTACATGTACCAAGGCTTGCTGAAAAAAAAAGATATAGCACATCAAGATGTTTTATACAGAATATGTTTAATAATTGTGACTTGACATAAGTTTTTTATTAAGAGTGGGAAATGCGTTAACACAAATTTAAATCAGGAACGTAAGTCGTACCTGTTCTTTAATCGTTAAAGTGTCTCTTATAAATGGATAAAAGTAAAATATGTATATGAGGAACAGTCACATTTAGAAAATACAGCCTCGACACATTTCCAAAATACAATTAAAAAAAACAAAACCACAAAAAAGGGAAAAAGAAAAACCGAGGGGTTACCACTTGATAGTCAGTGCAAAACTAATTTGCAAATGGAGATTTAAACTATGTTCTAGGATGCACCAAGGTCCGTCACTGTGTGTTTGGCTACTCTTTACCATTTTCACAATCTCCGCACAGAGTTGTCGTTCCTTGCAGTCTCTTACAGCGAGTTAAGGAGCGACAACTCTGGATATCTGTTTTCACTGTAATCAATATCAATTAAGATTATCTCCTAACATTATTATTAGCAATACTTGAAATTAATTTTAATTATCTCGTGTCGTACGATTTCGATCTATATGGCTCGAGTTTGTTTTGGTTCGGCAACTAGTACTTTTAAATTAATAAGTGATCTAAAAAGATCCTGGTGCAACAAGTGTGAAGATGGGAAACCCTAGAACCTCAGGAGAAAACATAATCTAATAACAAATGTACCAAGGGCAGGATCAGGTGCTACAATTGTGGAATCTCTAATCTTAATCATTATATTGGCCTACTGGTTGTATCCTACAACCTGCATTACAAATAAAAAAGCTACGTGTTTCGAATAAGCATTTTGGTCTAGAAACATTTTATTTCATGTCCGCAGCAGTCGTGGAAGCAGTCAACTTAAAGTTAATTCGGATCAGAATAGAACATAAATTTGGTAAAACCATTTAGATGGAATTGTACAGGTATCATAGTTGCTTCGGACAAAGAATACGAGCACGAGCAGGGAGAAGAAACGTCTACATGCAGTTGCAAGGAAGACAGTGAGGCCTATATGAACATTGAGACTACTATGCAGACGAGCCGTTTCGCACTATACCTAGAGTATTTGTACCACTGCCGGATACTTGTTTGATTGTGCCACTTAGTGTGAAGGACTAATGATTTTAGCTATTGACATGTAATTATGTCAAGTCAGTTAACATTATGTCCCTCCTACAAAGAGAGAGAGAGAGAGAGAGAGACGAGAGAGGGGGAGAGAGAGAGAGAGAGGGTACACGTTCTGTATCTTCAATTTGCCAAGTGGTTTATATTGATTGTACAGAAAAACACGTAGGATTTACGACCGTCAGTGGGTGCCCATATTGAAAATCTGTCATACATTGCACAGAAAGCAAATAAACCATGCAGGTTTAAAGGTTGCATAATTACTCTCAAAATAGGATGCAAAGAAACATTGCTTCAATCGTTAAAACTGCCTTCAATGAATGTATTTGCACTTTGTAGTAAAATCGTTTAGCGAAATATGCCAGCAATTTACTAAGTCAACAAAATCTGATAAGGATATGTAAATATCAAACAAACACATACAAAAATACATTTAATCCATGCATGTGCCGCTGGATTATTTAGCTATTAAGCTGTCTGGATATGATGTGGTATAATGATGACAGTGTCTAGCTTCCGGTTAGAATTTGAAATAAATTTATGCAATACGATAAAACTGAATTCGGTATTTATAAATAAGCAAGAATTTCGCTTTGTCGGTGAGTACTTTTAAATCTTATTCATATTTTAGGTGTAATTATCAAATTGAATAATGTTTGCATATTGGTGTTAATTTTAACATCTTGTTAACTAACTCTAGTCAACCTGGTCATTTTATTGACGATTTTCGTCTCCTTTTTTCAATGAGAGTGTGTCATCAAAAAGAAATTGACATAAAGCTTGCTCACATCTGAAAAGATGAGACTCTATGTTCAAGCTGCATATTCACAATAGGATGTCTTGGAAGTGGTTATTTTGAGTTGTACCTTAATGTAATGCCGTTGAAATTTTGTACTAAAACTTGTTAATAAATGAACCATTAAAATTTGTGTTATAATTGCTAGAGAGTCAGTCTGTGGTTTATCAAGTGAGTTATTCTTATAACCCCAGTCTGCATATGAAATCGAAAGTACAAATAGTTCATACTTAGAACATTTCTAAGGGTAAGAGCTGGTTTAAAAATATGAGATGGCGTGATATATCTTTATAAATAAATGTTTAGGTCTTAGATCTGCATGTATGAACTATAAAACATTCCATTTTAATTCAACAAGAAAAAATATGTTAATTCCGTTTGGAATAGCACAGAATGTGTTGATAAGTGTGTCAACATTTTTCTTGAAATAAAAATACTTTCCGTACATCAAATTAGTCAATTTAAAGGTCTTGCTGGTATTATAAAACGAATAATTTATTATTGGTCTTAGCATCTGTTATTTGTAGAGGTTTTGTTATAATTAAAACAAACTGCATCCTTGTCAAATGACATGTTTTGCTGGTTATTTGTTGTCTTGGAGAATGATAGTTGACCTTCATGTGATAAAACATTAAAAATTTTGTCAATCGTGAATGGATGCGTTTGTAACACCGTCGACTGTGTTGGTATTTGCATTTCTGTGCCCAAGTTTATAAAACTGAGCATGGAAACCAGTCTCAAATCTCAAGCATCTGATGCTTGAGATTTGAGACTGGTTTCCATGCTCAGTTTTATGACCTCCAACCCTGAATGTACGTATTCTAACCCGAATAACGTCAGTATTATTGTTTCTTTCCTTGAAAATAAGTGTATAGTTCCTGATTACACAGTCATTGTTTTTTTGAATGAGTATACATATTTCAGAAAGTATTTAACGCTTCAGCCGTTGTTAACACTAGGCAGATTAGATTTTATCGCTTTGACTTCTGTAAATCGTTTTGTGACATAAACCACAACTTACTGTTATTGTGAATTCATTTACATTTCGAAATTCCGAAAATCGATCCAAGAAACTAAAACAAAACAAGCAGCAACAAAACAACATATATAATTGTTGGTAAATATGATTTCAGAAGGCTAAAGTCTAAACAAAAATGCTGTTTTATACCGAAAACCATGAAGTTTCACGCCAATGTAAAAAACATTACATTTACATAATATATCGAAGACTTGCTGCAAAACAAAACTTATCTCCTTAATAATTCTATGTGAGTTAGACCAGTATTGCGCAAATACCTCTGTATAATATAATTTTGGCTGGGTGATGTTATGGAAAGATTTTGAAAGAATGTTTCTTGACAGGTAGTGCATAGTGAACAGGCGAAACGCGTCTAGAATAATGCAGTTTTAAATTAATGATTAATTAAAACAAGAACACAAAGTGCTGCATGTTTGTTTGATATATTTATTAAATAAATGCTAAAATAAACATACGTATAAAACCTTATTTGATATAAATTTTATGACTGCACTTGTCTCTTGACAAATGGTGTTCTGACAGAGGTCAAATTGTTAAAGTATTATATTCGTTTTACATTTTAAGTAAACTTATCTTATTTCAAGCTTAATACCACATAACCCAACATTCGTTGTGACAGTAAAATAAAAGAAACACTCAACCATGCAAACCATTGTGATACTTTTATGAGCCCTTTCATGTTTTGATATACGATAACATGCATTTTACTTACACCCCCTTTGAAACTTTTGTTTATATTTATATGCCGTCTCTATTTTAAACAATTAAGAAATTTGAAACTTGAAATAATTGTTTAATTCCCAAAATGTTATACAGGTTATATTAAAATTTATTTTCTATAGTTGCAGAACTCAGACATTCCTTGATAACAGAATGGATGCAGTGCGGGACTTATCTAAGGTAACTTTATCTTAACATGTCTGTTTGATGTAGATATTTTATAATAAATACAATAATAAAAAGAATAACATTTTAAAGAAAGTGAGCGACATAATAATTAATATTTAACATTATGAATTTCATGGAATATATTCAAAATATGACGGCAATGATATTACCATATAGTAAAACATGTAAAACAATAACAACTACAAATAGAAGTTGTACTACTGCTGCTGATGCTAATGATTCTGCTGTTTTCGCAGTTGTTGTTGCTGTTGCTGCTGCTGTGGTCATTTTGCTGCTGTTGCTGCGGCTGCTGCTGCTGTTAATAATAATAATAATAATAATAATAATAATTCTGGTCGGGTATGGTGACGCTGTTTTATAGAAGCTAGCTTAGACGGTTTAATGCTGATAGCAAAGCTGCATTAAGTTCTAAAGAGTCATGTATGTTTCTATGTATCGTTGATTGTACATGTACACCTGCATAAAGTTTTATAATGATAAATATAATAAAAATGATTGTAAAGCAAGTGCTTAAAGACATACAATGAAGTCAAAACATTGAAAATAACGGACAGATATTATTAAGTACAACACCACAATACGTTAGTATTATTTTATTTCGCGACGGTTTAATTTTCGCGTATTTCGCGCTAGGGAAATAGAAAAATCAGCAAAAGAAAATCATTGAATATCTAGTTTTATGAAAATAAAATACTAGTAAGCGAATTAATACCCGCGCTAAAGTGTCATTCTTTTACTTTTGCGCGAAATTTGATCCCCGCGAAATTAAATAATCCCACAAAAGTAAGTTGTAAAACAAATGGATAGGTCTAAATTATATTCCGTCTCAATAATACATAGTTAAATGCAAAACTGCAGCACGGCCTTCGAAAATTTAGCAACTGACGTCTAATATTAATCGCCAGGACATCACGGCATATAAGGCAGTAACCAGACTTTAGTTTGTCTACCTCACAAACTAACATTTTCCTCTGCTTTCGAAAACACTCAATAACATTTCTATTTAAATATCATTCTTTGGTCGTGTTATTTGTTTTCAAACGACGATCTGTAAGGATTTTCTTTTGACATTTGGAAGGAAGTGAGCTCTCCATGATTTCACAATTAAAGCATTGTAACACATTTTTGCAATTAGAAACGGTTCAATAAACTAGACGCAAATCGTTAATTAGATAATATCGGTATGATTTAATTATGAACTGCAAGGTTAGGTTAAGCTTTGGAATGTGGCTTGTATATGTTAAATAACAGAAAACAAATAACATATGATTGGAATATTATTAACTTTATAAACATACCGTCATACATAAGCAGGTATAACTTTCTTTCGTAAATGGATTGAATGATAAATACTTAAATCGTTATTTAAAAGAAATAGTTTTTGTTTTTTGCAATAAGACCTGTTTAATGCATTCGTTAGCAATGATTCATGTTAACACCTGGTTGTAAGTGATAAAAGGGATGATATTTAATATGTTAACAATGTATATTGTTGGTTTGCATAAAACTGGGCCCAAGTGCTCTAAAACTTAACACAGCTGTTTAACTAACATGTCGTTAATTGAAATTGACTCATTTAATGCTTTACGTTGGGAACAATTATTATATTGCTTCTGTCATAGTAAGAATCGTTTTCTTACCATGACAGAAGCAATTTGCCTTGTTTCATTAGTTTTAAAAGTGTTGTCACAATAAAATCCGATAGTTAACAACATTTCAGCTTAACAGCAAATTAAAAATGAGAGCAAATGATCCTAGTCTTTTGGAACAGTAGTCTCATTATCTTTCAAAGTAGAAGGGGGATTGTGGGTTTAAACAAACAAAATGGCAGCATTTACACTTAACTAGCCGGTTTAAGGGTCAAAATTGCGAGGGTAAATTCCAGCCCCTCATTTTATTTATGACCCCTGAAATTTGATAATTTAAAATGCATTTTGAAAGTTTGATATTTTCAGGTGAAAGCGTAAAGACATAAGATGTCTGTGATGAGTTCGAGTATGAGTAGTGCAGCTTCCCTGACAACGCTAAACGCAGACGCCATTCCACGTTGTGGCACCCACAGGAAACGTCTCAAGTTCTTTTGTAGCAAGCATGATCTGTTACTGTGTTCTGTGTGCGCGGTCAAACGCCATCGAAGCTGCGATGAGGTTCTAACAATAAACGAAGCGTGTGAAGATAAAAAGAATGCCGGAGCTAAGTTGCTGGAGGCTTACAATCAGAAAATTGCGCTGATAGAAAATGCAATCGTTGAGAGAAAGGCAGCGAAGAAGTTGCTGGAAACGAATGCGCAAGAGATTCAGAGCGAAATACATGAAGTGACGGAAAAACTGATAGACTTGGTAAAACATGAAGAGAGAGTACTGCTAGATAATGTACAGAATATGAAGGGGAGAGAATCAGAGACGCTCGACAATGATATATCCGGTTTGGAAGACACGTGTTCCGAAGTAAAGAAAGCACATGAATCTTTATCTCAAAGTTTAAAATGCCCAGATGTTGACCTTATTTACGCAGTGATTAAGGAACAACATAAAACGAATGAGGATGCGGAAATAGAAAGCATTGTGAAGAAAAGATTCAAAGAAATTGATTTCAAGTTTATAGTTTCACCACATATATCATCTTTCCTAAAACACTTTAAGAACCTTGGACAGGTGATGATGTCAGAGGATAGTGGTAATATGGTGCGAGTACCAAGGTCAAATATGTCCACGCCTGTAAGTGAAATTTCTGCTCCGATTTCGCGATATCAAAACGAAAGCATGGCCTCTATAAGAGAACAGCTATCTCCTGAAGAGTCTCACATATCTGCAAGAGAAAAGTGGGTCAGAGATCGGCAACGCCAAATGCAAAATGTCAATAGAGAAAGGACCCCGAGCAACGGCAGTGTATTTCTACCAGACCAGCAACAAGGACCCGTACCAGCAAGGCGTAATTTACCCATGAGAGCTCTTCCTCCCTCCAGACCAGAGACACCCGAGGTCTACAGCCGGCCGGGAAGTCTAAACTTAAGACGAGAGTTTGTCCCTAGGCCAATGTCAACTCCACCTGCTGAAGCGTCCGTATACACTCAAAGTCCAAAGTCAAAGGACGTCAATAGGTTTAACTCCACCAACAAATTCCGCACAACTCGCCCAGAGCCTGTTTATATGCCAGAAAGACGATCTCCAGCATCGATGAGAGCCACGCCATATGGGCAATCAGCCGAAAATGTGAATGGACCACAAGGCATGCATCATAGTGAGCCCGTTTACGTGTTTCAACGTAGGAATACGTCTGATACAGAATCTCAGAATGACGACAGACCATCCTCTCCTTGGGCGCCAAGAACCCACTCACCGCCAAATCAGTCCGCTACCCACAATTCTTCACCGCAGCACTCTCCTCCGTCGCAACAACACTCGTACTCAATTGTCAGCGTCAAAGATACCGATACAAATTTTGGGCGATCTTTTGCTGCCGTTCAGATCAACGACCCTCGAATATCTCCACCAAACACAAGCCACGAACACAGCATTCATCCCTTTCAAAGCAAAGCAACAATTAACGTAGCACCTCACAGTAGCCGTGAAAGATCTCCACAGAGCAATGGTGTAAGCGCTGTGTTCACTGTGTACCAGAACACTGGTCACCGTCAAAGAACTAACAGTCCACATGAATACTCTCCGAGGCTTGATGAAAGCCGCGGATTTTCTCCAAGTTCCAGTATGATGCAAAGTGGCATGGCGGCAGACGAAGACAAAATACTACGCTGGGTTCAACAGACATCTTTCAATTCAAACGGAATAGGCTCAAAGAGGTTAATATCCGGAATAGGGATCTTGTATGATGGAAGGGTAGTCGTAGTAGATCAAGAACATTACACGGTGCAGTTGTACGACAAGAATTATCGTTTCGTTTCTCAGTATAAACTAGATTGCAGACCATTTGACGTTGCTGTTATAAGCGAGAACAAGATTGTTGTGAGCTTGCAGACAGAGCGCGTGCTCAAGTTTTTGTTAATAACAGGTGATGGCATTACATCAGTTGCAGATCTTGGTGTGCCGTGTAATATGGTTTGTTATGGTGTGTGTAGGGGTGGGGGAAACTACTCGGTGTGCTGTGGGGATGAGGTATGGATTCTATCGGAAGAAGGGAAGGTAGTAAATAGTCTAAAGGCTGACAGAAACGGAAGTTCATTGTTTGTTCAGGCGGAATATGTATCCATGGATTCCACTGGCAACGTGCTACTCATATCTGACTCTGGCAACAACAAGATCCTTGCAATTCAAGTCGACGGAAGACGATTATGGGAGTTTACCTATCAAGGCTTCAAACCGTGTGGGATTAAGTGCGTTGACAATTATATCTACGTTTGTGATAGAGACCAGCACAGAATTCTAATGTTGGACATGACGGGAAAGGTAGTGAAGCAATCAATCATTGGACGACTGGAAAATCCAAGGGCCTTGTGCTTCCACAACGCAGCAACACAACTGATTGTTACGCAAATGAAGTATGATGCTATAGCAAGCCCTTCAAGACCTATTCACGTATACACGTTACAGTAAAACAACTGGAGTAAAAACTTTGAAATTTCTCTATAAAACTTTAAAATCTTTACACTAAAAGGCAAAGTTTTGCCTTAATCAATAAAGATTAATATAAGGAACAAAATTAAACAATTATAATGCAAACATGTAAAATTGTCTACTATTTCTTGTAATATATTATTAATCAGCTTTCTCTATTATCAGATATTTTACGAAATATTTTCGAAATGAATTACACGTATTTGAACAAAACTAACACATTTTATTGAAGCACAGCACCCCTCGAAATGATTGCATATTAGACTTTACTTGAAAAACAATTATTTTACTTTGCACTCTGATTGCTGTGTGTGACGTGATTTGAAAAGGGCTTAGGGTGATATTCCGCAAAGATGCCAAAATTGTGCCATTTTGTTTTGTTGTATTTTTTATGACATTCAATGCAATATCATGATCGTTTATGTTGTGTGAAAATTGGTGACTGTATGCATGTACATATATTTCTCATTGAATCTGGTTGAATGAGGATAGAAAACATTGTCCCATTTTGCAAAAGCACTTCAAAGGTGGAGCACTCGGAAAAAATGTATACATTTGTCTAAAGGTTAAATGTTGAATTGTTGTCAAAGTAGTTTGTGTTTGATTTAATAAGGCTTGTGTTGTAAATAAATTGCGGATTCTAGATGCATAAAGATAAAAAGCAGTGTTCCTTTTTATATCAAATGGCGTGAACTAGGTATTAAACATTAAGTTGAATAACGGATAAAAGTACTGGCTCGGCGACTCACATTTACGTCTTACTCGACATATGTGGTCTCAAAGAAGATGGACTCCATTCTAGAGAATTTGTTTCCGTGAAATGTTAGATTCTATTGTCTTTAAGGGAATAATACAATTTAAAGCTCCTTCTTTTACGAGGGGGCAGTTTTGAAATAACGAGTTATATAAAACTGATTTTACTGAAACAAAGTTTGTTTGAGTTGCTTTAGTTTTAGAAATGATTCATCAGCTATACCGTGTCTCAGTAGACGTGGTAAAATGTTTAGGGAAAAATAACGCTTAGATTTTCTAAGAATTGAGTAATACGTTTTCTACTAGCATTTATACATTTATGTATGCCAGTGAAAATTATTGAATAAATGGTATTCTCTTAAAAGGCTTGGCGGCCGTAAAGAATCTCCAAATGATTCATTTGATGTTGTTATTAATTATATAGCCTTTGAAGACCGTTGATCGCGATGCTCATATTCTAAAAACATTGAGTTGCGCTAAACGCGGGGTTAGGCGGCGTAAACAGTAATATGCTCTACCATCAATACTGAATGACAGGCTCAATCAAACCGAGCCTGCAATATTTTGATAATTATCGTGTTCAGTGACTTTCAAAGTTCCCGTTCAATCTATTGAACTAAGTCTTTATCTCCTAACAGTAGCAACCTTGCCACTCATCCTTGCTGTATTAAAAAGGCACTCGAGGTAATCGTATAGCTTTACTTCATATCGAATGCAAACCTATCTACAGGACATAGTGGATACAGACGATTCCACTAAGTACTCTGTGAACTTTGTAAGCCAACGACTGTCATAACAGATTCGGTTTGAGGTAACTCAAATGCGCCAATTGTAAAAGTTTCGTAGATTTGTTCCCCTTTATCTAGTGTATCAAATTCGAAAGAGCTTTAAAGTGTCCTTCCACATTAGAACAACTTGGACTTTTAAGGGTATCTCTCTCTCTCTCTCTCTCTCTCTCTCTCTCTCTCTCTCTCTCTCTCTCTCTCTTTAACAAAGATAAAAGTAATTAAAAACATTATAAGATATATAATTATGTCTTTCTCCCTCCCTCTCTCTCTCTCTCTCTCTCTCTCTCTCTCTCTCTCTCTCTCACCCTCTTTAACAAAGATAAAAGTAATTAAAAACATTATAAGATATATAATTATGTCTTTCTTCGTTGATTGATTTTAATTTATTGAGTTCTACATAATGTTTGCGAGTAAATTGAAAGGATAGCCACTTCAGTTCATCGGATTTTGTTAAACATAGAACCATACACGGCTTGCAGCTCTCCGTTTTTTGATCTATTTTGGTCTCTTTAAACATTTATTAATATCATGAGGTAAAAGAATTGTGTTGGATATTTTAATAAAATCTACTCTTGAAGATCCGCTTCAACATGTTTTAAAGTGAGTCATGACTTATGAAATGTAAAATCATAAAATTTAATTCAAGATTCAGTATTTTATGTTTGCATATTATGAATATTCTTTATCGTTACTTGGTAAAAAACTAATCTGGGCATAAAACAGATGCTCGTGGACGACCAAAAGAGTAGTCCGCTTAATTAAATGGAACTTACTTTCACAATTTGAAGTCTATTTATGTTAGTAAGACTATTAAAAGAACGTTGCTGAAAAAAAAGAATAATGGGTAAGCTGTGTGACAAAAATGCATTATCAATAAGATCAAATATCCACGAACACAGTGCTCACCTTCAAATTACATCATCAACCTCATTCAACGAGTCTGGGATAAGATTTGCAACGCTACTAAGAATGACAAAGGAATGACCAGAATGATTTTAATGAAAGACATCTGAGGTTTTGAAAATCAATCGTAGGCGCTGTCGCCGTGACGGTGCGGGTTCGCTCCCAGCTAGAGGCACTATCATTTGTATATGTAGAGTCTTGGGTTAACTGTATTTGAAATTATTAGTAATATGCACTCTTACTTGATCCCAAGGTTAACTGTATTTTAAAACGATTAGTTTCTGTACTTAGTAATGCAACATTTATTACTTAAACTATAATTTATTCTCTTGAATCGGGCAATAAAGTTGTCATAATGTTTTAGGATATTTAAACTGAATCAAGACTAATACGGACAAACCGTGTATGTTTGTTTTTCCTGAATTTTCGTATTTAGGGATAAGATATTTGTTTAAATGAAACGTTCGCAAAGTGTGCAAACTTTTGAATTATGAGTAACGCTGAAACAGCTGTATTACACGTAAAATAAACATGGAGAATTTTCGCGCAAAAGCTGCAAGGATATCATTCAAACGACCATAAATTCGCGTTATTGTAAATTTATATAAAAAATATATTATAACATGATGAAATTTCGCTCGGTTTAATTTCGCGCATATACCAAAGTGCAAAATATGCGAAACCTAATGATGAATGTATTAAAATAAAACAGGTCACTTTCTTTCGCTCCCAGCTAGAGGCACTATCATTTTATAACGTTTCGTATCAATTTGATGGGAGTTTGTTAATTTTCGGGTGAGCAGGACTTCGTCAAGTTAGCATGGATCGACTTCTGATATTACATGAAAAGGTGGTTTTGTATCGCCTTTAAAATAAATCTTAAAACAACGTATAACCATTTATATACTTTAAGAAATTAGAATTAAAACTTATTTAAACATGAAATAAATGTCGTGTTTAAAGAAGTTGCGCTTCTAATTTCTTTAAGTTTATAATAAAAAATCAAGCAATACAAAATGGCATTGTTATGAATCGTAAACACATTAAGTTGCCTTTCTCCGTCTTCCTAATCCGCTCTACATTGCTATTTCAATATTATCCTTCTTAAGCCGATCTTTTCTTTAACTTAGACGTATCGATAAAAGACAATCTCTCTGTTACGTCTTTGTTTATTTTTAAATGTATTGATATTGTCTGGGAATTCGACGATAATAACGTCTTAGTTGATATCATGTATGCAACACTTCTTAACTTTCAGCTTTAAATGGGTCATTCCAATTTTGATTAACCAGGTGCCCATTCATTGTCATTCACAGAATCATCAGCGCCTATATCCTGAAGCATAGAGAAACAATATCCCCTTTCCTGCGCTACTAAAATTCGAAACGCAAATTTGTTCCTTTAGCAAAGTAATGTATTTGGATCAGTATTTTCTTGCATTCTGGATAAGAGTTTCCGCATAAAATATATGCAAGAAAAAGAATCTTGCATGAGACATTCGGTTAAGATAGAAAAATCTGTCACCAGCTGCGCAAAAACAGTTCACCCTCAGTGACAGATTTTTTTCTATCTTCACCATGCAACATACATATAATACTACTTTATAAAACGATTGTATCAAACCGGTTTGACGTTTATCGGCATTTGGAATATACGATCGATTTTGTCTCTACATCAATACAATGCTACCTAAGATGACAGCATGACTCGGAAACAATTATATCCGATTTACTGAACGTTCAGTCAATAAACAAGGCGTCAGTATGTACAACTGATAAAAAACTTAACATATTCTATTTGTCTAGGGTGGCGATCAAAGTGAAATGAATTCAGTAGTTGGCGTATTAAAAAAGTTCCGGATGACTTAATATTGCATGAAACGCATCAAAAATTTCGTAAAAAACGGCAAAAACATTAAACTCAAGATCAAGTCCGTCGGCAAAATAAATATTTTTGATCCAAAAATTACCACATCATCGTAATCAACGTTGTATTTATATCCACAACATCATCAGCATCATCATCATCAGCAGCAGCAGCACAACCATCATCAGCACCATCATCATCATCATTTTCCCAAGCATAAAACCCAAGATAATTATAATAAAAATCATAATTAACATCGACGTTGGTATCATCACCGTTATTATCATCACCATCATCATTATCGTCATCATCGTCATCATCATCAATATCATAAATATCGTCATCAAAATCAATATTTTCATTTGATATATTTCATCATACTAATCATCGTATACAGACCAACAACAACGTCGTTGTCATCATCATGGTTGTAGTCGCCTTAAAGGTTTGTAATAATCACAAACTGTTACAACAACACAATGATATATTCAAATCGTTCATCATACATCATCCTCATCATCGACGTTATAGCTGACATAACTTTCATCTTTACCATTATTATCATATAATCGCCTTCGTTTAGATTATGATAGAATCATTCAAGAACCTTTAGAGCTAATTGGTAGGTGGGTAGGTGGATATTCACTGTCTTTCACCGGATCATCATCGCCTATATCTAGATGTTACCGACATGATGTAGGTATACACCTGTCATTTACAATCTACTTTATTTCATTAACAAAACAGATCTAAAATATTTTCTTCTCTTAAACTATATTATTCTTCTGATTCAATGGTCAACAGTAGCCAGTGGCTATTGACCCAGAAGAAGAGCGATCTTTTTTTATTATTCTACGCTTATTCCCCGCTGAGAGTATCAATCTAGATTTAAAGTATTTTAATACAGGGGAAGAAACGGAGCGGTAACTTGTGGACAATTTTAGATGCGTTGGATGATATCGTTTATGAAATAAGCTAATTCGCAGTCGTTGTGGTTCAGTTAGTTTTTGAAAACGACTTTGATGAAATTTTATGCATATATGGTTACAGACTTTCTTATATTTTCATAAAAATTTCGGTGATGTTCATTGCGAATAGTTCGCGATGATATTTGTGATATTTGGCTTGACAGATTATGCAGTGACATCAGTTAATATATTCCCATATGGAGTGAACTATTCAATTTACATGAGCTGAATTCTATTAATTGCTTATGGAAGCATTCAGTGAAAAGTATATGCAAAATTGTGGTGGTATACATGGGGCATTCGAACATTTAATTTTAAGGAATTCAAATCAGTTACACAGTGGGTGCAAACTAAACTTTCGAATGATCGCAAAATAAACGTGTGCATTTTGTGTTTTAAAGTAAACCATTTTAAGAATAATGTTAAAGATGTTAAATTTATAGCAGTAAAAAAAACACATAACACCCACCCATAAGGTGCGAGCGACCGCATCTCTTAAGCGAAATTTGAGCTCTGTCAAAAATGTAAGAAAACTTAAAATCTGTTGTATAAAACGTGGATTAAATAAACGCTTTGTGATTCTAATAGATCGATTAGGCCTGGATTTATTTCATTCAGTTGTGTTTATTTAGGAAGTGTGATACGATAATAATACTAAAACAATGTCTTCAGTGTTAATAAATGGAGGATTACCGTCTTTAAACGTTTCAAGTAATTCGCAATGGATGGAAATACAAAGAAACACTTTTAAAAATTGGGTGAACGAACAACTGAAAAGTAGAGGGCTCTCTATATTTGATCTGCGGACTGATTTTGCTGACGGGGTGTTGCTTGTGGCATTGGTTGAGATCCTCCAAAGAAAGAAGCTACAAGGGGCTGTACAGCAGCCGAGTCATAACCACGAGAAGTTACATAATATCACACTAGCACTGGATTCTATTGCTAAAGATAATGTTACTTTAATCAACATTGGTAAGTTTGCTGGGCGTGGTGTGAACTAATTTTGGTGTGTTTGGTGTGTTTTTAATAAAGGCTGAAAAGGCCCCAAGATTATAAAACTGAGAATGGAAACCAGTTGCCATTTTAGCTAATCAAATCCTTGAGATTTGAGACTGGTTTCTAATCTCAGTTAAATAATCTTCAGCAAAGTTGTTCTGTACAACACTCATATCCACGTGCTGACGCAGTTGTTTATTCAAGCTACTTATTATATTTTGAAGGGCGTGGTTCTAGCATTTTTTTTGTAAATACTTATCTTTTGAATTATATATTTCGAACAGGTTTGCATCATAGGTGTTTAAAATCGTATGACCTGCAAAAGCTATAGTTAAATAATTGCTAAATGTGACAATATTAAGAGAAAAAAATGATAAAGATGCGGACTGGTGAGAAAACCAGGGAAGGGTTCAAGGGGATATGAATGAAGTACACGGGCAAAACAACCATTTAGTCGAACATATTTTCATATGGGTGAGATTAAATGGACGTGATGAAGTGCAAGGGCTACAGAACCAATGTCTAAAATATTTTTATAAGGGTGAGATTTAATTGACGAATGCCCTTCATGAAATACGTTTAACTTTATAGTTACTTTGGTGTGTTTAAGGTTTTATCTCATTTGGGGCGCGTCACGGGAAAAGGTACATTCGGACAGTTGACGTCAATCTTTGAAATGACGTCATAAATTTGAGCGGACGACATTATTTATTATGCATTTCACGATAAAAATACCATTTTATTGTCAAAATGTGTAACGAAATCACATTTTAGTTATAAAAAATTGATTTATAGTTGTAAGTTCTTTCTAAATTTAGTAAAAACTTAAATATCACTAAAAATGACCGAAGGTACCTTTTCCCGTGACGTGCCCCATTTTCTCTCAACTAAGGCTGTTTTTTCTGAGTGTGGACTTTCCTGATATGCATGTCCACTTCTTTAAAAACAAACATGTACACGCTTAAACTTAACAAAATAATAAACAAGTTCATTTTCAAAGATTATGAATTTGAAAAGAATATTTTATATTGCAAGTCATTGACATGGGAGAGTAAACACGTCAGTACCCAAGGTTATAAAACTGAGCATGGAAACCAGTCTCAAATCTCAAGCATCTGATTGGCTGAAAAGGCGACTGCTTGAGATTTGAGACTGGTTTCCAAACTCAGTTTTATAATCTTCAGCCCAGGTCTTACACAACAAACAGTGAATATTTCTCACTGTATAATTTACATCCAAAGCAATCGTGCATAAAATGTAAAAACAGCGCCTTGTTAAGTTACATAATGTTTGATAGATTACAGTGCATTTTAATAACGTCGGCCTATACGTTACGCTCATGTCTAGACATAACATTCCTGTGCCCAAGATCATAAAACCAACTTTTGAGACCAATCACAAGCATCTGACTGGCTAAATTGGCGACTGGCAATCTTAGTTATACGACATTGGGCTCTTATTTGTATTCCATTTCGTTTGAGTTTATGGAACCATTCAGCAAGCCGTATATACTTATCCGTCTATCCGTCCGTCCAGCCAGGCGGTCATCCATCCAACCATCCATACCGTGATCATCGTGTATTCCATATTATGGTTTTTTTTTCGTTCCTGTCCTCCATTTTCAGTTATAGCTCAATCGGTAGCGTGTTTAGTTTTGCATGGCTAGGCTCAGTTGTCGCCCAGTGCGGGTCTGATTCATTTGGTAAACTAGTACTTGCACTTTTTCCTTACTTCTTTTTTCTTTGAACATCAATTTGACCAAGTCTCTTTTACCAGATTCTGGTCTTTTTTGCTTTGATATGCTGTGCTTTTCCCATACTCCTGCAACATGATAAATAATATATTGACCTCAAATGTGAATACGATGGTCTGTTAGGGAACTTCTTTCTTTTGCATTGATCGTCGTATGCATGCACATTGAATCTTCATTTTGTTTAAAGCATAGTATTATTTAATACAAAATAGGGCATTATTAATACTGGAACATGTTTTAACATTTAGGTGATTTTTTCCGACAAAACAATTAGCGAATGTAGTTGCAAAGACATAAACCTTGATATAAAGGATACAGATTTAAATAATTTAAACGAACTGCTAGTATATTAAACAGTTTTCAATGTTTATTCAGTAGGTCTATTTCTACTGTGTAAATATATAAAACACAGTTTTGTTGTTATCTTACAATTACCAAAAACATCATAGGTTTTATTATCTGTTGCAATTTTCACAAAATACAAGCCTTAAGCCATGTTTAACCATGTGTTGACATTCGTAATACAAGCACTAAACGTTTTGTACAGCTGGGATTTCGATATGTATGCTTTGTAAATATTTTGTTCACACCTATTGAGAAAAAAGAAGATTAATATGGTTTTAACTTTCGAAAAGAAACAAAATCGATCTAGCTAAGAGGTTTTATTATCACACACAAATATTTTCTCTTAGGAGTCATGATACATATATCGTAGAAGCGTATTTGTTCGTAGGCATAAAATTTCGTTGTTAACGCGTTTGGAATGGATCAAAATTTTACTGTTTACTGGTGTAAAATATACGTTGCGCCCAACACGGGGCAGGGCGGCGTGGGCAGATCTGTATTTTCATTACTGTCCATGAACAGGTCCAATCAAACCGAGTCTGCAATATTTTTTATTTCCGTCGATAACGTTCAAAGTTTCCATTTCATATGTTTCAACGGCATGTTTGTGGTTGGATAAGTAAATGTGTGGTTTTCAGTTTTCCAAAATAGGTTTCAGAAGTTAAGTACTAGCATTATGTTTCTTCTTGGTAAATAAAATTCATTAAATTAACGAAAATTAATAGCCTAGGAATGTTATTGAAGTCACATTTCTTTTGTAATTGGGCCTAGCCCTTTCCTCCTTATATACGCATTTTTACGCATGTGCGACCAGTGTAGATCCAGATCAGCCGGTACATTCGTGCCGTCTGATCAGGATCTGCACTGGTCGCATTTTAGTAAGAAATAACCTGACGAATCAAAAAAGCGAACAGTTAAGATCCTGATCAGATTTCACGGATGTGCCAGCTGATTTGGATCTAAACTGTTCGCCTATGCAGTAAAGGTGTTTATTTTATGCTTTTCAGTGAATTATAGAATATTCCCGTTGAAATAAAAGTGGTATTTCACTGTTTTCAAACAGTGGAATATCATTTTTATTTTCACTGATTTTTTAACGTTGGTAATACGAATTCCGGTGCTCACTCGGTGAAATATATTTCTATCTTACACTGGTAAAATCAAATATCCTCTATATCTAAGGAGGAAGGGTTAAATACTGTACATGTAAGTGTGTGTGTTAAAAAGACTGAAAATCATTGCTGGTACCATCTGAAAAGAGGTTGAATCACATGCTTTTGAATATAAGAGTTATTTTGGTTCATTTACAACAAGAAAAGGTGAGTTGCAATCTACAAACTGGTGCACTATTGATTTTTTAAACTTCTATGTGAAATTCAAAACTGCTTTACATGTGCCGTCTTTTAATCAGGGCTTTTCTCATATATTGCATTTCCAAACATAACTTTGGTATTAGTTTATATTAGTAACAACATTTTGTTAACAGAAAATAAAATCCGCACTAATGATCCAATTGCACATATAACGCAATGTTTACTGCCTTTAAATGAGTTTGGCACTACAATAAATAATCCGTATTCATCCCAATGTGTAGTTTATTACTTCAAACCACATGGCTCATTACAATTAACAACTTTCTTGTGGCCAAATTTACACGTGCAGTTTTCATGTATTAAACACTTTTCAGCATTCTAGGCTTACCACGGCCACTATCTGGGCATTAATTGCCAACTGTGTATTCAGTTGTAAATGTACGCAGAATCGGGACTTGAACCATGGACTCAAGTTGAATCTTGAGGCATATCGTCGCCTTATTATTACAATGTTCTGAGTGATATTTTTCGAAAAATGAGATTTTTATACCGTTGTAATCGTGGAAAAAAGACCTATCTGAATATGGTTTCAGAATTGGTTGATTCACTTTAGTTTTTAAAATTCCCAATCACACAATGTTCTATCTTGCGGTTTATTCACACTCGTGTAAGGATTACACTGTTCTAAGTAACTGTAAAATAGTAAGTTAGAACATTGTAATAATAAGGCGACGAGTTACTTGCGGAGAAAATAATGGTTAGTACTGGTTAGTCCAAGAACACTGGTTAGGTTAAACCGAAAGTAGAGAATTTTTAAAAAGTTAAAGATAAAGACTAAACACAAACTCATGTAATTTATAGACTTCATCAAAACACACACGCTGCTGTTTTTCTGAGCAAATTCGGTAGAATATGAAGGTTTTAGAGAAATCTGAAACTTTGAAGACGATTTTCTCCAAACTGTAAAAAAGTAAGTTAGAACATTGTAATAATAAGGCGACGATATAGTGGTGGAGGAAACAATAAGACTTTGTTTAGAAATATCGACTTAGGTTGAGGTTAAAAACCAAGTAACCTCTTTATCGATAGACATGCTCGCCACCATTAACTGCCTTTAATAACTGTCCCGATTACTAAAGCATCTAGACTAGCTCATAGCCGTATTATTTGTTAAACGTAAACGAACGCTAACTTATCATATATGCGATCTAAACATAGCGTTTGATGATGGTGTGTATACTTTTCAATTATCAAATATAAGTCTCCATTAACAGACGCTTACATCAAAAGTCATTAAACTCAAATAGTAAGGAAAATATTAAATCACGGACACCGCTGTTTCTTCGATTATGTTTCGGCACTATGCGTGAAAAGACTTACCATTTCGTTTAATATCAGTATACATTTTATGACCACAACAGCGTTTTTATTCTTACAACAACATTTTTTTAAGTTTTTAGGATTGCTGCTGATGATGTATGATATTTGAAAAAAAAAGAATTAAAACATGAAAAAAAAAGAATTAAAACAGACTTTGGACTTTCAGTTAAAGTACATAGGCTTCTAGGTGTTTGTTTAGAATACGATACCGGTCAATGAGAAAAACCAGCACCGTGATTTGCTTTTTTTCTCTAAGGGCATATAACTCCTAAATACACTATCGGATTCGCCTATTTTGGCAAGTAAGACAATAGCTGACACCGAGTAGTCGTCCTTTTAAGGCATTCGGGGGGCTTTAGGTGAATAGCCTGATATAAAATTTCACACGATCATACCTTTCACTGCATTTTTGGCTGTGCTGAACGAGGAATGTTGTGTCTGTAGAAAAACCTGCTTACCATGTTGAAATGTAGAGATAGTATATTAGAAGGTATAAAACAGATCCGTTAACTCCATATATAAGCCTGTTTTCACATGGGTGACCAGTTTAGATCCAGATCAACAAGCATATCTGTGCGTTTGTATCTGGATCTACAATGTTCGCCTTCTGGGCAGAAATAACCTAATTACTTGTAATCAAGAAGCGAACAGTGTAGATTCTGATCAGACGGCACGGCTGTACAAGCTGATCTGAATATACGCTGTTCGGCATATCTGTGAAGTAAATGGTAAATAGAAAAATTGAGACATACTTACAGGACAAATTAATGGTACATGTAAATGCTACACATGAGCGGATTTGGACTGGGGTGCACCCGACACGCGCCCCTTCTAAAATGGAAAAGAAATATGAATATAGTAAACAATTATACTTTGTTTTAAAGTAAAATCACTACTGGTTGGTGTTTAGGAACTTCTATTTACTCTGATAAACAAGCACATTTTCGGTTTTGTAATCTAAAGTGCGCCCAAAGAGCGCCACCCTCCTGTATCCGCAACTGATGTATTAACTATAAAATTACATGTAAGTGGTAACATATATGAAACGTGTGAATAAGTTAATATATTTATGTTTTGAATTATTTTGTTTCTAAAAACAACTTATCCCCACGCACCTTCTTTGTAATTGTAAACGTGGTTTGTTATGCTTTCATGTTATTTTTATATGTATTTTGGATGAATAATCGTACAAATGTTTCAAAGGATAACATAATAAATATTTCCTAACATAATTTTAATAACTCCATAATATTAAACGGATTTGACATTATATGACATTTTCAGACATTAAAATTGTTGTTTTTGTTACATAATATGTGTTAATAATCTTCATAGAATGCACTAGAATTCTACGCAACCCTTTCAACTAACTTATAAACATGCAAGATGCATTAAATGACCAATGAAGTATAATTAAATAAGTGTTAGTAGTAAATTTTAAACATTCGACGGCCACCTTGGATTTCTCGGACTGCACAATGATTTGACGCAATCATCCTAGTTTTTCTTGTTTTGATATACAACAATAATAAATAATCTGTTACATGTATACTCCCAGAAACCCCCATAAATACAGAATTATATGGGGTTAATATTGAATCAAGTGAAAGAGGTATATTTAAATTTGTAGTACATGTAAAGTTAATGAAATCTACAGGGTAAACATTGTCCTGTAAAATGGAATTTTTAAAAAATGCAATTGTTCGAGAAATATGTGCTTGGGTTACCGCAAAAACAATGTCCCGGATATCGGATGTCCCCATTCGCTCTAAACACACGTGACAGATTGTTTAGAGCATACCATTGTCCATTGTCATAAGATGAGAAAGATGTGCAGCCACACCGGGACTCGAACCCGGAACCCCTCGATTACAAGGCGAGTGCTCTCCCGGCTGAGTTACCCGTAACGCTGATAGGGTCTAGCTTCGTAATTCACCCCCTCATATTTATAAATTCAGTCTCGAATTACAAAGTTATGTGTATTTTATTTGCCATTAAGTGCTAGTGCAAACTTGAATTGATTCGTACCGCTAAGACCCATTAAGTCATTGCGTTTTATTCAAATTGCATTTTCATTTATGCACCGCAGAGCGTAACTCGTCATAAACAGTGGGAGGGGGAATATGCTAGGTCAAAATAACCTTCTTCAGTACATTGTCAAGTTAAAATATGGGAAATACCTCTCTGTAAAGCAAGAAATAGACAGATTTAATAACGAACATTTCATGGTTAACTTCCTATAAATCTCCGCCATGCTGTTAAAAATAAAATACCCCATGTTATTCTGCGAAATATGTCTTATTTTGCACTGTTCTTGTATAAACAAAAAATGTATGGGAAAGAAAAACCATTTTTTACATTATTATTATGCAGTTTTTACCTAAGTCATGTTAGTCATGTACAATTCTTTGTGATTATAAGAGTCTTCCATGTGCCATGTTACATTAGTCATTTCAATTCTTTGAGATTACAAGAGTCTTCCACGTGTCGTGTTACATTAGTAATGTACAGTTCTTTGTGATTATAAGTCAGAGTCTTCCACGTGTCATGTTACATTAGTAATGTACAGTTCTTCGTGATTATAAGAGTCTTCCACGTGTCATGTTACATTAATCATGTACAGTTCTTTGAGAATATAAGAGTCTTCTACGTGTCATGTTACATAAGTCATGTACAGTTCTTTAAGATTATACGAGTCTTCCATGTGTCATGTTACATTAGTCGTGTACAGTTCTTTGATATTATAAGAGTCTTCCACGTGTCATATTACATTAGTCATGTACAGTTCTTTGTGATTATAAGTCAGAGTCGTCCACGTGTCATGTTACATTAGTCATGTACAGTTCTTTGAGATTATTGAGAGATTCAGACTTCAAAACCGACCTGAAGGAGCTGTTTCTGGGCCTCCTTACCTTCCAAAACAGTTACCTGAGGTTAATTTTTCTTGCAAACCATATTATCCATTTTGTAACTTATGTTTATTACCGAGCTCTCATTCATAAGCGAGCAATTACCTTAAAGCGCGCCACTCGTCTTACACGAGGGTTAAGATGACATTTGCATGCACCGGTGAAAACACTAAAAGCATCTGCTATGCAAGCCAAATGCCGATATTCTGTAAATTCATGGTATCGTTTTATTCGTTTTTTTTATCAAAGTTTTATTATGTCAACTATATGACACAAAATCTAACTATCGTGTGACCTGATTACAGCATTTGGCGTGCCAGTTTTACGCAAACTAACTAGCATGTACTATGTTAAAGCTGCCTATTCACAGATCAGGGTGGAATACATGTATTTAACGTCTTTGCTACATGGTTAAATATTACCTGTACCACTTAAAAAAGGTTATAATTGACTGAAAAGGAGCGAATTTTGCCGATATTTTTACCAATCGGTACATTTAAGGAACTGTTGTTAATGAATTATGCGTTATGTAACGCTATTTCGACTTTAAATATATTCACCCATATGTTGACTGTATAAGAATTATACATCAAATTTACTTTATACAGGTCTTCTTCTGTTAATATCATAATCTTTGATGTTTGAAAACACTTAATATTTTCGTCCTGTTACAAGTACGTGACCAGTCACCTTTAATTAAACTTTTAAAATATTTGCGACCTTCTTTATTGTTATTGTAACACTTAGCGAGATATTAAAGAGAGAAAAATGCCTAAAGCGTCAAACAAACAATACAAGCTTCCCCGTGCACTGAAATAAAACATAGAATTAGTGTCCCGCAATGGTATTGATGAAAGGTTAAAGCTTAAGTACTTGTTGTAAAACAGGGTGGGAAGATCAGGTCTGAAGATTAATATAAAATTGAGAATGAAAACCAGTCTCAAATCTCAAGCATCTGATTGGCTGAAATGGCGACTGGTCGCCATTTCAGCCAATCAGATGCTTGAGATTTGAGACTGGTTTCAAATCTCTGTTATATAATCTTCAGATCTGTTACATCGTCAAGTATCGCCAAGGTTCAATGACGAGCTTTTTGGGAACTTGATACTGCTTAAGATAAAACATGCACTCTTTAACTAAGAAGTTTGCATATTAATTATGAAGTAAACTGAAGGCTGAGTGGAATGTGAGAGCAGGCGCGGCATTGCATTAACAAAAAATAACAACAAAAAGCCTTACATTAACAAAATAAAATTTATTAACCTTCTTATTTGGAATGCATTTTCATTTGCAAAGTAAAGAAATTGTAAGAAAAACATTATATGACCTAGTTTATTTATCTTTAGCAAAAGTCAACTAAAAGTTCGACAATATCGAGAATTATAATTTGAATAAAATGTTTTTAAGAAGAATGATATCATCATGATCATTGCTATTTTTTCTGACTGACTTTAAGTATTGAGTGCTGCTTAAACCAAGGTTAAAACAGTGCATTATGATTGCTTCATACCATGCATTTTCTTTAGGGAAGGCAATGCATTTTCACCAGTTAATACCATGTATGTTCAATATTTAAGACCATGGTATTTCGCCGGCTAAGACCATGCATTTTCACCATATACATGTAATAAAGTGTATTTTCAATTAGTCTAGTTAATACCATGTACTGTCGCCAGTCAGGACCATGAAGTTTCACTTGATGACCACGAGTTTTAACTAGTGAAGGCCGTATACTTTTAACTACTTACGACCATTTTTATCATTTTCACCAGCTAAGGCCGTGCTATTTCTCTGATTAATAAGACCAAATATGTATATTTCAGTAATCAGGACTATGACATTCAAGCAGTGTTTTTAATAATCAACATCTTATACTATGCATTTTTACCAAATATCACTTTGCGATTTCACAAGATAAGACCATCTTTCAACGGGACGTCAAACTCCACAGTGTACATGTATCATAGAGTTATTTGACAAGGGCTACAGTTAATCATTACCATTGCTAAACAAAATGTGTTATGTTCCCACAGAGATTTATATTGCGCAATTAAAGAAAGAATGTGAGAGTAATAGAGGTTACAAAGAGTATCTGAAATTCAAAACGATAAATGTTAACGAATCATTCAACCGTTTCTTCATGGATGGCAGCGGTAGCATGAAATTTGAAAAAATGCATAAGCCGCATATGATAAACTGCCACTTCTTTACATATACATAGGAAAAAACATTTAATAAGTAAAATCAGAAACTCAAAACTTGCATAAAATCATCAAAATAACAAAATAAATGCAATAAAACCCTTTTTAAAAACCACCCTAAATTAAGACCACCTTGATAACAAGACCACTGTTCCAATGTCCCATTTTACTGTTTTGCACTATATTCTTTCTTAAAATAAAGACGACATTTTTCAGTCTCAATGTATAATCTTGAAATCAATGTTTTACTGCCTATGAATATATTCTGTTGTTGTTTTGATATATTTAATGTGATTAGCTCAAATCGTTAGATAGGAAACGAAACTTGTTTCTCAAAGAATACATCAGAAACGCATGGGCTCTTGCAGCGTTTACTGCACCAATTAATGTACAGATAGTTACACCCAAATCGAGGTGGTTGTAAATTAAAGAAACTCATTATGGTTGGTTTATAAGTGGTTTGCCACAATGTATTGTTGAGAACGCCTACGGTACATGTCCGGTAATTCCGTTAATAACCGGTTGGTGATCATGCCATTCCTTTAACATTAATATGTTAGATACACAGTCAAGACTTCCACATTGTTTCGATTTTTCTAATTAATATTTCTGCAAAAGACCTGGGTATTGGTGAGTTAAACCCGGCCTCGGACGAATGCCTTTTGAGTACAGTCAAAAACACTGACGGGAAAACCCAAAAGTGATCTTTTCAGGCAAGTGTTCTTTGTTCATCGGTGTATAATTGTTCATTAAATCAATCAGTGAGACAAACCACTGGTGGTCTATGCTTACATGTGGTCTTTAGCGCAGGTTGGGCCGTCTTAATTCAACCTTAACCCACTTAACATTTAAGTACCAAGAATGGAAAAGTTTATAAACATTAATTAAAATTAGTTCAAATATGAAGCTAAATAGTTAAAATCGGGTCAGATCATCTGATATGTAACACTCCGTTCACACATAGCTGCGACGATCCCCGATCAAGCCAAGATCTGAAAAAGTTTTTCGCGATGCTTCCGCGGTGCTTGTACGATTACGGCGCTTCTACTACGCTCTTTTTACGACTTTATCTCGATTCTTGTTGGCTACGATGTCTCTACGCTTGTTTTGAACATGTTCAAAACAAGCTTGGCGAGAGCGTAGAGCTATCCGATCATGAAGACCCTATCGCGATCATACTGCGCTTATAAAGACTTCACTTCTTTTCTCCTGCGATTTGTCACGATCGGCCACGTTTTCGGCCACGCTTTGATCGTAGTAGAAGCGGCGTCTATGTGAACATAGACGGGGGGGGGGGTTAAACTAAACCTAAAGAATGTCTATTATCTTTCACGTTCACGGTTCTCAAATGATAAGTGGATTTAGGCCCAAAACTAATTGGTATACTATACTTAAGGACTTTGAAAACGCACCCTTGGGATAAGTGTATTTTAACTTGGAAAAGGCCTTTGAAATGAAATGTTTCACATACCTTTGTAAAGTACAATTCATTGCCGTCAGTTTGATAGTAAAATATTTAAGATTGGTCTATTTATACAAAAGATATTGCGAGTTAAAGACAGTAACCCTAAAATCAAAAGTAACACTTCACGCCTATAGAGCTTGCATTACAATTAAAGACATATCATTGAAAACGAACGCTTGTATTGGCTAAAGTGTTACTTTTGATTTCAGGGTTACTGTCTTGAACACGCGATATTTTTATTATCAATGAACCAATTTTAAATACTTTGGTATCAAAATGACGGCAATGAGTTGTACTTTACACAGCTATATAATATGTTTGATATAAAAGGCGTCTTCTATGTTTATATACACTTATCCCAAGGGTGCGTTTTCAAAGTCCTTAAGTATAGTATCAACCCCGGGATTCATATTTTTTATTTTTCAACGTTTTACAGATAGCAGTCATATCACAGAAGGAAACACCAAACTCATTCTTGCATTACTATGGCAACTTGTATTGCGGTACCAGATTGGATTATCCAACTTCCAGAACAGATCCTGGCTCCTGGCCTGGATTCAAGCCGTCATTCCAGAATGTCACGTGAACAATTTGACGTCAGACTGGAATTCTGGGATAGCTTTACAGTAAGCATTTATGAAATAAAAATGATAAATGTTATTTGTAATAAGGTAAATTAACAAGCAATGCGGCAAGTCGATCTCCAAAGATTGTATTATTGCAAATTTAACAAGAAGTTGAGATTGACAATACGGTCAAGCCATAAACATCGCCCCGTACTTCCACACAAGTTTCACGACATTATTACCGGTCCCTTGCAGTAAGAAAATATGTTAAAGATATGGCTTGAGTATAGAATAATTTTATTTAATAATTCGGTAAGGCCTTTGTTATAACAATGTGTTTATGTTTTGCGATCTTTAGATGCTCTTAACCGTGTTAACGGCTTTAATTTATATTTAACAATTATAGTTCTACTATATAGTTCTATTGCGTTAGCATTGATGATTGAAAATTCTGCACTCTTCAAATATTATCATATGGACCCATTACATTGTTTATCTTAATGTCTGTAAATTTAACGTGAATAATATAGTACATTTTAATAAATTTATTTATTTTTCTTTCAGTGCCCTATTGGAATTTTGCAAGAGGGGCTTAAGTCCAAATTGGAAGCACCTGAACCCACTGGACAGGTAGTCTAGTTGTTTTGTTCATTCTCTTATAGACTAGAATAGTTGAGCAAAGTCATATTGCTTACTGTGTAACAAAACTGTACTCAAATCGTATGAATGTATGCAGTAAATTGCAGAAGAAACACTCTACCCCCTCTTTCAACATTTTCATGTATTTCCGGGTGAAGTCGTCCGTCGGTTACTTTCTTTCTTTTATTCCTTTTTTCTTTCCGTCCATCCCTCCGTTCGTCCGTCCGTCTGTCTGTCTGATTCAAGAACTGCATTTTAGTATTTGTCTCAGCACCTTGCTTACAGCGTACATTTTCGCATCCCAAAATGTCTTTTATTTAAAAAAGTGTTTGTGTCTGAGAACTATGGAACGCTAATTTTTTGCAATATGCATCTCTCATAAAACAAAACATGATAGCAACGGCTTTACATTCTCCTTAAAACCAAATTGCCTTTAAAATTAGTAAAAGGTACATTTGAGTTAAGTTATTTAGAGGTTGTATCCCCCCACTCCACGACAAAACTGATCCTGTTAGTTAACGATCTTATCTGCCTTGTTTACTAATAGTTTATTACTAAATACTTTGTAAAAAAGTGCTACAAAAGCGTTAATATCTTTCAAAATCTTTACCTACAGGTTTGCATTTTTTCAGATCTAAGATAACCGAGTCAAAAACGACAAAGAAATATCATTAACTCGCACCTATATAGCAATGTTACGCTGTTTGGCTACACTTAAGTAATGAAAGATCGTCCTTAAAATTGATTCACTATTGGGAGGATCAATCTTCCATTAATGAGCGCCTATGTAACTTGCTCTACATCATCCAGCAGCTTGGATGAAGACGTCCATTTTTCTTTTTTCGTTGTTATAAGTGAGGCTCTACATCAGACAGCAGCTTGACTGAAGACGAGCCCATTTTCTTTTTTCGTTGTTCTAACAACGGTCGTGTCAATTAAGTAATTTGTTCGTTTCACGCCCCTTCCAATTTATCCTGTATTTAATAACACAAAAGAATTACAATCAAATATAGGTTTCATCTCAAGATTACATTTAAATATTATTAATATTACAGTATGTTTTTCAACATAACGTATAATAGAAAGAAAGGCTGGTACCTGTTACGTGTAGCATTGGTATAAAAGCAAAAGGCATGAGTTGGAAGATATCACTCAATGGAACAAACTACAGTTTCTGGAATACTTTCAATGTTGGTCCTTCACGCATCATAATCTGTAGCTAATTGATGGGTCATAAAATAGAGATTATCAGATCACTTGGGGCTAATTTATTGCACATGGATTAGACAGGGAATGAAGGTCTTTGATTTTATGAGAGTGAATAGTCAATAAGGTTTTCTATGTTGAATGTACACAATATGAAACATGAAAAAAATTTTTAGGTTGAACACTGTTCAAGGTTATTATAATAATTCTGACAGAGAAATAAAAATGGCAGTGTATTGGTTTTTTCTTCATGTTTTAAATTGTTACAATAATGAAATATTGAATTCTGTAATACCGCATGATAACATCAATTAAAATCATCACACTGTAAGTAAGTAAGTATGTCCTGTTGGATGGAACACTTCAACAAGAATGAGTTTCATCTTCTACTTCACTAATATTATATAATAATATTATAATTTAATCATGTATGTGCACTTAATATCAAGAGCCTTGATTACTTGTTTTGCTTGTTATTAGCAGTTTCTGCACAAATAACTTCATTTAACAAAAACAAATAAAACAAGCAAAAAAAGACAAATATCTTACATTAATTTGTACAAATAAGCCATTTGCAAACATATTTTTTAAACACATGCTTATATTTCCTTCACAGTTAGGCCAGATAAAATTAATTATTAGATTCTCATCCAGATTTGGGGAAAAAAGGGGCGGGTGGGCACTTTTTATTTTTTATTTTATATTAACAAAATGCCTTATGAAGGTATTTCAGGATGGTCTAAAACCCGTTCTGTACGGAACAGAATATGTTTCGATTTTTTTTACCAATAAATATTTTTGGGTCGGGTGGTTTTGGACAGGCTCGGTCGGGGATGAGAATCTAAAATATTTTTTCTCTGGCCTTATTTAAAATTTTTAAACAATGAATAGCCAGTTTACATAGCGATTTCACAGTTCAACAGATGATTTTTTCTGATCATATATTACTTTTGAAGTCTTCATGCTGCTTCTGTTCATCTTTTGGTTTCCTGAAAAAGAGGTAGTAATGCCAATTTTTCCAAACACAACTTTAAAAAGTTCTTCACAAATTGGGTGAAATTAATACCATATGATGTCCAGCATAAGAAGTTTTAATGTGATCAAATAGATAACATGACATAATTTTTATTATGTATTCATAGATACCGGTACTTTTAAAATGAAGAGATTTTTGAATGGATGACTTACATTTAAACTATGATTTTTTATTATGTTTAAGAACAACAACAACAACAACAATTTACCTAGGAGTAGATGTTAAGTTCCTTTTTCTTCGTCGTCCTTTCTGTGGTGTTTCTGCATGTTTTCTTTTTGCAGGTTTCATTTTAGACAGCAGGTGTTCATTGGAAAATAAGAAGCACTCCGAAATGTCATTTATGTAGGCCTCATCCCCCAGGTTATACTCTATTTCGCCATTCTGTAATCTTTTCAAACAACTCTCCTGTAGGAAGTTTGGACACTTTCCGGCTGTGAAGTAATACTTTATAATTAGGCAGTTTACATTTTTAGCCAAATGCTCAACTGCACTTGCAGGCGGCATCCATGTCTGTGGGTTTCTAACCTGTTGTTGGTTCTTAAATGTTGGGTTCCGAATTGAAATTCGGCGAATTCAGAAATCCAATAACCTCATTCAAACTGATAAATAGTTGATGCTCATGCGTTAAAATATGTAGACCAGCAAGAGCAGTTATATTGAAAGCCATCAGTGATGTTACATCTGAAAAATAAACTTATCTAATAAATCATGCAGTTTATGAGAGCTAACAAAATTTATCAATTTGTTATTATAACTTAATCACGCTGATGAAAAAAAATCAAGTTAAATTAGAATTTTAGAGTTTAAATGCAACTTAGTTTCTATAGGTTAAACTGCCTTCCCTCAATTTTAATTCTAAAAGCTGTTCCAGAAAGACAATTAAACCATCTCCTCCATATACGCATTTTATCGCAGGAACAAACCATGTGGATCCAGATAAGTCAGCACATCCATGCTGTTTTATCAGGATCTACACTGTTCACCTTCTTGGGGGCTCAGAAATAACCTAATACAATAAAGAGCAAACAGTGCATATCCTAATCAGACGGCACATATGTGTCTACTGATCTGGGTCTACAGTATTAGCCGATGCCATTTAGGAGTATAAATGGAGGAAAAAGTTAAAGATGCGTATAAATAAAATAAAAAGTGTAAGTTTTTGTCATAGATTTAACACAAGTACGCAAATACTATAAACATTGATGAGTCTATTTTTATTTTGCCTTGAAAAAGGTAAAGTAAAAATAGTGTATATTCAAAAGTTGTTTAACGGTAATATATTATTAATACTTACTTTGTATATTTAGCAATAAATATATATTGAAAATGTAAATAAACTCACCCTTTCAAATATGGCATCCACAGAATGAATCACAGAAAACACCTTTCTCTTCTAATCCTCTAACTTCATTCATGTATTTGGCTGAGCAAGTAACATCTGATACATGGAGGGATGCTAGGCCACATGGGGTCAGTTGGGATGTGCTAATGGCTATTTTATTGCTTAACATCAGCACTGGCTAATCAGCTAATGATACGCCATGATGTTAACCACTGCTCAATTTGAGCTCTATGGTGTATGTTGTTCCTTATATTGATATATTGCATTTCTTCAGCATGGTTTAAATGTTTAACCTATTATAATGCAGGCCTGCCAAATCTCCGGACTTTAACCTAAATCTCAGAATTTTAAGTTACTTCTCCGGATCGCCGGATTTATGATCAAAATCTCCGGAATGCTATGAAATTGCAAAAATATATAGATTTATTAAACCTAATTTAAACTTGAGAAATGAACGTAATAGTTCTTCTACTGTAATTGCAAATTTCAGGTTTTATTAAGAGATAACGAGGACGTGGTCAGTGACATGCTGCCTCAGTGCCTCTGGCACAACTTTACAATAATCACGCATCATAAACTAAACAAGGGCCTCGATGTTACACCTGCTTTTATCTATTTTGATTCCGTTTACAGGAATGCATTGTGGTTTAAGCTTTACAAGCTTGGTTTAGATGGTAAAATACTTAGAATATTTAAAGCAATGTATGCAAGTGTAAAGTCTTGTGTAAAACACTGTAATATTTTAACAGAGTTTTTCGATATATCACTCGGTTTGAGACAAGGCCTCAACAACTCACCAATTTTATTTTCCCTATTTTTAGAAGATATTGAACTCTATCTTCAAGAAAACATTAATAGTGGTCTTTCATTTTTTGATTTGTGTTTAATTATTTTGCTCTTTGCAGATGATATGGCAATTTTGGCAAACACTCCCGAGGATTTACAAGCTAGCTTGAATAATTTATTTGAATATTGTAGTAAATGGGGACTAGAGGTGAACACGGATAAAACTAAAATAATGGTGTTTAGAAATAGAGGCCCTATGAAAAATAATGAAATATGGTATTATAATGGTGACGCTTTAGAAACTGTTGAAAACTTTAATTACCTTGGTGTAGTTTTTAATTATACAGGATCGTTCACACTTAATAATCAATATGTCACTGGTAAAGCTTTAAAAGCAATGTCTGTTTTATTAAGAAATATTAATAGGTATAATGTAACTTCTAATATTGCGATGCAGCTATTTGACTTTTGTTGGTTCAGTTCTCAACTATTCATGTGCTGTATGGGGCTTTTCAAAATCCAAAGACTTAGAAAGAATACATTTATAATTTTGCAAATCAATATTAGGAGTGAAACAAAGTACATGCACTGCAGCAGTCTATAGTGAATTAGGCCGTTATCCGTTATTTATCAAACGATATGAGCAGATTATTAAATATTGGCTGAACATTATTCACAGTGATAACATTATTTTGAAAACCATAGTATACGCTTCAGTCCAACTACATGAAAAAGGCACCCAATCTTGGGCTTCTGAAGTTCATGGATTAAATGAGTATGGGTTTTCTGATGTTTGGAACAACCCTTTTCAATATGATGTTAAGTATTTTGTCAAACTTATCAAAGAAAGGGTGATAGATTGTTTTTTGCAAAAACAATCAAATGATATATCAAATAGCTCATTGTTAAGTAATATATATGTGTATTTATATAGACCATCTGAAATGGCTGAATATCTTTAAATTCTTCATAATAAAACATACAGAAATTGTTTATCGCGTTTAAGATTATCTGCACATAAACTTCGAATTGAAACTGGTAGATATGGTGCTAACAGATTACCAAGACATGAACGTTTATGCCAGCTTTGTAATAACAACGATATAGAAGATGAATTTCATTTTATATTTGTATGTGATTGCTATTCCAATATACGCTCACTCTACATTAAACCTTTTTACTATAGACGACCGAGTATGCATAAGCTGATTGAATTATTAAGCACAACAAATAAATTTGTATTAGTCAATTTATGTAAATATATACATTTTGCTACAAAACACCGAAATGAACTTCTTAATGCCATGTAAACAACTGAATTAAGGAAGTCAGCAAGCATGCACTAAAAATTGTTAAGTCTATTTATTTCTTCAATTAAAAATAAAACGGGTATTCTATACAAAATTCCGATTAGGATTAACTGTATCACAGCATATACAAAAATACTGCATTTTTTTTGTAAATTTTGTTTGGAAATGAAATGCTGTTAATGTTCGTTCTCCATTTTGATTTTGATAACACAGAATATTATTTGACTGTATTATTAAGCTGTTACAATTGTATTCATGTACCATGACAATGTGTATTTGCATGAATTATGTTGATATGGAATGACTATGTACTTAAATGTATACGTCAATAAATGATTTATCTATCTATCTATTTTCATTCCATGTTCATTTTAATACTGTCAAAAAAACAGGTCTTAACAGGTTTACCAGAAAGTTAAAAAGTGAATGATAAAAATAGACAGTCACTTTTTAAACAAGTTCTAACAAAATCGGCAAATTACTTTATAAAATTCTTTGACGAATAAATTTCAAAGAAGAATATGAGAAAAATAATGTTTAATCTCAATCATATCTAGGTAACAGAGCAACAAGACATTAAAACAACAACATCATTATTATCGTTATTCATTATTGTTGTACAGTCACTGTTATATATAGTTAATAGCAGCAACAAGACATTAAACAACAACATCGTCGTCGTCGTCGTCGTCGTTATCATTGCATATCTCCGGATTTTAATGAAAAAGATTTGGCAGCCCTGATAATGGTTGGTTTTTAATTAATGGTTAAACACGAATATTCAATTTATTTTGCAGGTATATTATGACTATGTCATTTTTGCGTTGTTTTTAATTTCCAGTATATTAGCATGATTAATTTGAAGGCGCACATTTCTTTTGTTTAAATTTTACATAAATGTACAATCGTTTAGCGGTTCATGTTTTAAACGTATTTTTGAAATTAAGAATCTTGAGGATAGAAGGACAAAACGACATTCATCTATTTGAGTATTGGCGTATAACATACGAAAACAGTCAGTGCCCATTTATTTAAATTAACTTTTGCTGTGTCTTTTTTTTGTTAACATATTAACGAAGACCGCGGCATTTATGTCGGATTTTATGCATTATTTAACCAGCATGACATTGTGTTCACTTCTTTTGTTGACGATATTTTATTTTACTAAGTCTATGTTAATTTCTTTTGTTCATTTTTTTCACAAAATTTACATGTACTACGGCAATTTTAACATTTCTATTCCCTCGTATTCCAAAAATACGACAAAGATTGAGTTTCACACTTTAATCTAATAAATGAATTTTTTAAAGTGCATGTGAAAATTTTGCACAATAAAAATGGTGCTGATTGGATGATATTATTACCACAATATTATACAGTCGAACTTCGATGGCTCGAACTCCACGGGACCAGCAGATTTGTTCGAGCCATCAGTAGTTCAAGCGGTCCGTGTTTGGTATGTGAAAATGGGTTTTTGTTCACTAAAATAAGCTAACACATAACAATTCATTATATTTCTTATTTAAATGTATTTAATGTATTATCTCAATTTAAAATCGATTTTTACCCCTTTTCAAACTCTGGACTTGTATTCTAGAGATTTGCTGTCCAATTCTCTTTTAAATCGTGTCTTTCCTTCCCCCAGTTGCCGACATAGCTAACCCCCCGTTACTGGGTCATTCAGTAAGATGCTCGACCAATCGACCAAAGGACGCATTGGAGAATTTGTTCGCTTATATTAAAAAATATTACTTGACATGACTTATTTCAAAAATAAAGCTTGACATGACATATTCGCGAAAAAAATCTATAATTTTCTAATAAATTTTATAAATACGACAAAACATTTACAATTTTATAAAAAAAACAACCCAAAAAAACAAACAAACAAATAACGTTGTTTATAAATATGATTAGTGTAGTATAAATTAACAAGAGGCGTCAAAAACACTGAAAATTTACTGTCGGGACCTTGATTGGTGTTCGACTGTTCGAGTTATGGGTAGTTCGAGCCATCCGAGGTAGAACATTATAGAAAATATAGAGTTCTAGTTCGGGACCGGACAAACTGTTCGAGAGAATGGTGGTGTTCGAGCCATCGAAGTTCGTCTGTACTAGGAAATAATCAACAGATCCTTTAATTCTTTTTGAGCAGTGTAGTTTTCCGTGTGGAAGAGGTTATGGTATCGAAATCCACAGTTATAGTATGGGCTGTTTGATTTAGCAAGAATTTAATTGTTTAAGAACTTTATTAACTGCACTTCTGACTAAGCTTGATGTTAAATAATTTACATGATTATATACCATTGAACACATATTATATGAGAAACAAATGATTAAACTAAACTTGAGATCTAAGGGCTTGTGAATTACAAAGCGACCCCCATGTATGCATTATATTCATCCCAGTCATCGGGTGACGTAGAAAGAAGTCCGCATAAACGCATTCTACCAGTCTTAGTAGTCTTGAGACGTTTAAATCAGCCCACATTATGTACAATGTAACCCACTATCAAGCTGAGGCAACTTGTTAAGTCTCGAGCACCCCGCATGAACGCACACTAACCAACCGCGTCAACTTTTTAACATCTTGTTACTGATCTATTTTTTATGAGATTTGATAGACGATGTACGATTCATTCTTTAAACGAACTTATTCAAGCGTTCTTTTTGTATCTTTAAATGTTTTAACCAATTACTTATTTACAAAATTTGTAGTCACGTCATCTGATTTTGTCAACATTCCGTACATTTTGTCAAAACGTTTATTTTTCGAATGATATATCGTTTTAATGAGCATAAATTATTTCCTTGGTATCATTTTGTTAAGGCACTTTGTTATTCAAGTATTTTGGCCAGGACTCTGCAACGTGTTATATGAGAATTCCCGGGATCATGTATACACGACTCTGCAACGTACAATGTGAGCATTGCCACGAGTGCATGTTTCCATATATATAATTAGGACCCAGAAAGGTAAAATTTTAGCATTGCCAAGGAAGCATGTATACACGACTCTGCAACGTATAATTTGAGCATTTCCAGGGGAGTATGTATACAGGAATGTGCAACATATACATGTAATGTGAGCATTTCCACGGAAACAAGTTAACAGGACTCTGCAACGTATAATGTGAGCATTGCCACGGAAGCAATAATACAGGACTCTGCAACGTATAATGTGATCATTGCCACGGAAGCAATTATACAGGACTCTGCAACGTATAATGTGAGCATTGCCACGGAAGCAATTATACAGGACTCTGCAACGTATAATGTGAGAATTGCTACGGAAGCATGTATACAGGACTCTGCAACGTATAATGTGAGCATTGCCACGGAATCAATTATACAGGACTCTGCAACGTATAATGTGAGCATTGCCACGGAAGCATGTATACAGGACTCTGCAACGTATAATGTGATCATTGCCACGGAAGCAATTATACAGGACTCTGCAACGTATAATGTGAGCATTGCCACGGAATCAATTATACAGGACTCTGCAACGTATAATGTGAGCATTGCCACGGAAGCATGTATACAGGACTCTGCAGCGTATAATGTGAGCATTGCCACGGAAGCATGTATACAGGACTCTGCAACGTACGATGTGAGCATTTCCGCTGGATCGTGTATACAGAAGTATGCAACGTATAATGCAGGCTTTGCCACGGGAACATGTATACACGACTTTGCAATGTACAATCGTTGACAGTTTGCAGTTGTTTCTATTTTTTTAAAGATCTCACAATCATCTGTTAGTATCGATAAAATTATGCAAAGAAATTTTTAATGCACAGTTCGGTTTGTCATTTGCTTAACTTCTGGTCGTGATCTTTGGAATAGACGTCAACTTAAGACAGCTTCGGTCGTAACGTGAACCAACTGAGAAGCTCGTTAACATTTTATTAATCATACATACAATAATGTCATCAATAAACATGTGTATCACACTACACATTTAAGCGCTATACATTATGTGAAGTGTGCATCGTATACATCAATGTACTGCCTATCTGTCTTACAATTTAGTGAAATTGCTTATTTGTGGGAGAATAAGAAGGTTTTGCATAATTTCCTGTTGCAATTATGGTTATTTTAACAACCACCTGTTATCCTTTTAATAATTATTTATATAATATTCTGCTGTAACCGTGCACGAAATACGGCTGAAAAAGTAAAGTGATATAGTTAAGTGGATTTAATAGAGTTCGTTAATTAGGGTTACTTGATTCTTACCCTCCCTCCTCCCTCAGGCCGCGACTTCTTTTGATAATCATGTTTAACAATCGTCGAAAGCAAGCAATGCGCGGGATTTATTAAATACTGAATGAACTTAATATAACCAACTGGACGCAAATGTTTGTGTAATACATTAATTCCTTGAATTTAAAGTTGAAAAGAACGCAGAACTGTCTGGCTAAGTTTCACGAATGACTCAATTCCTCGCAAGCTTTATTCTGTACTGCATTACCTTGACACCGACGCCCTAACGTTCCACCAGTGTGTAAAAATGTCTAGCTTAGTTTGAGACACATCCATTTAAAACACGATACTTTATCATATACTACAAGTCCCATATGTCATACAAAAAACAACCACAAAATCCGGCATTTGTGAACAAAGCGACTTAAAGACCACCTGTAAATAAAGGCCACATATGAATAAAGGTCACATGTTATTCGTTCCACTGACTTATATAAAAAAAACCTATTCATATGTTCACAAAAACCACCTGCATTCAAAGACCACTCTTGTGTTTCCCCTCAGTGGTCTTTGAAGACAGGTTTGATGTATGTGCTTGGGGTATCGCACAGTTTTCTCAGTTCAGAATGTTTTCATAGGTTTACAAATGTAAAGATAGATGTATTTGTCATTGAGGATGTTGAAACAATCCAGTGGACCGCTTTAACTACGAAGTGGAGAAACTGGCAAAACCAGTTTATAAATAACAGTTTACAAATAGTTTAAAAGTGATGAATTTATTTCAAAACAGATGTATTAAAGGCACTGAAGCGAAAATACTTCATGCTTGAAACTTAATAAATTTTCATTCATACAAACAAAATGTAAATTTAAATAATATTTATATGACACGCTTTGGATTTTAGACTCAGGCACAACATTAAGAATGTGTAAAATATCATTGTATGTCGTTATGTCAATTTTGTATTGAAAATTAAAAATACTTAATTAAAAAGAAAGAGTTTATATATAGTTAAAAAGGTGTATCAAATAACGCTACTGCTTTTGTATTCTGGCTAACACCTTTAATAGGGGCAGATCCAGAGAAAATTTAGTGGGGTTGCTCGATCTCCCTTCTGAGCCAGAAATATTTAATTTTCATGAGGAATCGGCTGGAAAGTTGGAAATAAAAGTACCTAAACTGCCCCAAACAAACCCCTTACGGGAAATCTTGCAACCGACCCTGTACCGTATCCACTGCAATTTGTTTACATTATTCAATAAATCATATGGTTGTTTACAGTTTCTCCCACCCGTCAACAAATTTAAATGTCTTCATTTCGAATACCTTCAAAGAGAATAAGTTGTAATAAGATACCATATGAATATATCAGAAATTTATATGAATATTTCTACAAAATTGAGTTTTTCTTCATTCCTCTATTGACATAATACATTGTAATCGAAAAAAATTAAGAAAATTGGCATACTGTTTGCGAGTTTTGCATCCCACTGGGCAAAATTAAAATTTGTATTCTCTGAACACAGTTGAGTGATATTTTATATATTAATATCATATACCCTATGAATTTAAAGCATTCTGATTGGTCGAGAGCTCCGTACTCGCGAGTCCGAAAAAAAGTGATAACTACCCCGGGAATTAATAACTACCTTTGCTATCATCATCATCATCATCATCATCATCATCATCATCATCATCATCAGAATGCTTTAAATTCATAGGGTATATGATATAACAAGTAAATACTAATGTTGAGGTCGATATGTAGTTTTGCGGACCTGGGTAGTGTGATATCGACCGAGGACTGACTTCGTCCTCGGTCCGCAAAACTACATATCGACCTCAACATTAGTATTTATTTGTATAATAAACGATGGCGGATCCAGAGGAGTTTCAGTGGGGTTGCTCGAACCCCCTTTAAGGAAGCAATATTTCATTTTCATGGGGATTTCGGCCAGAAGGTTGGAAATTATTCTGTAACCACTGTAAGACAGTCCAAAACAAATCCCCATGTCTGCAAATCTTGTATCGGACCCTGGTAAGGCTTTTCTCGTTTTCTTAGATCGCATTTTAAATAATCTGCGCTTGTCATCAAATGAGTTTGCAAATCCGACCAGAGATGTGCCGATAAAGTGTATCTTGACCATTATTATAACCTTAATGCAAGTAATTCTCTATCAGGTCAGATCTTATGCCCCTGGAGGCAAGTGATGCTGCAAAGATAATAACGTTAAATGGACAAAAATTATATGTTGACCGTCGAAACGTTGTTTATCTTTTATCAGATGGATAGAAAATTTATAGTGACATGTTGAAAATTAAGCCGTTTAAAAGCATGTCGGCAGAACTGAAATTAAAGGGTATTTTTGATTGTTTGCTATCATGGAAAATATTCTCGCTTGGCCCATACAGTAATTATACGTTGAAGTGTGAACTTTTATGAATGTAAAGACTACACTGTGTTAAACTATGGTACCTCTAGACTCCTAAACCTTGCGCGTGTGTTTACACTTGAAACAGATGCCATGACACGCGTAAACCATGGTCTAGTGTCTTGCCTGTACAAAATGGTGTCTCGGTACATGCGCCTAAAATTGCTTTGCTACAGTCCTCATTGGCTGTGGCCATTGATAATAAACCTGAGATTGAAGACCAACCTAAAAACCAGTCGCCATTTTTATCAGATGGATAGTGAATTCATGGTAACATGGTGAACATTTAGCCGCTGAAACGCATGTCGGCAGAACTGAAATTCGAACGGTATTTTTTGATAGTTTGCTATTTTGGAAAATATACTCGTTTGGTCCATTCAAATCTATAATTACGGTGCATGCTATTATTATAAGATCTTTTTACAGTCTTTAAATTCATTTGTGTGTACAGGTATTGCATTTAACTGAGTAACATATAAACTATGGCATTCTCCTTTTCTTTTCAGAATCAACAACTGCCGTGATGCCATGAAACTTGCCAGACAACATTTCGGGATACCTCTAGTTTTAAGACCCGAAGATTTAGCCAATAGTAATTTAGACGAACTTTCTGCTATTACGTACCTATCATACTTTTCCAAAGTAGGTGCTCCGGGTTATAATGCAACACTGCAGAGAATTCAACCCCTAGTGAAGACCTATCCTGTGTTTAACTTTACGGTCAGTATCTGCTGCAAATCGCAAGTTCTCGGACGATCTCCGAGATTTTGAATGTAAGCCGGTGAACGTGTGTTTCTTCATTGCTATGCGATTCAGTTCATTTTTGTCGTTTCAAGAACGGCTAGATCAGTTTTGCTTTTTGTTTATGGTTTAACAAGAAGTCGAATTTAAAAAACTTGTGCTGCGGTTTATTTCAACAGTTTTATGAACGTCGCCTTATTTGCGTACCTTTAAGTGTGAACTTGATTTCGAGTCTATGTAGATTAATTCATGTGTGTATTTCACCTGAAAACTATAGTACCTAAATACTTCTTAACCTTGCGCGTGTGTTTGCACTTAAAAGGTGCATAGACACGTCTCAACCATGGTCTAGAGCCTGGTCAGTTTAAATTGTGTCTCGGTACTCGAACGCCAACAGTGTGTCTCGTTACACGTACGACTCAAATTGCTCTGCTACGGTCTACAGTGTTTGTGATACTGATTTCTATTGCAGACTGACTGGAAAGATGGCCGTGTATTATGCGAGTTGGTGCACATGTTTGGGGGATCCATTCCGTCATGGCCTGACCTCCATGGCTCCAACATAGACAGATTGAGAGAAGGTAAGATAGTATACTACGTTATTGTTAACTTGACAGCCACGTGACAGTCAAGTAAAATTTAAACATGTGCCATGTGTTTTTTACGATTCTTGACCACTTGAAAAAATTCTGCAATAAAATCTGTATTGAGTAACACGTGACTGTCTTCTTATCAATAATCAGTTGTTTATGAACCATGACACATAATTTGTTGTCAAAAATGATAATTGTTCAAGAAGTCAACGGACCTTTTAGATTTTTACTGCCGAGATATAAGTAACCCAGTGTTTTGTTAATTTAAATAGCAAAATGTTTATACAGCGTGTTTAATACACTGAACAAATATATTAAATGCTTGCGATGTAATCGATATGTTGTTGAAGTTGAAGCAACATCATTAATGTGCAATTAATAAAAATAAACGGATTTTCTTTGTTTCGGTATATTGCACACCTCAGTTGTTTCTGCAAGAAATGCACTGTTAATAATCGTGTTTTTCGCTTTTGTTCGTGTTTAATTACACACCGAACAAGAAACTCATTATTTTCTTAAAAGTGTTAAAGCAGTTTGTAAATTAAACAACAGTAATGGGAGTTTTACACCCTGCTTAACCGCTGGAGTATAAAGTAATTGTAGGTGAAATGAATTCAAACAATCAATTTATGTACCTTATTTTTTACTTTGATCAAGATGTTCCGATTGTCTTGAGGCGATTGGGATGTTACAATACATTCTTCTTTCAACGATTTATTGATTGATTTGCATCTTTTTTGTTGATTTTTTGTCTTCAACAAGAAAACATTTCGTTGTTTCGTGAAGCAGTAGACAAAGTGAAAAGGATATAACAAACAAGCTGAAGTGATATTCTGTGTTAATTATGTTTTAAATTATATTCCAGCATGAAATTGATTAAGTAAGGAAGTATTTATGTTTAAAATTAAAAGATATGTAAAACAAATTTCAATATTTTTATTAAATAACTAAAACGTGATGATAAAAGGAATTATTTAATATAATTTTATTTTGGATTTATTCAAACGAATTTGAAGGGAACTCAATAGAAATAAAACGTAAAATTTAACTTAAAAAGGATTATATGATATTTCGAATTTACAAAAACGAATCTGGGAGGTACTGAATCATATGAAATGAAGGATTTAGTGCAAAATGTGCAACGTGCAGAAATGGATTACCACACGTACCTGCATAGCGACTTACACGTGTTTTCCTCGGAAACCACGCGTAGTCACACGGAATTTTCCGAAACCACACGAAATCTCTCGGAAACCAACTACTCGCGCCAGGATATGACACAACCCTTTTCCGAAACAACACGTAGTATCTCGGAAGCCATCTACTCCCCCGAGCAAATAACAAAGTCTTATGACACGTCATTATTAAAGGTATCAGCTGTGAGTTAAACAAGCTGGGCTACAGCAATGCTGGGTTTAATGACGTCACCAATGACGTAAGAATAAAAAGTTGCTTGTTTTTTGTTTAAGAACTCTCTAAACAAAATTAAGCCGTTTACGATTGTAAAATATAAAATAAAATAAATTGTTATTAAGCTCTTGTATGCTAGAGCCCAGCTCATAGGGAAAACGAATGTCGCACATCTGTGGATAACTAACGTTTTGGTCTTCTTCAAAATCCGTGTTAAAATAGCCTCTATTAATATGTGTTATTTGTAAGACTGTTTAACATCCTTTAAAAACTTTATTTTGTTGTCGTTCTGGTTTTTCTAAAACCATACATATATACATATATACGTAAATTTTCACAGATGAGCGATATTTTACAAAATTCATAGTTTAAACATTCGTTCCCAGTAATCATTACATTGACTAAGCTGTTTTTGAATGCAACATCTTGTAGGAATTTCTGGTGCGTCCGGGATTGGTGTCGAACCACTGCTTGATGCGAAGAAAATAGCCGAGGAGACTTCGGAACATCTCGGAATTATGGCGTACATAGCCCGATTCCTTCGTCTAACCCCGGGAGTCATAACATATGAACACACTTATAGAGAACACAAGGTAAACGAGAAATGAATGCAGGAGATGGCGGACCTTGTTCAGGTCATGGGCAGGTCGGCATCAGCGTATTACAAGTTTTTCGAAAAACTGTGTGGTCGGAGTAACTTTCGACATTTTAAAATTATTGCAATATTTGGAGAGTAGGTCGGATGCAAGCTTTTTCAGAAATAGGTTCATTTGGGACAGTCCTGGGGTAGTTATAATATAATTTTCAACTTTCTTGTCGAAATTTTCGTGAAAATTAAATATTGCTGATCAAAAACAGGGTTCGGGCAAGCCTACTGAATAATCATCTGTATCTTTCAAAATAAGGTCTTTAAAGCCGCCTGTGTACTTCAGATCACTACAAACAAACTACTGTTACCTGAAGCTTTTATAAAGAATAAACCTAGTTCAACAGTGACGTTGTGAATTAGAAGGAGATTTTTCTATTTGAACTACTATGGAATCATTCAATTTCGTGCGTAAAAGGCACAAATCATATATAAGCGCTGGCATAAATTCGCGCAAGTGGATTTTTTCTATTAAGACATTGTGTAGTTTCACTGGGGTTTAATTTCGCGCATCCGTAGAGCGAAATTGGTGTATATAACACCGGCCCGAGATAAAATGTTACCAGAGTGGTATGATCACCTCCGTTTGTAAATTATTATTAAAATAAAAATGCTTCGTATCATACTTAGCACACTACAACACCGAAAGATCAGGGAGAAAAAAATACATCTGTGATTGCCGTGTCCATTTTTATGGTCCAAGATCCATGTAAAGTTTTATTTTATACTGTGTGCGATGAAAGTACAAACCACTTCAAAGAAACTCATCATTTATTACTAATAGGCGTTAAATACTTGTGGGCGAGTTCAAGTTGGATGATTAGACGGACCGGAAAGAAATAACTGCGACCGCGATTTAAAAGTGGTTATGTATCAAGGCGAACATGTAAAGATAAATATCAGAATTTATAATATAAACTTTAGAAGACATTTAAACAAAGTAAATGTGATGTAGTATTCTAATGCAGTCAACGTAGGAGGGAATACATTTAAAGCCAATGTTTTTTAAGCGTTACTGACGCTGTAAAATTCACTCACAAAAGATCCTTGGATGCATTGTTTTTTTCCAAACTTTCGGCGAAATTCCTTTCACAGGGTGAGAAAAAAAACTGCAGCGTGGCCGTGACTCGAACCCAGGACCTCTCGCTTACAATAAGAGCGCTCTCCGGGCCGAACTATCCGGGTCGCCTATACATCCTCTCCCCGGATATGGACTAGATACGTGCCATGACACTCGCTCCATTTCAATCATTGATAGGCATTATATATTTGTACAATAAACATATACCACATCTGTGACATGGAAAAAGTCCACTAGGAATTGTGGATAGGCAGCTTTAAACCTTACCCACCATTATTTTTTTTATTTATTGGCTTTTAAGACGACAACACGCCACGCAACAAAAGTGTTATTTAGCCAAAGTAGACATGTTAAACAAGGTGACATACCTATTCAACTGTTACATATAATGTATCAGGCTTGTTGTTGGATAACAGGTAAATGGTTATTTATAAACCATATATTATGTTTCGTTAATGGAGTCATGCATGCACTGTTCAATACATAAACACCATACCAGGCAAATAACAAGATGGTCGTTTGTGCAATCGACACCATCAATCATTTATTTTCGCTTGATCTGCTTCGATTAATTTCACAAATATCAAGTTCATACTGGCAAGGAATGTTTATGCATTGTTTTGGGTATTTTACGTAGAAGTGCCAGCTTTATTCTTTTGAAAATGAAAAATTATATATATCAGAAGAAAAATATTATTTTGGCAGACTATAGAAAGTTAGCAGTTGTACTACAGCTTTTACATTTAAGAAATTGAAACCATTCCGTATGGTAAAATAGCACCAGTACATTCTTGCAATAAAGGGCAACTTACTGTATTATTTGGCTTTTGCTACTGCTAAAATTTAAAAGCTCAATATTGTTGGATAAAAACAATAAAATCTACATGATAACGTTGCATAACAGCCGATGGGAAAACATGTTAAAGGCTGTCTTACGTTTTCGTCGCGTCACTGAAAAAGTAATTTACTAAGCAATGATTTCTTTTTCTACAAATTTTACTATTAAGTTGGTCAAGATTTGAAAATGTTTTAGCACACGGGAATATGGAAAAAAAAGAAATAGGCTTGATGGGGATAATACCGGTAGTATGCTCCTGATCTTGATCATAGTGATTGTTTCAAATTCCTTTATTAGTAAAACTTTAAATTCTTATGAAGCCATTCATATATTACCATTTACTTACATCTAGAAGTAATTACAAAAGTGGTAACTTTTAGATGAGGGTGCGTGTAATTCATACGCATATAAAATAAACAATATTTAAAAAGAACCATACAATCTGTTTAAGTCGATAAGAGACCTTATTATTGACCTCTTTAAAAAAGGATCCTTGCACATGTTTCATACAAATACAATTTATTCACTGTAAATTGTAATTTATAAGGCCAGCAGATATGCATATCAGAAATCCATAAACCCTTCTAAAAGGTGGATCTTTTCTTACAATCCGAAAAGAACAAGTATTGGTCGTTGTACTGGGATGATCTTAATTATAGGGTAGAAATAGTGAAAAAGTATAAAAGGGACATTGAAAAATTGGTGTTATTAATAAATATAGGGATAGTCTTAATTTCGGGGTGATCCGCCTGAGAGATTTTACTGCATCCAGACTTAAATCTAGCGTGGTAAATAGTCTGTTGATATTGAAGACGAGAACAACAAATTAAGCAAGCTCTTTGACCAAAATTTTACGTCCTTTATGACAAATGTTACCATCATTTAAGCAAGGCAGAAACTAGAATTCAATATATGCAAAAACACCGAATGATTAATTTCCCTTTAATAGCAGTCATCATATAATTCGTTTTAAATTGTTTTAAATGAAATTGAACCAGTTGTCTATACTTTGTTTACTTGTAAAATATGTCAGTGTTAGATGCAGGATGTCCAGAAATGTGGTTCGTTTGGGGACGTCTTGGGGTACTTACATGATAATTTCCAACTTTCTGACAAAATACCTATTGAAAAGTATGTATTGCAAAACCAGTGAACCTCCGCCCCTTCTAAACTGCTCCTGTATTTTCAATTTCTTTATCGTTTACCAGATTATCTCCTCTGACGATGGCAATTTTGTTCGAGAAAGCCACCCCAACTCCATACACCTTGTAAATGGCACAAGAAGTCGGGATTCGTCGCCATCGTCACTATCTACTTTAAGGTAACTATGTAACTATGTGATTTTCTCTCTCAATATTTTATCGCCACCATCCACGCCCATGTTAAAGTAACAACTGTTTTCCAGTGAACAATAAAGTTTTATCAGTGAAATAAGATTGGAATTTTCTTGCCGAACTACTTTAATTTTAAATGATTACCTCCTACCTCCCTCCAATATTTCCAGTATTTCAGATTCTTTTCAGATAAAAAAATAAAATGAAAATTTGTTTTTTTTTTATTTCATCGGTTGACTTTCAAGAGTGAACACCATAAACTGATGTTTTCACGAGTGGTGTAACTACAAGTGAAAATATCAACTCTTAAAACTATATTATGCTCTCTTCTACGTTTTTGCTGTGGGGTATGGACCTGTTTATATGTGGATATTCCTGATCATCCTTGTCCATTCTTGTAATATTTCAGCTTAGGGTTGATGTTCAGAGAGAAATATATCATACATAGCTTCCACAATTACATCAGTTTGACTTACACTCAATATCTTGCGCATAATTATGTAATCATATATTTATTAAGTCATCAACTTTCATTATGTATTCGTACATTAATCACATTTAAATTCAAGACTGATTTTATGTGCAAAACATATCAAAGAGATATGTAAACGATCATTACTGATGTTTTACATTTTGAATATATCCTTATTTGAAGCTTATATGTTAGGGCAATATGCTATCTTTAAATCAAATATATCTTAATTTGAATCAACGAGTACTTCAATACCTCTTATGTGTATTCGAGAATCATGTAACGTTTGTAAATAGTTAAATATGCATATTTCACCTCCTGTGCTTAATCATTTTTTTTGCTTTCGATGAACATCATCATTTAAAACTTATCAGAATTGTATTTGTTTGCGTATAGCATTATTCTTCCTTGCGCTTGCTCAGTTCGGGTCATTTTCCTTCCTTGTGGCTGTTGACGTTACTTCGCTCCTGGTGAACGTGTTTGTCCCGGTGTCTGAGATTTTTTGTTTATTTGTTGCTGTGTAATCTTTGATGCCAAGGTGTTTAATCATTTTATTGACATTATTCTTTAGGTAATTTCTCTCTGTTCGGTCACAAATATGTTCCGTGTGTAGTTTTATTATTTCTGCAACGTGTACCTCCTTTCTAGACCTCTGTTTAATTCTCCTGCAACCATACTCGGCGGAGTAATCCATACCTGAATATCCTTGTCGCATGGAGTAATGGAATCTAGTTACTCAGTCTCGTTTCTTCGCTCCTTTTGACTGACTTTACCGCAAAGAATCTATTCCATACTCAGCAAAAATAGAAAGTACCCACTTTTTATGCTTATATTCTCATTCACATGTTTTCATTTAATTACGAACACCTCAAAAGGTGTTTTATTAATTAATCTCAGTTGTTTTTAAGTTTAATTGTTCGTGAACATAATCTTCCACACCTAAACCTGAGCAAATGCCCATCAGATAACAATGAATGATGGATTAAACACCCCTATATATTCAATTCAAAGGGAGGTAATAGGAAATGTTTGGGATTTCTAGCGTTTTTTTATAGAGGACGAGTTGTTTTATTAATGATTTTTTGTGATTTTATTGACATGAAGAACTGGAAAAATTGATTTAATTCCAACAAATGTGAATATTGTTTAGAATCACTTACTTCTTCCTAAAACCCCAATAATAGCAAAGGGAAAGATAACTTAGTCGTGACTGCAGATTTTTAAGAACATTTTATTTCTTTGTAATGATTACAGCAATGCAGATCTGTTCAAAGAAGATATTTTCTATTTTATTTTTCTAGTTTTACAAAATCACAGGTAGAAAAGTGGGTACTTTTTATTTTTGCTGAGTATATATTATCATACTGTTTGAGTATTTTGTGCGAACCATGTTCTGTTTATTTGTAGTATGTAATTGGGATTGGAATGAAGGTCAGAATATTGTTCGCTTTCTGTTTCCTTTTCATAATGTTTCTTTAACGGACCATCGCAGGCTTTTCCTCGGTTTGTTTATAACTGTTACTGTAGTATTTCATAGGTGGTGATATGAATAGCTTTTACTGTTTGGCTAACTTGTATCACAGCTTTTCTAGGTTTGTTTATAACTATCTTTGTATACTTCTTTGTGTCGTGGCATGAATAGCTTTCATGTATACGATGAGACTAATAAGTATCACACAAAATAATTCACGTACCACGTTCATTGAAAAAGATTATTATTTATTAATACATTGTTTACACTTTCAGTGAATCTCACCAGCTTGAATATACGTTGGTCAGAACGCCCTCTCTTCGGAGAAAACAAAGGAAACATGGCCATGGTAGTGAAGGAATCAAGAAAGACACATACTCCGATGGAGTTATCATATATGCAACGGTGGGTTTAAATTTATTTTAGTTCAATAAAAAGTGTATTGTTGAACATGATAAAACATGGCTAAGATCTGGCACTTAAACATTTCACAAAACATAACCAACTTGTCATTATAGAGCTTATTATTTAATTCCTAAATTCTGTATTGTTTCCCCGCTTTAATATCCACATCCCACTTTAACCTTGCAAGCATCTGTAACAATTTATATTTTTATCGCTATAATTTTAACTAAACTGCAGACTATGTGTAAGGCGGTTTTCGGCAACGATATGTACATGTAATACAATGAAAACTTGATTTTTTTAAATGGCCATTAGATAATTAGTCTGAATCTTCTTCAGTCTCACACAACAGTTACACCAGATGATATTCGTTTGGAAGCGGAGTCACCAACAGGTCGTCTTATAAAAATGAACGGAGATGGAATGTACCATGCCCAATTCGGCCATGATGAAATTGGTAAGCGAAGCGTAATATGTACAGCACATGGCATCTGTTAAATTAACAGAAATTTTTGTCAAATACGTCTTACAGTTCCATCCCTTAATTATTTCACAGATCAAAGAGCTTTGCTTTCTTCAGCTGACAAAAATGTTTTGGCACCCTTTTGCATTTATTCATTCTCCAAGTTACGGTTGTCAACAGTTGATAATTAATCGATTAAAAAATCACAAACAAAGAATGAAAAAAAACTATTTTTCCTCATTGCAACATAAATTCCGATCGGAACCAAATTTCAACAGGATTCATTCCTATCGGAATCACCTCTTCCGATCGGAATTTTTCCGACGGGAAAAAATTCCGATGGGAAATATTCCGATCGGAAGATTTTCCTATCGGAAAATGCAGGATTCCGATCGGAAATTCTTAATTCAGATCGGAATTAGAAGATGACATCGAATTTCTTTTCCAATTTTCTCAGAAACTAAACAAAAAAGAGCATTGAAACCTTCCAGTTTTTCTATTTAAAACATGTGCATTCACGTAAGAAAAAAACTGCACGAAAATCGTATAAATGAAAAAAAAAATTTCGGAAAATATAATATTCCGAAAATTCACAGGATCGTGTTCTTATTTGATTCAAACTTCTTGAAAAACAAAACGTGCACAATTTATTATAGAATAAAAAAGTCAAAGACGATTATAACATTATTGTTGTAATGTGTGAGCTTTTCTTACTATAAGGGAACTGTTTGCCTTAAAAGTTACTTAAACCACAAGTATTTATATAACTTCATGAACTTGGATTTCCTTCTTACAAAACTTCCAATACCATATGTATATAAAACTTGCCCCTATATGCCTACAACGGCATAAAGGCATTTAAAGCCATATAGGGTCAAATGTCGTTTATGTGGTATTGGGCATTTTTTAAATGAAACTTTCTGTGAAATAACATGTATATCACCTTTCATTTCAGGAACCTGGTCGATTACCTTGTATATCAACAACCAAGTTGTTGACAGCTGTAACGTGGATGTGTGTGACCCATCACAAGTCAAGGTCACTGGTCTGAAGGCAGGAATGGCGGGCAATCCTCACAAATTCACCAGTACCTATACAATTTTATATCACTTTGCTCAATTTCGGCATAACAACTAAGGAATTTGTTAAGTTATATGTATTTCTAACAAAACAAAGTTATTAATTTTGGCACTGTTTGAGCTCGAAATAACTGTATGCATGCAGGTATTCTAACCCTTCCGATTTGAGCAAAGACTAATTAGATCATCCATTTAGATCTGTAGGTTTCTCAAAACCTAAATTGCAGGTATATTGGCTTCAGACCACCCTTCGTTCTGTTCCCTCGTGATATAATCTAAATGCACTGTTTTTCTTAATCATTAGGCACGGTTTTTATAACTTAATACAAATAATTAAAGTAGCCTTGCCTTGGGATATTTATGAAGTAGTTTTACGGTTTGCTACAGCGTAAAATCCAAGTTTCATTTACAAAATATTCGATAAATTTATCAAGATAAACATCTTACAAGTTGACAAGTATGTGATCCGTTCATTCCTTCATAATGTATTCATTACGTGTTGCCTACACTTAAGCCGAGACGATACCCGGTGAAGACCATTAAGTAACAACAAAACTTGTATTCGTTGCATTGCACATATTGCATTGAAGCCAAAACTATTCCATTTTTTAATAACAGAAAGATACTTCAAATCATAATACAATTAAATGTTAATTTGTAGATGGAGCAGTACCTTTAGGCTTAAAAGTACTTATAATAAAATTAGAACGAGGAAACCTATTACACACTTCACGATTAAACTTAGTCAAAATAATTTCCAGCAAGCCATAATATAATTTAATGTAATCAGTACGAGGAACAATATTGCAATCTAGCTCATGTATGATTACAAATTTTATGATTAAACTAACTTAAAAATGATAAAACCAGAATACATTTACATATATATAAGTAGAAAGAAAGAGAACCAACCTAGCACATATTAAATGATTGCCAACTTAACGATTAAACTTACATAAAAAATATTTTCAAGCAATTTGTGTTTCCTTTTAAATTTTCTACATAAAATATGTTTACTTCTTTTAAAATATAATCAATCGTGAGTTATATTTTGTTCTTAGAAATTTAGCATCTGAACTTAGATATAAGCCACAGAATTTATGGCAAAATTTAAAAAAATCAACAAAAAAAAAGATCATTGTCGTTGCTGTTAACTTATTGAAACAGCGTAATAATTAGGGTTAATATATTTATGGATACAAAATAAGCAATTTAAAGTGAATATACAATTTTATTTGGCCTAAGGTTTTAATCTTGATTTTCTCTTTTTCAATTAAACAGTTGATTGCACACGAGCGGGGAAAGGAAAACTAGAGGTCAATGTAGACAAAGATGGCCGAAATGTATCGTGTAACTTAAAAGAAACGCATACCAACGTCTACTCCGCGACCTTTACACCGGTTTTAGCTGGACATTATAAAGTAGCTATTGTCTATAACAAAGCAGAAATTAGAGGTAAGTTAGTTTTAAACTCGCATTGCTTAAACGGCTGGTTGCAATATTTCATAAGTACTCTATGATAATTATATTCTGATTATGTCAGTATCATTTATTTAAACATATTTTACGATGTTGGTACGATGACATCACAGGTAGTTAAGCTAGTAAAATATTTTAAAGTTTGAAAGAATGTAACATTTCAAGTACCATGTGCAATACTGCTGCATACAATCTTGTGTATTACGGAACACCGTACAGTGAAAATGAGTGCGGACAACTTTTATTGTGGAATCCAATACTACGATGACACCACAGGCAGAAAATTTTGTTTATTACGGATTACTATAAGATGATACCACGTAGAGACAATCTTGTTTGCGGAATACAATACTGTGATACCACGTGTCGCCAGTCTTGTTTTTTGCGGAATACAATACAGTAACTGTGATACCACATGCAGGTAGTCCTGTTTATTGCGGAATGTAATACAGTAACTGTAATACCACGTGCAGTCAGTCTTGTTTATTGCGGAATGCAATACAGTAACTGTGATACCACGTGCAGCCATTCTTGTTTATTGCGGAATATCATACAGTAACTGTGATACCTCGTGCAGGCAGTCTTGTTTATTGCGGAATGCAATACAGTAACTGTGATACCACGTGCAGGCAGTCTTGTTTATTGCGGAATGGAATACAGTTACTTTGATACCACATGCAGCCATTCTTGTTTATTGCGGAATACAATACAGTATCTGAGATACCACGTGCAGGCAGTCTTGTTTATTTCGGAATGGAATACAATACAGTAACTGCGATACCACGTGCAGACAGTCTTGTTTATTGCGGAATACACTAAGATGCTACCACGTGCAGACAATCATGTTAATTGTTAAATAATATATTGCGGGATACGGTTATATTTAGCTGGACTCTCTTTTGTTATAGGCAATTACACTATATTTATGATATTTCATTTCTTTGTTTTAGCAAATACAACTTCGGGTTGGTTTTTACACTTACATTTATACACACATGTATATGCGTTATATTATTCTAGCTTAATTACTCAAGAAACTGTTTCTTCTTAACTGGATTTCAGGAATAATAGATATAACAAACTACGAAGGTAATTTATTCTCGAACTTAATACATACCACAATCGCAACTTCTCGCTCAATCTGCGAGTTTTTACGAGATCCTACATAATCTCGAAAGTAAGCCGGCGGATGGATACTTATAAATATTTTAGTCGTCCCACCGCACTGGAACTAAGCTACACACAGTTTATGAAACTGTCGAAATATCTTTACACATATTATTTATTTTGACCAGGTTGAACCACAAAAAAATATAAACTGAACAGTTTGTTTAGTGCTTTTGACACGTTTTCCTTTATAACGAAATGATAAAACTGATTTCAACCGCTTAGCAACGAATGAGCACTTTCGCCGGATTACATTCGATGTCTTTGGGTGGAAAATCTCGGAGACAGGCCGAGAAGTTGCGATTGAACCTACCACATAATTGAGTCCTTATTTATATATATATAACCCTACTCACTCATGTGTACCTTTGATCTTTCATTAACCACCTTACATCTTTAAAGTATTTTAGGAGATCTCAATGTCTTTATCAAATACATGTTCTGTTCTTCACCTTGTTTGTCATTTTCATATAACTTATGTCAGTGTCTTGTACGACAAGACATGTACATTAGAAGAACTCGCTCGTATACAATACATGTAACTTTGAAAGTTTAAATTCGAACAAGTAGATTTCGCTTTCTGTCTAGTATTTTTATGAATGTGATAACTACATATTAAGTAAATTTATTTTAGAAGTGTTTAAAAATAGTGTTAGATTACTAAAAGGGTATTATATGACATATATGAAAGAGCATCACAAATTTGTGAATTAAATACCATTATTAACAAAAGAAATACAAGTAATCAGTAGAACTGGGTTTCGGAATAGAATGAGGACATATCTTTTCGAAATAAAAGTGGACATAAAATAGAAGTTACACTTTTTCTTAAACGATAATAAATGAAATTAACATTGCTGAGAACTGTTGATGCTTTTAATTGAACACATATGTTGAAACTTGTTTGCAGTATTTCAGTTTTACCACACTTACTCAACAACATGATAATCGGTATTTATTGGATGCACCATAAGATAAATTGTGCTGCTGTTATTTTAAGTCTCTTGAGGCGCTTTGGAGGGAATATGAGAATAGTATAATGCTGTTTTTGGTTTAAATTGTGATTTGTCTTATATACAGATGATGCTCCTGGAACAGAGGAACTTCACAGACAAGCCATTTTCTCTACTGCCATGAAACCTATGCATGACCACTACAAGATAACTGCTTCTTGTAAGTAGAGGTGTAGAATTACAACTTCATTACAAGTCATTTTCACCGTATATAGCTTTAAAACGCATAACAAAGTAAATGAATTTCATTGTTTTCTCGATTAGGGCAAATTCATGCTTTTATCTGGGGACCATACGCCCCTGAACATGGAATCTGAAAATACCGCATTGAAGGTTCCATGTTCCCAGTCATATGCACACCATCGTTTGGGATGGAATATTCACGTTGTACTTAATGTTGCAAAATATCATATTAAAACACGAACCAAGTGATAGGAAATATATTCTATTTCCAGAACATATTACATGTGTGAGCATGATATTTTGACTTAAGAAACAAACATCAGGAATATCTTAATTATCGGTAATTGTTTGTGGCCTCTTATTTGAATTGACAAACTCAAAACAAACATGCTCTCTCTTCCTCTTCTTTTTCGCTGCGTGTAGGGTTGTGGTTTGTGAATGTGGCGATTCCTGATACGCATATTTCACTTTTTTTGACATTTGATGAGTTTTATTTGAATAACACTCAACGTTAATGGTTTAACTGTTAAACAGACGTTTTAATATTCGCATTCACAAACATTTAACACTTTTCGATGAGTCATTTTTGTGGAAGTCATGTATAGTAAGATGCGCGTAACTTGGTATCTTCTTAATGTTAAACACGTTTTTGTTGATGATTGTAGGTGACTGGCAGATAGATTACATGACAGGAGGACCAATAGATATGTATATCGGGGACACGGCAGATGTTCGTGTGTACAGCATGCAGGATGGCACCGTTTGCAACATACCTCATCTCATAGGTAACTGAAAATAAGCCCCTCTGATTGGTTAATGAAAAAGGGTACATTATCTCACATAACTGAAAAACATCCGTCATTTCATAGGTAGAAATTATAAACCAACATCAGTTAGAGGTTGAACCTTTGTAAGCTAATGATCAACTGTTGAAAGTTTTTAAATGATTGCATTAAATCATTGTAGTTTTTGGTGAAAACGTTGTCAAATTATTCTCTAGTGCAATTCAAGCTATTACAGTAAATATTTAACAATTTTATTTGCTTTCTGATAAAATATATTTAAAACGTTTAGTCATTATTGCAATATTTCATGTTCCAAATATCGCTGAAAACTGATTGAGAAGGACTTTATCTGACGCGTGTAAGTGATTTGTGAACAAAATATTTTGAAATCTTTAAAACTGCTAGAAATGTACCAGTATTTATGAGTTTAATCATTTTATATTTGTATTGTATGTATATTTAAGCGGATGTTTCGAATGCGCCACCTGGCGGGGAGCTTAAAGCTGAGGTTCAGTACAAAGGTCAGAGATTTCCAGCAGAGGTTAGTAGGATTATACAGTGTTAGACATTACCAATATACATTTGAAGATACCAGAGACGCCAATAATACTGCATGTTTCCCATTAAAGCATAGAGGTGACTATAGTTCAAATAAATCTGAGCAAATATTTTATCTAAAGTAATTGTTGAACATAATGAACGGCCGTTTTTTTTTCTTGTAGCATAGCTAAATGGATTTTATTTGAGCTTTTAATATATACACCCTTAGGTCCATGAGTTTCCTTCTCACATTGTGTTTAACTATTTAGTTAAACAGTGTTTTAATATTTACCCAAGAAAATTATGTCATGGTCTTTCTTAAATTGTTTCATCTTGGTGACTAAAGACAATAATAATAATATGATAGATAACAGACAAAATTTCATTAAATATTTATTGTTGTTTTTGTTGTTTAAAAGGTGCACGAGGGTGACAAGCCTGAGCTTTACAAGATAGTTTTCAAGCCTCGAGGGCCTGGGACCTACCATGTTTGGATCATATACGATGGCAGACTTGCAAAAGGTAAGTGTAGAAACCAGTAAGTGAAAATGATATTGCCTATACCTGGCAGCGAACCCGCACCGTCACGGTGACAGCGCCTAGCCCTGCAATTCCGTCAACGCAAGCAATTAAGCTAACCGGGACAACCTCCCATAACTGTTGATAGGATAGCCCTGAAATACGTTATCATCACTGCATGACATCGGTGACGGATTATTTTACTGATAACAGCACTGACTATATGCACGGGGAGACGTTTTACTACCGCCACCCTGCACAAATAGCGCTACTGTGAATTTCAAATGATATCGTCTCTACCTGGGAGCGAACCCGCAAAAGAAAGAAAACGTTGTACTATTAAAAAGACTCAAATTACTAATTTCCTACTAAAAGATGATCCAGAAAAGAAGTGTCGTTCACGGTTAAAGTTTGCAAATACTGGATGTATATTATGTCATTTTGGATGTTGACCTGTTTTGAAAAATTCCAAACAGAACTTTTGATCCAGATGTGAAGCCTCGCTATTAAAACCACGGTTGTAACTGCAAAAATGCGGTCTAAAGAGTTGGTTGTCTTTTTTGTAAGGTAGAAAATAGTGCTAATCTGTAAAATGGGAAATTGGAATAGTGGTCTGTAAAAAAATGTTTCTTAATTTCGGATTGGTATGTATGGTGGACATTACTGTATCCAAACCCTCCACATATCGTTTTAATCATTATATAACGTAGTTTTAATTCCAAAATTTTCGAATATTTTGTATTTTTAAATTTAAGTAGTTAATGCAGAACCAGTACTTAAACCGAACCCAGTTAGTAGAATAGAAATTTTTTTTTCTATGTCAAGCGTGACTAAATTCAAATACAATTCGTATTATTACACCTCACGTGATTAGTTTACTATATAGCGTAATGTGACGTAATAGGGAGATAATCGCTACTGTCACATATGCGACAGCATCATGTCACCCTCGCGTGGATCTAAAAATAATATCTTGGAAATCCGATTACAAATTAACTTCTACGCATGCGTAATTGACCAAGGGAGATAAACGCATTTTGATCATTATTTGTAGCCGCTTATTGAGCATTATTGATTTTGGACTTCCGGCGCTTGATTTTGTTCCCAAACGAAATTTGGTCATAGTCAAGATCTCTCAAAAAACAAATGTTCGGTGTTATAAAATAAATATCACATCCCATTGGGGGAAACAGTACGAATTGTTAACCCTTGAGAAGGTAATGTCAACCTCGGCTAACGCCTCGGTTGACATTACTTCTCTCGGGTTAACATTTCGTACTGTTTCCCCCAATGGGATGTGATATTTATATAATGTTCAATTGCATCTTTAAATATTTTTTCAAGCGGAACATCAATGCAATTGCGAGTTATAAACCGATTGAAGAATATTTGCTAAATGATTTTCAGCATTTCTTACTTTCGGTGGTTGTATAATTTCTATCGAACAGTTTAAAAATCCGTTTAAAAGATTTGGAGTTTGAAATAACATTTATAATACTTAAGTTAATTGAAACTAGATATATAAAAAATCAGGTGGTTTGTTTATATTTTATAATTTGCTTTTCAAAAGGACAACGCGTCATGAAAGGTATGTTTATCTATAATTGAAAAGAATTGAACTACTTTTTCAATATCCATAAATTACATAACAAGAATCTAAATTTTCATAGGAAGACAAAATTTTTCAATTACATACAATGGCATCTAAATTTATGTTATTTAAATAATGTCGAAAACCGGTGGGCTCAGTTTTATTGAGCCTGTTCATGGGTAGCGGATATGCATATCACTGCCAAAGCCTTATTAAACGTTCATTTATTAGGGTTTACCTAAAATTAAAACAGCTGGAGTATTTCATTTCTATTCATTAATGATAACATAACATTTTGCTTGTAAACACAATCATGTTAGATATATTAACAAGATTACAACGAAATCACCAACAAGAATGTCTGGCTCGTCAGATGGAAATAATGAAAGCAAAGTAGCATTAGTCTGAACAGTTGTGCCAAATAAATACAAACTCAAGACCTCCGGGTATGTCGTAAATAAAGTGATATGTCGGATCTATAATAAAAGGAATCGTTGGGGCTAGAAATGTTAGTTTTCTTTATTACAAAGTATCTATTATGTTTTATTATCCAACATATTCCACAAGCGTTTTGTAGTTTGTAACTGCAATGTTCTCTACAGGTTCCTCTTTCGCTTCTTGGTTGGGGAAATGTATAATTTTGTCGGAGATTTTATGAGATAGAAAGTTGAGATATTTTCAAAATTAACATATCATTACAATTCATTTTTCTTAATGTTATGTTGCATATGTTATGAAAAGCTCAACTCTTAAAAGATAAATACAAGTAAATGTTACAGGTTACAGAATTGCATCCTTTCATTATACAGAACTGCATTGTTCCCTTTCTCTCTACAGGTTCCCCTTTCGCGCAGGAGATTGCAGAGTTGACTGCGCCATCGGTTGATGGTCCTGGACTGCGGAAAGGCGTGGTTGCAGAACCGTGTGAATTTACTATTGATGCAAGGGGCTTTCCAGGGGACATTACTATTGACATAGCAGGTAACACTAGTTAATTGGCATACAAATAACAACCAGACACCATCAATATACTTCGATATAGCTTTAATATAGTTCATTTTAAAGTTCTCAATAAATTTCACCAACACACGAGAATCCTCATACCAATCTCACATGAACTGATATAATGATGAGGTTAGAATTTTAACATGTTATCCCTCTCAATCAAAATCTTTATTTGTAATCCATCATCACCAACAATACAGAACCAGTGTTAATACTTAGTTTCCAATCTTTTATCAAGGCGACATCCTACCCAGGTTTAATTTGTATTGTATGTTTCGTCCAAGAGCGGTTGTTTTGTCCTTCATCGGTCACCTTTGTTGTTGCTTTGTAACCTTGTATTATTAATGCATTCCTGCTGGTCTACTTAACGAGGTTATATTATTGCGTAGTTAACGTTACAAAGAATCCTGACAATAATCTTTCACTTTATTAACAGGTCCCCACTATCCAATCAACAGCAACGTTACAAAGAATCCTGACAATACTCATAGAGTGACTTATATACCTGAAGAAGTTGGTATTCACAGAATAAACATTAAGTTGGATGGCAAGGATATCAAAGGTATGTTAACATTTTAATATTATTCCACAAGAAATTAGCTCCCTCTTGAGTGCTTTTAAAAATTAAAACAGTCTGACCGTACATATAATTAAGTTACAATTCTTATGATGTACAACAAAGGATGTGTTATTATCATAACATTTGTATATGCCAATATTAAACAACAAAGTCAACAAATACATTATAAATTAACATTTTAGATAAGTGTGTATAACGGTAACACATAATCCCTAAGGTCCCGGGTTATAATTTTCTTTGTTATGTAATTTGCTAAGGTAATATAAATTGTCACGGAAAAACAATTTACCTTTATAATACTTACTTAAAGGTAGGTATGTTTACTTGGTTATACAATGTAGTTTATCAGGTAAAAACAAATATCTGAAGATGTTCATCTATTTAAAATTATACTATCATGTTGACTGATTTGCAGGAAGCCCTTACCACCCTAAAATTGTGGATCCCACGCAGTGCAGATTTTCGGGAGGTTTAGAGCCTCATTTGGACAGGCAGCAAAGAATTCCTTTGATGGTTGGAAAAGAAAAGCATATACCTTTCGACGCTTCCAAAGCAGGGCCAGGTAAATTATTCGTCAATAAGTTTGTTATTCGGAAAGTTCATATAACTTTATAGTTCAAACGACATCCTTAGAAATTCTCAGAAATGATCTATGTATCTTATTCTGTTGACTAATAAGGATATAATCCTTTGGATTTATCATAACATTATTTACCAACAACACCCGATGGTGGAATGAATTATTTTTTATTTGATTTTCTACATATTAGAAATCATGAAGGAATGTTGGTCTCTTTCCAATGTAATTATGAAGTTTATTAAAGCAAGTTAGCTCTCTTTAAAACATTTTATACAACGTAGGAAAGAACAAACATTTATATTTCAGGTGAACTAACGGCCACAGTGCACGGTCCTGGTGATAAAGTGCCAGTAACTGTTGATTCTCGGGGTGATGGGAAACACACTCTCATATTCACGCCTAAGGAAGAGGGTAAATACATCAAAGAGCCTTATACCAACTATTTATGACCATAGTAGACCTCGAACCATAGTCTCGTATGAAGCTGCATTTCTTTTAATTTTCTGCATTATGCCAATAAAATGCGCTCGTAAACTGTTGTGTTAAATACTGTTGTATCATTTAATCGGATCAAAATTCGCGCAAATGACAAAAGTGACATTTAATTCGCACACTTGTTTTATTCTAATACGACTAGATATTCAATGGCTTAATTTCAGTAGGCTATGATTTGCGCACTTACTCTAGCGAGAAATACGCGAATATTAATCTACCGCGAAATATTATGATACCACTGTATTTAAAATAAGGGTCACATCAAATGTGTTTCGGTAATAATTTTCCATCTTACACTTTAAACAACATGTAACCTCCCTGTCTTTCCCTCAGGTAAACATTACATCGATGTGTTCTGGAGCGGATTTCCACTACCACAGTCTCCATTCCAAGGCTACGCAGTCCCTTACAGAGATGAGCCGGATGCTTACTTTGAACCACTTCATGTGAGAACCACATCGCCTGTGGAATTAAGGTAACGTATTGTTTATAATTTCTTTTGTAAGGACACGTAAGTAATTTCAGATTTTGTTTGATGACAGCTATGCCCAAGGTTATAAAACTGAGCATGGAAACCAGTCTCAAATCTCAATCATTTGATTGGCTGAAATGGCGACCAGTTTGAGACTGGATTCCAATCTCAGTTTTATAACCTCCAGTCCTAGCTTTTGCGAAAATATTTGTCTTGGTATGATGCTTATTAAGTAGGTTTTAAATTGCGAAATATTGTTGAAGTCATTGGGGCAATAAAGTAAACAGTTCTGCGAGATTAATTACTTCTTATGGCATTGTTGGGGTTATCTATTAATTTACTACAGCAGGTGTTAAGTATCGGCTGTAAAAAGTCTCCCTGTACTTCAATTGAGAGTATTTATCATTTTCAATTACCTCCCTGGATGGTAATACGTTAATTTTAAGCCCCGCAGAATGTCAATTAATATGTGGGTGGCAGTATATAGGCATACTTAAACTATCCCTTTGTCTGTTGCATGGTTGGCTAGGCGCTACAACCTTATTGGTATGGCTTATTTCATTATTAATTATTTAATTAAATCTTTTAATGGCTTTGGGTTTATCTATACATACTTAACAATTTCATTTTTGTCGATTTCTACGGTCTTATGAATATTGTTTCGTTTTTAACCGAGTGATGCCCAGTAGTGCCAGGTAATTTCAGCCACATCATAGAATGTTCAGTTTTGACATGTTGACATAGCCGCATGATCACTTATTTGTATAAAACGGTGAGCCTGTTTTGAGGTTTATCAAAACAATTATGAAATTTCCGTCATGGATTTATTTGATAGTGTTATAGTAGTCCTAATTAACTATCTAGTCTATGCAGATTTGAAAGCATACTAACCAGAAAAGATTGCTGCCTGACCTATATTGTGTTGCTGTTTACTGAAAGAAATATTTAACAAAATGACATCGTTTTGAAAATGTATTTGAATTTTGTTTTAAATTGTAAATTTCTTTAAATTAATTAAATAAGCTGGACAGTTTTAATATACCTGTAGATCTATTATTATTTCTGTCCGATTAAGTTTTTTCTTATTCTTCCCATTCAAATGTGTATATTGTTCTTAAAAACAAAAGCAGGATTTAAGATTTGATGTGATACAAAGTTTATAACTTTTTATGATTTAATATTATTTTCATGCTTTTAGATCGCAACCATTAACAAGGGATAACTCGTATAGGCGGTCAGAGCCACCCGGAGGGTTCTGGGTTCGAGCAGACGGAGCAAGTTCTCCCAACAATGGACCACACAAAGTCTACATTTTGGCTCCTGATAAGTCTAAGCCATCCCAGCCAGAAGTAAGTGTTTCCTTTTTTTTCACTGCCAAGAGTGAAAACCGAAAGGGTCGTTATGAATTTGCTGTGAATATCCAAACAAATCAATTCAATAATTCCATTTTCAAAACCCCTTTGTAACGTCGTTAGACACCGACCTTACTACAAGGAACCACACTTACATACAAACACATATAACGAAAGGCCATGCTATGAAAGAGCCACAGCGTTGCAAGCAGCAAATCGTGATAAGAACTGTGTGGAATATATTTACAACATGACAAATATAAACACAAAAATAGAAATCACAGTATATAAAATATTTAAAAAGAATATTAAAGTAATATGTATAATGTCGATGTTTTCACTATGCCTTTCAGGCTGTAAGTTATCCACCGACCAGGATACGGGTATACAGACATGGTTCGGATCTAAGTAATCACAAGCCACGCCATTATCTGCAACCAAAACGGACTGGTAGTGTCTATTCAACAAGTACTGGTAGGTAGCATATGATATATTTGAGTTTGTGATAAATTTTAGTGAAACATTTGTTTCTAATACATGTATATCCAGCAATTCAGCGATATGTAACTTGTAACACAAAAAGACCTGACTAACAAATAGTAACACATGCAATTTTGTGTTTGTGTGCAACTGTGTGGAAATAATAGTACCAATATATCTGTTTGCATTTACAATATGTTTCATTTTGTATTTTGTTGTAACCGTGGTGGGCTAGAAACCAAATTCTTACATAATGTGTATACATGTTTTATACTCTTTCTAAATGGGTTCTGTGCTCACCAGGAGCATTCTTCTTGTTCGTTTCTGAACATGTATGTTGTGTTAAAAGTTAATCAGTAATCACTTAACTATACCTCACAATATTTGAACTATTCACTTTTACTAACACTGTCTGGTATACCTGAAAACAGCTTCTGCAAAAAGTGAACCAAAGAAAAAGCGGGAACCGGATGTTGTGATAACACGTCTCCCTCGCGTGACTCCAAGTTACCACTACAGCCCAGATGATTACGAGCCGGACCGTACACCAGATGTGTACATGTACCAGACCAGTCCTCAAAGCTCTTCGCCACCGTCTGTGTCTCCTTCCTACATATATGCTAAACCACAAAAGTCACCTAATGACCAAGGTAGTAAAGGTAAATAAAAGGTCAAGGCACGTCGCAGTGACAATAACTACAAAAGTCACCTAAAGACCAAGGTAGTAAAGGTAAATAAAAGGTCAAGGCATGTCGCAGTGACAATATCCACAAAAGTCACCTAAAGACCAAGGTAGTAAAGGTATATTAAAAGTCAAGGCATGTCGCTGTGACAATATCCACAAAAGTCACCTAAAGACCAAGGTAGTAAAGGTAAATAAAAGGTCAAGGCATGTCGCAGTGACATTAACTACAAAGTCTCCTAATGACCAAGGTAGTAAAGGTAAATAAAAGGTCAAGGCACGTCGCAGTGACAATAACTACAAAAGTCACCTAAAGACCAAGGTAGTAAAGGTAAATAAAAGGTCAAGGCATGTCGCAGTGACAATAACCACAAAAGTCACCTAAAGACCAAGGTAGTAAAGGTAAATAAAAGGTCAAGGCATGTCGCAGTGACAATATCCACAAAAGTCACCTAAAGACCAAGGTAGTAAAGGGTATATTAAAGGTCAAGGCATGTCGCTGTGACAATATCCACAAAAGTCACCTAAAGACCAAGGTAGTAAAGGTAAATAAAAGGTCAAGGCGTGTCGCAGTGACAATAACTAAAAATGCGTTGTATGAAGATTGTCAGACCATAGATTTCATTAAACGATTTTTATTATTTATTTTTATTCTGAAATCAACAACAATTATTGTTATTTAGATTAAATATTTATTATTTTAAAATTGTGTGCATACAATTAGTTTTTATTTCGATTGATTATTTGAACGAGTTTAATGTTCCAGCACTTTAGAAACTTAAAGAAAAAAGCAGATATCTTAGATCTGTTTCGGTCTTTGATAAGGCATTTCATGGAAATTTATAATGTTACCTTAAAGTATAAAATTTGGGGGCAAACCATTAGCCAAATCATGTACCTTCATTTGAAAATCCATAATGTATGTAGTAATGAAATACAAACATCATTTATTAGAGAAAAAATGAAATTTGACATTATTTATTACAACATGAAAAGAGTTTTTAACATTGTTTTCACCAAAAAACCATGCTACTGTTTCCATAAATTTGATCGTGTGAAATCCATATGTTGTATGTAAAGTACCTGCGAGATATAAACGATATGTTCTGTCTGTTCTGAAAGAAAACCACGAATTTAAAGTGTAAAAAGCATAATATCTATTCCGCTATATGTAAAACACTGAAATAAATACGTATTTATAGTCGACACACTTGCATGTACATTAATATTACGAATGAAAGTTTAGTAGATATAATTATTCAATTATTTACAAAACGAGGTCTGGCGTAAGTTAATATAGCAGAAAAAGCACTAACAATTCTTTTGTTTTCATAGGAGATACTCCCAAAGTAATATTACGAGGAAAAGGGTTGAAAGAGGCGGAGCTTGACCAGCCAGCAACATTCACTATCGACGGCAGGAATGCCGGACCAGGTAGAAACATTGTTCTTTTTTAACTTTCAAGTTTGCGAATGCTATTTATCCATTCATCAAATATTGCATTAAGGGCTTACCACACTCCTCCCAATCCTGTTCATCGATAAAAAGAAAATTATCAAAATCTCAATGATGGCAAAATGCCGTTCATTGAAACTTTGCACAAATGAATGTTACAAATGTATCTTTATTTTGCATACAGAAAGACACGTTAGAAAAGTAAAGAAACAAAGCTAGACCTAAATATTCCTTGAAATTCTATTTACATAAATTCACAAAAACTAAGCGATATAAGCGCAATGATACAGACAAGACAATGGTGTGTACTTTGTAAAAAACTTTTAACTGCAAAAAGAGAAATCAGTGATTGTCATCCGTTTACGCGACCAGGAAGCGACCGGGAAATTGAATGTCAAACACACTTTTACTACATGTAATATCTCGTAAAGTTTACATATGTAAATCACAAGGATACAATAAATTGTTGTCAGTATCATATTACTCATGTGGGCATTTAAAATGATGTTTTGTGTTCTTTAGTTTTTGTGAATTTATGTAAATAGAAGTTGAGGGAATTTTTAGATCTCGCTATTTTTCTTTACTGTTCTAACGTGTCTTATCATCTGCAAAATAAAGATACATTAATAACATACATTTTGTGCAAAGTTTCATTTAACAGCATTTTGCCGTTATTGAGATTTTGATAATTTTTTATCGATGAATAGGATTGGGAGGAATGTGGTAAGCCCTTAGAAACTATTCATGCGTTTTGGGAAATAAAATATTTTTCTTTAAATAGAATAGCACGTGAATGTAACAAATTCTCTTGCATGAAAATGTGAAATATGCATATCAGGAATCGCCACACTTTCATAACACAGGCTGCCTCCCCACGCAGCGAAAAAGAAGAGAGAAAGAGAGAGTGCATGTTTGTTATAAGTATGTCAATTCAAATAAGACGCCACAAACAATTATGAACATTTCCTATATATTTATTAATTTATGTTTGTATTTAATAAATACACAATTTTCAAACTTAAATTCAAGAATGTTATCCAATCCAAACATTTTAGCTTTATTTGCTCTTGTTTATTTTTATTGTTTATCCTTGTTTAATGTATGTCAGTATGGGTCCCCTGAATTTCTGCGTTGTATATTGTTGGGTATTATTAGTCTTCTTTCTTTTTAACCATGTTAACGTTTTCATTTTTTGCCTTTTTCACTCTTTTATTTTTATTATGCATAAACTTGTGTACGTGGCTACTTTTCTGCATTTTGTGCTCTTCTCTTTCCAAAATCAAAATCTCACAGCCATATCTAAATTTCAGTTATTATGGTTTGAAGTTGAATGTGCAGATAGTTTATTATATTAAAATTAATATTGCAAAACACTCTCTCTTGTAGTCCGTAGTTTACATAATTATAAATGGAAAAAGAGATTATTCTTTGTTCAAAACTGTAACATTAAATTAACATTTTCTATACTCGGCAAAAAAAGTTCTGCACACTTGGACATTTTATAAAATATCTTTTTAATTTCACCATACACAACAAAATGATACATACCAAATAAATCAGAAATTCAAAGTAAACAATGTAAACAAGTCCGAAATAAAATCCGTTCAATACTTTTTAAGCAATTCATTGTTAAAGCCACTGGGGGTTACTACACAAAAGTTGCAAAAATCGCTAGACTTATACTGAGTAAATTCACCACGATGAATCCGCCATTCTTTCAAGCGGCTTCGCACGGAATTTAACAGCCGACGAAATTTTATTTGTGGAATAAGTTCCCATTCGTGAACAAGAGAACCGGGTAGGTCAACTAGCTTTGCCAATTTCACGTGTTCTTTCTTGTTAAGAAAGACGTCTAGGTAGCCGGTGTGGTCCGACATTTGCCATGACGGTCAAATAAACAAAAACCTTCCTTGTTGACCATGAGAAATAAATTAATTTGAAAAACAATGCAGATGTGTTTTTCTCAAATAAGATTAGGCGTTGATTGCATTGGATGGTTGCTTTTATACACATTATAAACTGGATGCTTTGATTCATCAATACAAAATGGAAACTGTCCGAATCATCACTAAACTGCTTTGTCATATCTTTAGGTCAATGCGTGAGACAATATGATACTTTTATTAATAAAACCTTAAGTTTGAGTGTTATTCTGGGAATGGCTTGGTATCAAACTTTGATTACCAACTGTTACTTGCATCACAGTGCATGCTCATAATCGCTTAAAACAGACACTGGTGAATTTTTTAGTGATTTCTTAGATTGCACACCTCTATCTTTATATGGCAAATTTTGCAAAGTTTGACTGTTGACCCCTATCATACTCAAAATGACGTATCTCGCTTATTTACCAACCAATTTTAATTTTGTTTTTGTCTTTAACTCCGCAAACAATTAATCTTGATATACATGTAAGAGTTCATACCAGTTATTTGCTATATTATAAAATTCACGCAAAAGAACACTTGTGTGCAGAACTTTTTTGTTGGGTATATATTCGAAATTAAGTATTGAATATTAAACCCTCGGGTTCCCCTCGGGTTCTCATTTTTGTTAATTGTTTGTGGTGTCTTTTCGGAAACTTATCATTTTATTAACCATGCTCTCTCCCTCTCTCTTTTTCTTGACTGTGTGGGGAGGCTGTTTTTCTGAATGTGGCGATTCCTGATATGCATATTTCACCTTTTTAATAAGCAGAATGTAGCTATCAAGTGCTAGGTTTGTACATTTGTCTTCTATGCAAATAAAGTAATTTAAATTGGAACCTTCCAGGTTATGCTAGTGTTGTTTTGAGACTTGTGAAAGATTTTCCCACAACAGGATTAGTTTTTCGGAGTGGCGCAAATAAGCATGTTTCGTTTGATGATGATAATTATGAAGACGATGATGAAGACGATGTATTTTATCCCAGTGGTAAACGTGTGATTCCCGAAAGCTCCCTTAATTCTCAAAATCCTTTTAAATTCCCTAAATCCTCTGAAACACAAATACTCAGTCTTTATACATTTCTATGATCAACAGCCTAATCAAGATTGTCAATGCCCTTTCACTCACTTAACATACTTTGTTTTTTCTATAACTTCTTACTAAACCACTAAAATTTCCTCATGCCTAGGTCAGGAGGATTGAACTGAATATTAATTCCGTTATCAGTATGTTTTACAAATTGTTAATTTTTAATAAAATTATCATTCACGATTACACATGTAATTCACGACAATACATGTTATTCACGATTACACAGTCATGTAATTCACTTAATTTTAATTAAATACCTAATATTTTGATAGTAACAGTCCTTATTGCATTTAATTTAACAATAAAATTAATTATGGTTATGTTTATATAACGCATATCGTAAATAAAATTTAAAGGTTGATAAGAATGGTTTTTATTTTATATAAATTCTGAAAAAATACCAATAATTGTGACAGAGAGATAAAAATTAATATTTTCGAAGATTAGCAATATAAGGATATAAGAAGTTATTTTTATTTAGGTGTTAGTCCAAGGCACAACTTGAGTTTTCGGTACGGTGCCGACAAGATTGCGTCTTTTGATGAGGCCATGTTAGGTATATGCGTGCAGATTATTCTCCATTGTGTGATCCCATAATGATTTGACCGCTAGCGTTTGCTCATTAAAAGTTTGTTGTTTGGTTAGACATAAACATATTTTAACATAAACACTGTGGTGTGCTCCTGACAAATTCTACTTAATCACTTTATGTGTGTTTTATGCACATTTTAGTCCAAAGCTAAAGTTAAAAATCATTTAAACATGAAAAAAAAACAATCACATGTTGCTGATCGAGTTAGTAGGCGACTCGCATTTCATTCATATGACAGTTTTGGTGCATTTCACTCTGACCAATAACGTTATAATATACTAACTTGGGTTGCAAAATGAGCTATAAATGGATGATAAAATGTTTGAATTTTGAAAAGTCGTATTAGCCAATCAAAACATAATTTTACGGCAGGGCCAGTTTTCGAAACTTTTAAACTAACATATGGTTAAATTAATAACAAGTTATCCGTTAAAACAAAAGCATAAATCTTCAATTTATTTTATGCATGTGTATTCTAGATTACACAAAATCGGGAGAATAGGCAATCAGTTGATTATAGTATGTACAATAGCGTTAACAACTTAATATGCGTTTTAATATATGCAGTGGGATTTACATAAGTGACCCACTGTATGTACTAAAATTAATACTAAAATTAGCATCAAAGAGAATTAACACTTGTTTGCAGGTGAACCAGAGGCTCGTGTACACAGTATCAGGTCTGAACCACCAGTCACCATTACACCAACAGGGCCAAAGCAGTACAAGTGCACCTACACGCCTAAGTATGTTTTATTTAACGCTTCAGTTAATATTTTAACAGACAGTAATAGCAATATTTGAATTTATGTTTTTATTTTTATTACATCTTCGCAATATGTTAAAGCTAACAAACACAACACAGATTATATGTTGCTGTTTTTAGTGGCTTCAAAGTAAAATTTTAAAATAGAATAAATAAAATCCATTCAATGGGGCCTTGAAATATTGAAAAATTGTCATAGACAGTGAGAAAAATTCAATTTATCCAATTACTGTGCCTAGCTCCAATATTAAGTTATGCCAAGCAAATAGTGCTAAAAATAAACCATTATAAACGGTGGTGATCATGGAATGCTCAAAGCTGCATTTCATGCACCTGTTCCTCGTATATATCACCTCTTCGGTCGATAGAAATGAGTTTCATACATAATAAAATGATGGGAGGAACTAGTTACAACAAACGGTTATCTTGGGATCTGAAAATATAAATTAAGACGCGTCAAATAAAACACAGATGCAACATTCAAAGTAGGTACATTGTAGCACATCCTAATGGTGACTGAACCATAATCCAAGGTTTAAAAAGCTAACAGAATCTTAGAAACCAAGATGTCTATTAACAAATAAGTTTATTTATAAATTTGTTTACCAATCTATACATGCAATTGAATTTTAAAGTTTTTGTTTAATAGAGTACCGGGCGCATATCTTCTAGACATCAAATGGAATGGCAAACCATTAAAATGCTGTCCGTTTAAAATTGACGTTAAGAAACCGGTTTATCCAGAAAAGGTGGGCGTGACTGGAGATAATATAAAGAACGGTGTGCCGCTTGGAAAAGACATTAATTTAAAGATTGATCCGAGAGAGGCGGGGCATGGTAAGTACATAATTGCTAAAATTAGATATTCTCTGAATTGCATAAAGTTTAATGCAAATTTCTATAAAACACTTTTAGCGGAAAATGGATATTTTGACAATTTTCTTGTTAACATATTCTCTTTATTAATGTTCTATCTTGGTTAATTACGAAGTTTACTGTCATAGCATTTTGATACTGGATTTTACTTTAGCCGATATAATTTAATGTGTGTTTCTCTGAAAATAGAACCTCATAAGTTCATAGAAGACAGTAAGTAGTATATATCTGAACATATGCAAAATGATTAATATTATTTAAGAAACAGTCTCAATACTAGTACTGTGAATGGAATTATTTTCGTGGGCATAAAATTTCGTGGTTTCCGATAAAACGGCATTTCCATGGGTTCCTAAATTCGAGCCGTTTTTTCTTTTTTTTTCTTTTCCAAAATGTTTTAAAACACTGATCTGTCCGCCTGATCCACGAAAATAAGTAGCCCAGGAAAATTAAGGATTGCAACAAAGTACACAAAAATTTTAACGGTTAGGATGGTGCAAATATGTAACAATCTCTTAACCCTTTCCTAGATATATACGCATTTTTACGCATGTGCGACCAGTGTAGATCCAGATCAGCCGGCACATCCGGGCCGTCTCATCAGGATCTGCATTGGTCGCATTTTGGTCAGAAATAACCTAATGAATAAAAAGCGAACAGTTTAGATCCTGATCAGACGGCACGGATGTGCCGGCTGATCTGGATCTAAACTGTTCGCCCTAGCAATAAAGGTGTATCTATACAGGAAAGGGTTAACAATTGAATATTTGTAATGTATCATTTAAATTACTATTTTATATTAACTGTGGTATCACTTATTTTCACGGAGACGAACTTCCGCGCACAAGCCTCAATGGCAATTTCGCGCGAGCATAAATTCGAGCAGTCGGGTTGTTTGATTTTTCATAGCGCAAACTTGTATAAGTTAAACCACGCGGAAAATTAAGGATACCACAATATAGGATAGTTTAATTTTATCAAATCAACCAGGAAAAAAATGCACGACAAAAAGTCAAAGATGTCTTCTACAGCAAAATCATGGTATAAATAAAGTGGTGATATATTTATTTCATTGTCAGTAGCGTGTTAGATAAGTCTTGAAATTTGAAATTCCTTTATACGAGGCTCGAAAAACGTCTGGCGATAATTGAAATTGTTTAAAATATCATAATTGCATATGATCAGATCGCACGTGTTTTTGTAATATCCAGGTGTAGAATATTTAGGTATGTCTAAATATGTACTTTTATATCGGAATGAAATTATAGCAATGTTTTAGTGTGGCTGACTTATGGCTGAAACATTTACTCCAAATGTGATGATGAAGCATATTGAATGACTTAGCTGATTCATGTATTTCATTTGTTGAATGTTTATGATAAAAATGTATCATTAATTATGTAGAATGAAATACATTACGTGTAGCATGTCCAGCCGAGATCTTGCCGAACGCTTTCGTTAAACCCATTGCATGTACACACTCGTTGTACTGCAAATGTTTCTTCAGTTTTCTTATCATCGAATCAAGATATTTTATTATCTCTAACAGTTGCTACTATAAAAATGTATGCTATTAAATTAAACGAAGATAGGTATATAAAATGATTTGTATTCAATCGAGGGGTTTTGCAGTACAAATAATTTATGTATGTGCTTTTATTTCGGTCAATGTTGTTGAATATCTGTCCCAGCATCATCTAAAGTCAGATACTTTAATAGCAAAAAATAAATTTCAAAATCAACTGTCGAAAATTCTTATAAAATCACATTTTATGACAACGTTAAGGACTAAAACACTTATGACTTGTAAAATATAAAAACAAATCAAGTACTTGACTGACAAAGGTTTCGAAAATAATTTGTGGTTTTATTTAGGTTACATTTCCACTTCTAACACAACTTTAGATGTAGATCTTTCCGAGTGTTTATATAAGCGTTTTTGAAAGATCTTTACTTCGGCCTCGGCGAAACTATTGCGAAAAAAAGTTCACAGTTGCATTAAAAATGACCTACATTACTCGATTGTTTATTAACTGTCTTTATTAGTGATAAAATCATTAAAACTGTAAGCCTTTATTCTATATTTATCTGTCACAGTAACAGTCTTTAAAATAGACAAATAGGAACATTGAAAGCCACTGAACACGTTAAAACAAAATTTTGCAGGCTCGGATCGATTGCTCGTGCTCAAGGGCCTTCAAAGGGCTATATGATCGATAACAACACTGATTTAATGTACGGGAAGACGTTTAACGGCCGCCACATGCACAAATAACGCTACTGTGATAATTTAGTAGATTACAAAGGATCTTCGAAAGCCATCGACACGACAAATATCAAAATATTGTAGGCTCGGTTTTATTGAGACTGTTCATCAGCAGTAATGGAAACGCATATTACTATTCATGCCACCTAGGCCCTGGTTAAGCGCAACTCAATATTTACATTAATATAAGTATCCTGCTCAAACGCCTTCTGAGGACATTAAAATTTATAACAACAAGGCCACACGGTTAAATAGATAAAAAGGGAAGGAAAAGATCGTCTGCCCTTTAAAACGTTAGACTTCATTCTCGATGTATTGGTGAATGCCTTTTAAGTAAATCCATCATTAAAATGTTAGCATCCATTTTGATTTAAACTCAGTTCAATCGTTTAAGGAAAATCACAAACTTTCAGGACCCTAGCGAAAACAACCACGAGATCAGTACCGATTTAGATTATGCGTCTGTGTAAACTATTGTCCCTTGATATCGAAACATAATTAACATTGAAACCACATACTAGTTTTCAATATTAGCATCCTCAACACTGGCTTACATACCATAAAGTGTTGTTAAATCATTTTTGTAAAACAATAGTATCTGACTTGAGATATGCATGGCATGACCATGTTTATTGCTTTTCGTAATATTACGAGCCTGTGTTATAAAAAGAAGTTTATGAGGGGAGAGTTCGTGAAGACTACTATTGTCACTATAGTAGAGCTTTGATAACAATTATTTGATACTTTTATCACGCCCACCTTAAATATCTAGCAAATCAGAGCTTGAGCCATGGCTAATAAGTGAAACGTCTGGTTGCTGGTTCTCAAAACGCCTTGTGCTGATATGTTGATATAGGAACCAATGAAATTTGGTCTATCTAATCTAAAAGGATGGCTTAAACTATATTGACAAAAGGAGTAATCTCGAACTTAATCGAGATCATATAGGTTTGGTTGTACGTTTAGTCTACACAATTTTGTGTTTCAAATGCATCACGCTTTTTCAAGACAGAACGTTGTCTACAAAACGTGTGTGTACTACCGTGTCTTGTTATGCGTGTCTTTAATAATGTGTCAGAAATCATCAATTAATTTAATCATCAAATTGACATCAGAATTACTATTACTAATTTTGTTATTGAGTATATATAAATCTTGATAAAAATACATTTACATGTATCGATCTTGCAGTGTGTTTCAAATTTTGACAGAATTAAAGTTTGAGATACAGTGCCTAGCTCATTTGTATTATTTTTTATATATTATTATGTAATCATAAATTATAGTTATAAAACGTAATACTACAATAGAAGAAATGAACCCTCTGTAACCCAGCAATGTTAAAATGTCTCTAAAACGGAAACAATAATGCAAACATTTGGATGTATTTGCCAAAATATGTTCTTAGCAATAATCTGTAACGTCTCTGTACAGGTTGGTACAATATCATCTACTCTTTACCAAATATTAATAACTCAGTTTCCAGTAAATGGCAAAATGACTCTTATTGTATATTTTCTTTTTGTTCATATATATTCTAAGTATATAAATTGTTTGATTTTGTACTCTTAATTTGTCCTTATTTTCAGACGGCATCGGTAATTCATGGATTTGATATTAATTTTCTCATCTTCTTACTGGAGTATTCTGAAAATCACAAAACTTTTTTTCCGGGGTTTATGTATGCATTTGTAAATTCTGAACATCAAAGCAAATGCTGGATGAGTTTCGAAGGGCTTATGGTTAATGTGTTTGTTTAAACCAGTGCCCAAGATCATATAATTTTAATCGGAAACCAGTTTGAAATCACAAGCATCTGACTGATCCTATGCTTGAGTTTTAAAGCTGGTCTCCATTTTCAGTTTTATGATCTTGGGCCCTGAGTACATGAATAAACCAGGCAAAGCGCGAACCGATATAATTCCAATAAAAGCCAGTATATTTCTTTTTTTTTAATTTTAATTATTTTTCAATGAATCTTTATTAGCGTACGAGTACATGATGTTACTGCATGCAAACTTCAGTTTATAACCTAACAAAATGGGACGTGTTACTAGTTAGAAATATAACCCATGTTTAAATGTTCGGAATGAATTCCAAAAGAATATTCTAGTGACCATTCGCCTTGTTCAGCAAATGCAAATGTGTAAATGCACCTGAATGCAATTAATTTACGAACAGTTTTTTTTTTGTAAAATGGCATCCTTTCAGAATACTCCAGGGCTGAAGGTTATAAAACTGAGATTGGAAACCAGTCTCAAATCTCAAGCATCTGATTGGCTGAAATGGCGACCAGTCGCCATTTCAGCCAATCAGATGCTTGAGATTTGAGACTGGTTTCCATGCTCAGTTTTATAACCTTGGGCACAGACCTGCTGGCGCTTGAAATTTATTTGTTTTCATTTGGTATGTATATAATTACAATTGCAAGTCACAAATAAAGACATCAAAGATTTCAATTTTTTCTGTGATTGCATCTGGGTTGCTATTTGTTTTATTTCTAGATGGCACAACGTTCAATAGATTTGAAGATTAATTTATACTTACTACAAATAATAGTATCTTTCAAGCGCCAGTGTTTTATACTTGATACTTACATATATAAACATCATTATGTTTATCATTACCGTGTACATTATATCTACTCATAATTCTTTTTTTAAGTGTGGGAGTCAACATTTTGGTCGAATATTATTAGGCACTTGATTTCCAACATAATTTGTAATACATAATTTAGAATTTTAGTTTTAAAGGACCGTTACGAAATAACAACTTCGAGATCGACATCATCGTCTTGTGCATGGGGAAAATATTAGCTTAGAATGTGTACAATCGTGTAAGATATGCATGTTTATGCATGGTGTTATGCAAAATATATGAATATATGAATGCATTGTAAAATATCATGCTTTTTCTTACAAAATGTAACTTTTGAAAATACAACATGCAATGAGATATATTGCCTCTTAATACGATAACCGTAACACGTTCCATTTAATTGGGAAATGATGTCTTAAAACAAGAACAATAAGTTTGGAAAGTCTTTTCTTTCCACCATCATCTTATTTTAGGTGATCAAATATTAAACAGAATCTTTATAGTATTATCTTATACACATTCGTACCTTCTTCCTACTTAATCTTCATTGACTTCACCGAAACCTGATTTCAATGACCTTTTACCATTGTTTGAAAATAAAAAGAGTATTTTTCTGGATTGAAGGCGAGCTGACCATCGATTGCAAAGATCCGGAAGGTCTGGATGTGCCAGTTCATATCACTGACAATTTCGATGGAACCTACATGCTAAAAGTAAAACCGGAGAAACTTGGAAAACATATACTCAACATAAAACTGAATAATCGACATGTGTTCGGTAAGTATTGATGTTTTAGAAACACTGAAGAAGACGAATTTTCCCAATTGAGAAGATAATAGTTTGTACATGAAGTATTGTCAAAAATATGCATTTTAAACACGCTTAATAGTTCATACTTTGTATTGTAACGATAACTATTTATGAAGGCAGCTGTATTTTTTGGTCTGATGCTTATTTAGTGAGTAAGTTTTTAGTCGCGAAACATTGATAAAGTAGCTGTCAAAATGGAATCTGAATTGGGGTGGGTGCATGATTTTAAGGATCCACTACACTCCTTCTTGTTCATTCATCGATATAAAAGAAAATTACCAAAATCTCAATGTCAAAACGCCGCCCAATGAAACTTTGCAAAAATGAATGTAAATTCTGTATCTTTATTTTGCATATGGTAAGACACGGTAGAACAGTGAAGAAAATTACGAGATCTAAACATTCCCTAAATTTCTATTATCATAAATTCACACAAACTAAACAACACAAAACATCATTTTAAATGCCCACATGAGTAGAATGATACTGACAACAATATCTTGTGTCCTCGTGACTTAAATATATTATTTATATGAGATAATAGTGAAACTGTATTTGACCTTTAATTTCCTGATCGCTTTCTTGTCGCGTAAACGGGTGACAAACGCTTATTTCTCTTTTCGTAGTTAAATGTTCTTTGCAAAGCACACAACATTTTCTTGTCAGTGTCATTACACATGTGTTGAATTAAAAATAATATTTTGTATTGCTTAGTTTTTGTGAAATAATGTAAATATAATTTTAGGGAATATTTAGGTCTTTATTTTTCTTTACGGTTCTAACGTGTCCTACCAAATGCAATTTTATGATACATTAGGAACATTCATTTGTGCAAAGTTTCATTGAACGGCATTTTCCCGTTACTGAGATTTTATAATTTTCTTTTTTATCGATGAACGTGCAAGTAGGAGTGTAGTGGATCCATAATTAAACAGTTTTCCAAGACCTCCCACTTTAATCCAAGGGATCCTGGCGTCATTTAACGGTATTTGTGAAGAAAATAAAACAGAGATTGTTGCAAACATGTAACTGATACTTACAGGGAGTCCATACGCCATTGAAATTAAGCCAGCAACTAACCGCAAGCCCCTCGGTAAAGTGAAGGTTTGGGGACCGGGCCTTGAAAACGGGGTGTTTCCAGATTATGAAGGATTCTTCTTCGTTGACGCCACTGGAGCAGGCGGCGGTGAACTACATGTAAGCGTGATGGGTCTGAAAGGTAAGCATGTAGCTATAGAAATATGTGACGCACCATTACAAAATGGGACGCGCCACGGAAAAGGTAACTTCGGTTATATATTTTGACATTTTAATTTTAATTATGTTTGAAGGAACTTGCTAATATTTATTATTTTCTCAAAATTATTGGAATTTTTTTTTCACATTTTGACACATTCATGTTATTTTTATCGTGAATTATATAATTATTAATGTCGTCTGGTCAACTTTATGACTTCACTTTAAGAATTGACGTCAACTGTCCGAAGGTATCTTTACCCGTGACGCTTATTGACTTTACGATAATTGTTTGGAATAGATCGAAATTGTGCTGTTTATTGGTGTAAATATTGAGTTGCTCACAACCCGGGGCTAGGCAGTGTAGGCAGTAATATGCATTTCCATTACTGCCTATTAACTGGTTCAATCAAATAGAGCCTGCAATATTTTCATATTTGTCGTGTTCTTGGCTTTTCACAGTTTCCTTGTCATCTATTTACGATAATTGTAGATACTGATCAAGTTGTGGACTTATATGATCCGTGAAGGAACGAAACAGTTTTCTAAACGAATTGACTTTCTTCTCAAACTGATTGACGAAAAGTGAATACCCTGATCAGAATGCGCAGATTCGCAGACTGATCTTAGATTATACCTTGTGCATAATCCATAGGTCCAATTTTGCCATTGTGCGCCATGTATGACAAAGACGTCTTTGAAAACCACAACACTTGATTTAAAATAAGTTTTGAAATTTGAAGTTGATACAAAATTTTGACTCATGAAATTGATGTTGCTAAAATGTAATTAATGCAAATATAAATGAAAGCATACACTTTAACGGTAACTGATTATAAATTGTCGAAAATATATGTTCTCACTGATGCGATGGATTGGAGAAGATTATATAGGAGCTTAGCCTGTCTGTTGAATATTATTCATTAAAAATAATGCAAACTAAGGTTTTTGTATTGTTTTTTAAGGGTAGAGTAATCAGTGGATCGGTTTAATACAACAAAAACACGTATTTAATATATGATGTCAAGAAATATAAGTGGCTTTTGCGATGCAGGACTGCTTTAGTTGACTTGAACAACTCTAATGGCTTTTACTGTCTATTTACATTTCACTGTCTATTTGACAATACAGGAGCATTCCATGTTGAGATGAAGAGAGCAAGCCAAAAAGACAAGTTGTTTAACTGTCTCTACCATCCGTTAGAGCCAGGAATGTACACAATAAATGTTCAGTGGTCGGGACAGCATGTTCAAGGTAGTCCGTACACTGTGCTAGTGGCAGCGAACGAGATGGAGCTACTAGATTATCAAAGCAGGCTTGATAGGTAAGAATAAATTGACCGTTGATTACTGATAATGTACAGACAGTAACTTTAATGTTATCATTTAACTTCAAACCTGACTTTTTATATGGTGTTGTAACAATAACTCTTTATACAGTTTTACATGTATGAGTTTTCGCTGTTGCGTCCCCTGGTAATTATGTAACCATAATTATCAAATATTAATTAAATATATTTGTGTTGAAATAATTATTGACCACTAAATTTGAATTTTATATTTTCTTACAGCTGAATAACCATTTATCACCACATATTTATTTAAGCTTTGTGTTGAAATGATTCTTGTCTTTAGCCGCTTTTTTGTTTTCTAGAAGTTGACATACTGCTACATTAAGTGTTTCATTAATTATCACCATGTATAAATGATAATGCCCCTACCGGGGAACGAACCCGTACGGGGACAGCGCCTAACCGTGCAGTCCCAAAGAAATGTTTAACCACCGTTTACTTTCTATTTAAGGTCTAGAAATTCTTCGTCCAGAAGTTCGGGAAAATTGTCGCCGCACAACACAACACAAAATAGCATAATGTACTAGCAACTTCACCTCGTTAATTTGGGGGAAAAAATATATGCGTCTAAATAAAATACAAACTAGCATAATATTCTGGTAAATCCTCACTCCGAAGATCGGACAAATAATGACAAGGACCTATGTTTCTGAAAGAAGTCTTTAACGAGGAAAACAGCATTGACAAGCTTCGGAATGCTGGCCCAGCAAGAAGGAAAATGTAGTTCATTGTACTAGAATTTCTCGAGGCACGTTTCGGGAATCTTTACATAAAAATGCAAAGAACATTGAAAACCAATATACTAGTAGTGATATATTTCGCAAATAATAGTGTTTATAAGTGATGGGAACACGTTAACAAGTTTCGGAAAGTAGTATCTAAATTAGATCGCAAAATCTTTAACAGCAGGGATTCTATACGCTAATCAGCCAACATTATTTACGTGATAATTTAACAGATTTGGGTATTGCATTTATAACTGACAACAGATAAAATATATCAAGTCTACGATACTTTGATAGGCGTTCAATATGTGTGGAAGATATTTATTTGGTCAAAAGCTTTTTCATGTAAAGAGGAATGAAATTTTTATGTACATCATGACATTAATTGTACATGACAAATTTCGTGGATTTAGAACACAAGGTTCCTATTTAATATAGAAGAATGAAGCAGGATATACAATATTTTTCTATTGTGTACTATACTAGTATGTGTGCGATTTCAATAAAATGTAACTCTTATGGGATATATTCTCGTTTCTAGGAATGAAGCAGTGAAAAAAGTAAAAGAAATGTACTGTTTTGTGGTCAGTAGCTAGTAAAGAGTACCTGTAATGAATTCGATGATATAATCTGCTTTTGAGCTAAAAAGTGTTCAATCATTTTTTATGTTTCTATAGGTTTGACATTTAGCACGAGTTTGATATTAGCTGCTAGGAAGATTTCGCAATATTCAACATATACGTGTTGCTTCTTGTCATGATAAAGTTTAAATTATTCTGTAACGAAGCCTATTAAAGGTAATATTATTTCAGTTGGCCTTCCATTTACATTTTGTTAATTTAATATCTCTGGACAAAGAACTGCATATATAAACCCAAGAAAATGTGAAGTTCTTTTGTAAAACTGAGATATTATACCTCATATTTCATTGTTTGAGTTTTTACATTTATGTTTCTATTTAAGTACATAGTTTTCTCAATGAAATAATTTGTATTTTTCATTGTTCTAAAACAATGAAATACCATTTTTATGTTCACTGATTTTGTCGAACTACTTTTTAAAAGCTATTACCTCACTTTACAATTTCTAAGATTTATTTGGTAAGAAAATTTTCAATAACAATAGTTTTGTTTGTTTCAGTGAAATAAAGATTTTGTTTCACGAGTGAACTCCAAAAACTATATTAAATATTTTCACAAGTGGACACCAAAACTTAAATTAAAATACATGTATCAGTGTTCAGTGATCAGTCCAGAAATAAAAGCGATATTTCGCTGAAACAAACAAATATCCTCTATAATTTATATAATAAACTTTCGCGGGTGCATAATTACATGATTGTGTACATTGATATTTAACAAATAACTGTATGTTTATCTTTGGTCAATATAATCATGATAAACTTGTTCTAGGACCAAGTAATTCATGACCCTGTGACATTTTAATATAACAGGAACATAATAACAACAAAAATGACAACAACATGCTTAGAGATGATACCTTTTAAACATTGAGATATGAAATAATGTACGTTTTACCTGGGCCTCAAGATCATCAATTGAGACTGGAGACCAGTATCCTATCCCAAACATCGAATTAATTGTATCCGAGACAAGTTCCCTAACAGACCAGTCAAATGCTTTTGAGATTAGTCTCCAATCTCATTTTTATGTTCATGTGCCGTTTAGAGAATTAGGAAACCAGGTAGTTTTATTTTTGAATAACTGATGCAATATAATTTTGTTTTTTATGTATAACTCACTGGTGCTAAGCAAATTATCATATAGAGATTGTGTTGTGTACTATTGCTTCACGCTTTTTAATGTATTGTCATTTATTATTTTATTTTATTTTATGTTGCACATATCGCTACATAACATAATGATAGTAATTTATCAAAGTTCATTAGCATAACGAAATAAGGTGTTATTTAATAAGCGTCTGTATTGACGTAGTCTGGAGTATTTTCAAAAACAACCAAATAAAGGTAAATTGCTGAACTAAGGATGTTGCGATTGTGATGTCATTCATAAGCTTACACAACAGTCACTTCATTATATGTCAATAGGAGCATGTTATCAGTTATATTTAAAAACACAGTAAAAATGAATTTATGTACATGCTATTTTGGTAGCAAATCAGGGGTTCTATGAAAAATCTATTTCGTATTTTAACTTATTCATTTGAGATGAAAAGGTGGTTCGGCACTAAAACCACGAAATGAAGGATATTTATAAATAGGTTATATGTAGCTTCTTGTAAATACGATTCGTACGAATTTATGTACAACTTTTGTGATGGAGTTTGTTGAACAATCTTTCTCATTTACTGTCAATATATATGTTATCTTATATTTTAAAGAATGGTATCCAGGAAAGAAAGTTATTAGCTGAGCTATGTAAAGTCCTTTTACTGGGTTTAGAAGACATACACACACACACCTTTTTTGAGGGGGGGGGGGGGCTGGAATTTTCTTCCTAGTGAACTTTTTCGAAAATATAAATTACATGAAAACCTACGAACCAGTCAGAACCAATGATGAGTAATACATTACTGAAGTATTCACTGTTACATTTTCATTGTCTTCGAAAAGAACAAGAACTAAAACTCGAAATTCATAAGTTTCATCAACATTTTATTTTCCAACAAAGTTACATGTATGTTAATAATTATATTGTTATAAAGCGTAAATATAAATAGTTAATGGAAATGTATTAATGTAATATTCAAATTGTGTATATGCTATATTACTATCAAATTGCCAAAAATAAATAATACAAAAGTATGCCATAACTTGAAGATTGTGTTTATGTTTTGATTCCTTTAACAAAAGTAAAAAAATTGGTAAGGTTTTTCCCTTCGCTCTTTTTTTTTCTTGAAGTACATTTCTGAAACTGTTACCCTTTTACACACCTCTAAACGCCATTGTTCACTACAAGGACCCTACCATTCACCCCAACAATAAACAAGAATGAGCTCCTACACAACTAGTATGTAAAAGCAGTCGCTGTGTATTATGACAATACCAAAGTAAATATATGATAATAATGGCAAGTTTATCACTATGACATTGGCTTCGATGATTGATTTTTTTCTTCCAAAGTCGGAAACATAATATTCAACAAAAAATCTCTTAAAGGAATTGTAATTTGAAACAGAAATTGTTCATTTTAAAACGCTTAAAAATTAAAGTGAATGATTTGGTGTCAAAATTCATAAATATATTATGCTAAAATTAACACTAGAAATTTCAATCGTAGAGTCTTTGCGTTGCACAGTTCCTTTTTAAATTTTCACAGACAAATGTTTTGATAAAACACTTATAATCGAGATTAAAAAATAAATATCTTATTTGGTATTGGCTACATTCATGCATTTAATCCTATACCAGTCAAAAACAATCGTACATGCAACCATGTCAAAAGATTGTACAAATATTTTAATGTATTTATTAACATAAGGGTTATCTCCACTATTCAACAGTTGGCATTGCAGATACAATGTCCGTTGTATGTTCATCACCTCGGCAATTTCTATCTTTTTAAAAAAATTCTGAATAACTTTGATATAGGAAAAGGTGTATTTGGTTGAATCTTTACAGTTTTGGTTATAACTATATTTGAAGAGAATTAAATAATGTCTACTTTTTCTAAATAACTAAATATTGTTCTTGTTACACATTTTGACTACTAGTATAAAGTGTTTTTTTTTTCTCGCTATGCATAATAATAATAATGTCATAAGCTCACCATCAATTAAACAGAATTTGTAAATTTTGCATTAAACTATATGAATTTAGAAATAAAAATATTTTCTTCAAAAAAATCGATTAAACGACAGTTTCACAGTAATAAATCAAAATTGGGTTGATTAATATAATTTCTACTACCAGAAAGAAATTCTCGTTTGCACTGGCATTCTATTATTGATGAAGTTAATTCACCAAACTTGACCCGTATGAATGAGCAAAAATAAACACAAACTGTAAATATATGTATCATGGTGTGCTAAAAATAATCCAAAATACAATAATTTTTACATCGAACACACAGAAAATCTCATTGAAAAGGGGGTAAGAAGCGTTAGTTATTAGTAAATAAAATATTTCTTTAAAACTACTTTTACCATTACAATAACTTTGGTTTTATCTTGTTTTAATTATTGAACACGTTGAAGATGTTTAAAAAAAATAAATTGCTTTTATAAGGACGCATTCTCCAATTTTGATCTTTCTTTGTAGATTAGATTTGTACTGGCTGCCTTTTATTCCTGCCCCGTTTATACTGGTGCTCAGGTCAGTAATGTCATCCAGCTCCCACCTTGACAATGATATTAGCTTCTCATGTTTTTTTTCACCAGCAACATAAGCAAGTTGATGGGTGGAAGGTTGGTGAACCCTAGAACCTGGTTTAAGCTCTCCGTATCAAAATGTTTTGCCACTAACCGTCCAAGAAGGTAATCACTCGGGTTCTTATTTTCATGAATTGTAAATTGATCTTTTATAAACCCGTGCTCTCTTTTCTTCTTTGTTTTGTGCCTATTGCTTGTAAGGGGAGGATATAAAACGCCATAACATAGCGATAGTTTTCACTTAAAATGTCAAATGAATGGATTTCATCTGAAGATAAATATATAACACAAACTTAGGTAAATTATTCATATTACCTTTTGTTCGGACTTGTGGTATTTCTTTTGTATTCATAATAAAACATTTGCTGTCAAATACAACCGAAATAGTTATTAACTATGCATATGCCATACAATTACCGAAATAGTTATTAACTTTGCATATGCCATACAATTTTATCACAGTAGTGACATCAAAAAAAGTAAAATATGCATATCAGAAATCGCCACACTCACAAAACACAGCCTACCCACGCAGCGAAAAAGAAGAGAGGAAGAAAGAGAGCTTGTTTGGTATAAGTATGTCAATTCAAATAGGACGCCACAATTAACAAAAAAGAAAACCTTTGGGGATACCGCCTTGGAACTGTCAGTTTTCAAATAGAACGCCACAAACAATTAACAAAAAAGAGAACCTTTGGGAATACCGCCTTGGAACGGTCAGTGAATTCAAATACTACGCCACAAACAATTAGCAAAAAATGTGATATTTAACTATCTTCTTATACCTTATCAAAGACTGACAATTTATGTGAACAATTTCGTAACAACAACTGAACTGGCCTTTATGAAACCCTACTTAATCTTATACTATCGGTGCTTTAAACCTTGTAACAGCTTTCTTCTTAACATCAACAAATAGACTATAAAGTATCTCTCATTTTATCCTATTAATTATGCATTGTAAGTGAAAAATATAGTCACCACCAAAGTGAAGTTTGTCATAACATTGGAAGTTTTCTATACTGTTGATGACCATACCCAATCAAACTTTCCATTATCAATATGATCTTTAATCGTATATCAACGTTTTCACAAGCTCAAAATTGGGCTTGCAAAAATTATGTCACCTTACTCTATGTCATGATCTATTAACAAATGAAAAGCAACTTCAAACAATATTCTATGTTAGCACTTATATCCACACTATTAAAATGGCAAAGCACTATTATTCAAATAATAAGTCAAAATCTAACAACTACAAATTCAAATTTTACAGACAAATATTGCAACAATCAGTATAACCTGAGACACGAACAACATTGCAAAAAACAGCAACATTTTTGTTAAGCATGACACTGACATTATATAACTAAAACTAGACCAAAATAATCATGTTAAGTTATAAAAAAATAACTAACCGCAAAATGCGACTAAAACATCAAGAAAATGTCATCATTAGTTTTATGAATATACAACCAAGACATGACATAAATTCTTTTCATAAAAAATGACATGACCCGGTCAAGAAAATAGATAATATCAAGAAAACACCACAATGCATGTTACACCTATCATGGTTACAATGAATTGAAGACTACTTTATCTATAGCCTTGATAAACTAATGATATTTAGTTGTTGAAGAATATTATGGTTTTAATTTTCGGATATTGGAAACTTAATTTTTTTTCTGAAAAGCACATGATAAAAACTCGCACACAGATACACTGACGAACAAACACTATTCCAGCATTTAGGTAAAACTCCAATAAGATCAAAATATGATTTTAATACAGAAGTGTATTTAACCATCAGTCCAATTTCCAGAAACATTCCAATTGAACTGGGTATGCATCCAGGTAACATGTGCTCAACAACTACTTAAGTCTATCTATAGTAAACTTTCCAATATTTCTTTTCTTCTTAATTTATAGATTAACAAGTTCATTCATTTGCTTTAAGGGCTATTCAATTTAAAATACCGCCATTTAACACTTTCAATTCTTACTTTTGCTGCACAAAGTGCTTTAAGAGCAATTCAACTTTAAATACTGTCATTTGATATTTCCAATTCTTGTTTTTTTTACTGAAAAAAGCCAAACTATTCGTTCGTGATAAATTTAACAAAAAAGTGAAACATGTATATCATGAACAGAAACACCCAGAAAACACAGCCTCTTGTAAGTTCCTCTTTACTGACGAATAAACAAAAAATGATATACACAATGTATAAGTTCTTTACCATATAAATAAAATAACACAATTCAAAATCATGTTGTCTTAAGCTGAAAAAATCTTCAATTTGGACTAGTTTAACATTTTCTTGGACGGTACCATTAAAAGAATAGCCCTTACTATTATTATCTACAGTACATTAAACAACATTCATTTTCCTTTGTCCTCTTCGAGTTTCACTTCTTCTGCAAGGCTAAAGAAACTTTCTTCGTTTACTTCCACAAAACGCTGCTGTTTCCTGCTCAGCAAGTAAGCACTTCCGGTATGGAGATCATACCATAAAGCACGTAAATGTAATGTGTTGTTGTTCAATCTGTCAATTAGAAATGGGTAAGCAGCTAAATTCTCAAGCTGCTGAATGCAATTCACCTGAAAATATAAAATATATCAGTGGCGTAATCAGTAAAACCATGAAACAATCAAGAAGTTGCTGAATGCAGTTCACCTAAAAAAATAGGGTAAACTAACCAGTGCATAGTGTGGCGTGATCAATACATTGTATAATAAAACAATGATTCAGATAATTTCTGAATGCAGTTCATCTAAGCATTAAAGAAACTGGATCAACACATGGCGGCATATGTGTTAAAATGCATACAATCATATGGCAAACAAACTGTTTGACCTTCGGAAACACAGAAAAATTCCAATGCCCAAGATCATAAAACTAAATCTGGAGACCAGACTCAAATCTGGTCGCCATTTCAGTTAATCAGATACTCGAGACTTGAAACTGGTCTCCAATCTAAGTTTCATGATCTTGGGCCCCGCTCAATAGGAAACATTTACTTAGACAGACGGACGGACGGACGGACCATTTGGTGAGTAAAATTATTTCACTGTTACCTGAGAAAGTTTATCCACCATGTTAAACTTTCGCTCCGGATCAATGAACACTTCAGTGAAATGTTTGTTCTGTTTGTATGGAACTGGTCCCATAAACTGATTCTCCTCCTTCAAGAACTTGAACTTCTCAAGTGTTCTTAATCCATGTTTCTTCAACCAAAGATCCAATGGTGCTCCTGACTTATTATGCATTTCATCTTTAAGACCATGCAAAGTAAGCATAGCCTGAAAGAAAATGATAATTAATTAAAACATTTTGTTGTAACTGATGAATTTTTCATGCAGATGATATATTCCAATTATTAATGAAAGGACAAGTACTTTTAAAGTTATAGGCAACATTAAGGTTCATGTTTGAATTGCATTTGAAAGGTGCCTAACTCAGAAATAATGAAACACGAGTTATCATTCTTGCCATCACCAATGGATCGAAATTGTTCATGCATATTATATTATCCAAGTATATAAGTGAATAGGACAAGTACTTTTCAGGTAAGGGGCGTCCGTGGCCGAGTGGTTAAGGTTTCCGACTGAAAATCACTTGCCCTTCACCGCTGTGAGTTCGAGACCTACCAGGGTCAAGATCTTTCATGTGAGGAGGCTAACCAGCTAGCTTGCGGAACGTCAGTGGTTCTACCCAGGTGCCTGCTCGAGCCTGAAAATTGCCCGGAGGGGCACCTGAGGTCTTCCTCCACCATGGAAAGCTGGTATGTCCACACCATAATGTCCTCGTACAGAGGCGGGAGGGACATAAAACTGGGAAGTAACAACAATAGGTAATAGGCAACAGAGACTAGCCACTAGTCTGTTTGTATTTTTTGTCTTTTTTATGTTTTTATGCATTGTAACAAAATGTTTATTGTAGCCAGTCTATTTTGTATCCTACAGCATTGAGAGAGATGTCTGTATTTCAGAGAAAGAAGTAGAATGGCCTAAGAGTAATAGCTGGGAATTGGAGATAACAAAATACTGCATCGCCTGGAATCCAGGCTAAAAGCAACATTAAGTTTAATGTTAAAGTTTGGAGCAGTGTTTCTAAAATCTGGTTGGGAGACAATCAGACAACGTTGCCAACACTGTCAGACTATAGGATCCCTTCATGTCAACATGATATCGCAGGTGACACAATAAGGGTCTTTTAAAAATATTCTAATTACAACTTTTTATGTACTATTTACTGTGATCAACATCGTCATGTTATGACAATGATATCATTACAGTTAAAAAAATGATTAAATTATATGTGCATAAAGACAAAAACTCAAATGTTACAAATATTCAGGACAACAAGCAATAGTAAATTAATTTAACCCTTTCCTGTACAGATACACCATTATTGCTAGGGCGAACAGTTTAGATCCAGATCAGCCGGCACATCCGTGCCGTCTGATCAGGATCTAAACTGTTCGCTTTTTGATTCATTAGGTTATTTCTGACCAAAATGCGACCAGTGCAGATCCAGATCAGACGGCACGGATGTGCCGGCTTATCTGGATCTACACTGGTCCCACACGCGTAAAAATGCGTATATATCCAGGAAAGGGTTAAATATCGAAAATACTAAAGAAACAGAAATGACCAGGTAAACATTTTTCATGTTCCAAACCTAGCAAAGGCACTTAAACTGAAATCTAAAAATTCTAGAAATTCAAAATAATCAATAAATATTACAAAGACATCGATTAGTTTATTCCTAAATAGTGCATTGCTTTTAGATCCTTACTTGACCAAAGCAAGTTCAACAGTAGCATAATAATATTGAAAATGGTGATTTTTTAGAATTTTTGGTGAGTGATTTCGTTTCCTGATTGTGTAAGTGAAAATGGTGACTATTGAGAACTTCAGGTGTGTTTATGTATTTACTGATAGTACAAGTGTATATTCTAAATTTTTAACTAACTAGAATTTGGTGTTCCGCGGAGCACGTGTGTCGGCTGCTTGCAAAAAAATGAAACGTGGGCCTATATTTAATCATAAATGCTAAAAGGTATCATTCAAGTTTATTGCAATACAAAACCATGGAACACATGTGTCACCTTAATTGCATTTGAAATGGGCTTAACTAAAAAAATGGTGAAACCTGAGTTGTCATTCTTCACCAATATCTATGTGCATGCAGATGATATATTCCAAGTATAAAGTGAATAGGACAAGTACTTTTAATGTTACAGCCAGCATTTTCATATTAAAGTTGCATTTGAAAGGGGCATAAATCATAAAATAGTCAAACCAGAGTTTTCATTCTTTTTGTCACAAATGGCGTTGATTATGCAGATCATTGATGACATATTCCAAGTTTTAAGTGAATAGGACAAGTACTTTTAAAGTTATATGCAGCATAAGGTTTCATGTTAAAGTTGCATTTGAAAGCTGTATAACTCATCAAAAATTGAAACAGGAGTTATCTTTCTTGTCACAGATGACGTTGTTCATGTTGATAAAATATTCTGAGTATTAAGAGAATAGGATAAGTAATTTCGAAGTTGAAGTCAACATTAAGTTTCATGTTAAAGTTGCATTTAAAAGGGGCATAACTAAAAAAATATTGAAACAGGAGTTATAATATTTGTTGTCAATGATGGCACTGTTCATGTTGATGATACAATCCAAGTATTGAATGAATAGGACAAGTACTTTCAAATTATACGCAACATTAAGTTTCATGTGAAATTTGCATTTGAAAGGGGCATAACTCAAAAAATAGTCAAACAGGAGTTATATTTCTTGTTGTAACCAATGTTGTTGTTGTTCATAAAGATGATATATTCCAAGAGAAAATAGGACAAGTACTTTAAAAGTAATAGGCAACATTAAATTTTATGTTAAAGTTGCATTTGTAATGGGCATAACTCAAAAATTATTGAAACTGGAGTTTTCATTCTTGTTGTCACAGATGGCATTGTTCATGCTGATGATATATTCCAAGTATGAAGTGAATAGGACAAGTACTTTCAAAGTTAAAGGCAACATTTGGTTTCGTGCATATTAAAGGGACACAACTCATAAAATAGTCAAACAGGAATTATCATTCTTGTTCTTCGTAATGACGTTGTTCATGAAAATGATTTATTTTGAATATTAAGTGATTAGGACAATTATTTTCAAAGTTTAAGTCAACATTAAATTTCATGTTATAGTTGTATTTGAAAGGGGCTTAACTCAAAATATAGTCAAACAGGAGTTTTGGTTCTTGTTGTTACCAATGTTGTTGTTCAAGCTGAAAATGTATTCCATGTATGAAGTGAACAGGACAAGTACTTTTTAAAGTTATAGGCAACATTTGGTTTCATGTTAAAGTTGCATTTAAAAGGGGCATAACTCCAAAATATTGAAACTGGAGTTATGATTCTTGCTGTAACCGCTGTTATTGTTCTTGCTGATGATATATTCCAAGTATGAAGTGGATAGGACAAGTACTTTCAAAGTTATAGGCAACATTAAGTTTCATGTTAAAGTTGCATTTGAAAGGGGCATAACTAAAAAATTATTGAAACTGGAGTAATCAATCTTGTCGTCACAGATGGCATTGTTCATGCTGATGATATATTCCAAGTATGAAGCGAATAGAACAAGTACTTTCAAAGTTATAGGCAACATTAAGTTTCATGTTAAAGTTGGGGGACTACTGGATGACGGCACTGCCGAAGACGACAGACGATGCCGCCGGACAATAGGATACCTATGTGTCTACCTGCTATCGCAGGCGACACAAAAAATAGTGACTAGAACTTTATAATCACACACAGTATTATTTTCTTTTACATATTTATTTAAAATTGAAACTGTTGAATATTTAGAACTTTGGGTTAATGTTCTGTATTTACTGATATGACACACATACACACACAGAATGGGGCTTGTTGCCAGGCCCAATGATATCCAGAATATGAACCAGGTAATCTTATCCATCTACCTTGTCTCATCAGGGTCTACACTTGTTGTTGAATCAGAGAAGCATTCTTAACGAATGGAGAAAAAAGTTAAGATGTCTTTGCATCATGTTAGTCCCCAATTCAATCAGGAGCGATGCTTATCACAAAGTAAATAAGTCTAGATTTTTTCATGGTGCATTACATAAAGTAAAACTAGATGTTTTTTGTGAAAAACGCATGTCTCCCCCCTGCGCCCCCCCCCCCCTGCGCCGAGACCCCTGTGACCTTGACCTTTGACCTACTGATCCCATAATCAATAGGGTTCTTCTACTCAATAAGGGCTATTACCCTATTTAGTTTGAATGCTCTGGGTCAAGCGGTACTCCAGTAATTGACCAGATACGGTTTTTACTCTTCAGGACCTGTGACCTTGACCTTTGACCCCAAAATCAATAGGAGTCCTCTACTCAATAAATAAGGACATCCATCGTATGAAGTTTGAATGGTCTGGGTAAAATAGAACTCCTATTATTGAGTGGAAACGGTTTTCTCTCTTCAGGCCCCTGTGACCTTGACCTTTGACCTACTGACCCCAAAATCAATAGGGTTCTTCTAATCAAAAAGGGCTATCACCCTATGAATTTTGAAGGCTGTGGGTCAAACGGTACTCCAGTTATTGAGCGAAACGGTTTTCACTCTTCAGGCCCCTGTGACCTTGACCTTTGACCTACTGACCCCAAAATCAATAGGGTTCTTCTACTCTATAATGGCTATCAACCTATGAAGTTTGAAGTCCCTGGGTCAAAGGGTACTCAAGTTATACAGCAGAAACGATTTTCACTCTTCGGGCCCCTGTGGTCTTGACCTTTGACCTACTGACATCAAAATCAATAGGGTTCTTCTACTCAATAAGGGCTGTCTTCCTATGAAGTTTGAAGGCTCTGGGTCAAAGGGTACTCAAAGTGAGCGGTAACGGTTTTCACTCTTCAGGCCCCTGTGACCTTGACCTTTGACCTACTGACCCCAAAATCAGTAGGGTTCTTCTACTCAATAAGGGCTATCACCCTATGAAGTTTGAAGGCTCTGGGTCAAAGGCTACTCAAATTATTGAGCGGAAACGGTTTTCACTCTTCGGGTCACTGTGACCTTGACCTTTGACCTACTGACCCCAAAATCAATAGGGTTCTTCTACTCAATAAGGGCTGTCATCCTATGAAGTTTGAAGGCTCTGGGTCAAAGGGTACTCGAGTTATTGAGCGGAAACGGTTTTCACCCTTCGGGTCACTGTGACCTTGACCTTTAACCTACTGACCCCAAAATCAATAGGGTTCTTATACTCAATAAGGGCTATCAACCTATGAAGTATGAAGGGAAGTATGAAGGCTCTGGGTCAAAGGGTACTCGAGTTATTGAGCGGAAACGAAGTGTGACAGACGGAGTGACGGACAGACGGACAGGGCAAAAACAATATTTCTCCCCCAGAGGGGGGGGGAGACATAATTCCATTTATACAGCCCCTTTTTAAAATATTAATATAATTAATATTTATAATAAGCACTCCTCTTTCAGGAATTGGGACATTTAAAAGGAATTTTACAATAGGATGATGTCTATAAACAATACCTAAAGACTTACCCGACAATCAGAATGACCAATCATAACAACATGATTCATTCCAAGCCTTGAGCAAGTCAAATCTAGAGCCCCAGCTATTGATGTGGCATTATCAATCTGCGACAGATCTTCTGGATACGGCACCAGATTCCCTGGGTTCCTTATAATGAAATTTTCTCCAAGCTCACTTTGCATGAACCTTGATGGGAACACTCGGCAGTCCATGCATGAGAAAACCAATGATAAGGGCTGTAAATAAATAAAATTCTTTCGTAAATTAAATATAATCTGATTCCTGACTCCATTTAGCATCAATATGATCTTGAATTTCCAATTTAAATAGTGTTGATCCTTTTAAATAAATTATTTTCAAAACAAAAATAACAGAACTTCACCTTAGCCAACAAATCTGAATGACCTTGAACATGTTTATCCCTGTATATCTTTTAAATGAGGTGGCATTGTGTGCCAGTTTTTACTAATTAATTATCTCCAGATGTCTCTTCACACAAGTCAGTACATTTTTGTAATAAATTCCATATAGATGGTTTCAAAGACATACAAAATAATGTATTTTACAATAATAAATCTACTGCAAGAATCTACTGCCACATATTTACAATCTTCAAACCCTTTTCACAAACTCTTGGTTACATGGCTAAAATTACTAATTAAAGGGGTACAAATTTTTTAACTCTTTACTCCATATATAAGCTTTTTTACTCATGTGCAACCAGTGTAGATCCAGATCAGCCAGCACATCCATGCCGTCTGATCAGAATCTGATCAGAATCTGCACTGGTCGCCTTTAACCTTACAAATCAATGGATGTGCCAGCTGATCTGGATCTTACCTGTTCGCCCATTCAATAAAGGTGTATCAATGAAGGAAAGGGTTAACTAAAATCTGAACTGACATCACTTGTTACATGTATTCTGCTAATACCAACAAATGACTTTTTTATCTTTCTTTAGCAGAAGCCATTTACAGGTGCCTTCCTTTCCAAAATTTCTTTAAAATTATCAGTTTTCTCCAAAAATTAACATCATGTCGCAAGGTTATAAAACTGAGTATGGAAACCAGTCTCAAATCTCAAGGATCTGATTGGCTGAAATGGCGACTGGTCGCCATTTCAGCCAATCAGATGCTTGAGATTTGAGACTGGTTTCTATGCTCAGTTTTATAACCTTCAGCCCAGGTTTATTTCCTGTTTTTTAGTGGCAAATAATGTTATGTTCTCATAAAAACATAAAGGCACCTTCTGGCCATGAAAAAGCTCTGTTTAACCCTGCATAACTGAGCTCTAACTAGACTTGCAAAACAAGGAGTTTTGTCATAGTTTTACTGAATCATGGAGAAGTTTGCAACATCATTATTTCCCTAAATAGTCTATAAAAAATGAAATGGTTTAAACAAATTTTATTCGCCATAATATTGCAAATAGGTTTGGGCAACAAGCAGGGTTGGACGGGATTTCCTGGACGTGGGAATTCCCACTGGGATTTCCCGGTAATTCCCTTCCTGGGAAATACCCCAAATTTAGCAAAAATGGGTAATAGTGGGAAATACTTAATTTTATTGTGAAGAAAGGAGTACAAAAGTGAATATCAGCAAATACATTGCAAATATATTGAAAATATAATAATATTACTAGCAATACATAACATACAGAGCAATGGCATTATGTCACTACATTATCTTTCATATATTTACACTTTCAGAGTCATAATATTGTAAGTTTTTTATCACAAGACTGAGCACTGGTAACTTTTAATTTTTTGCCTTAACAAAACTGAAGATTAATACTAATAATTTGACTACTAGTTACCGGTAGTTTGAGGAACTCAATGCCCCAGGCATTTAAATATTGACCAGACTATAATGGTCAAAAGTTGTAAAAACATCAATAAAGGTGTCAAAGGGATTAACTGTCATACCAGGGTATATAAATTTTTATAATTATAGTGATATACTGAGAGAGCCTTACTGATGATCCAAGATTAAGAAAATTTAATGACAAAATGAATAAAATTAATTATTTTTTCAGTAATTTAACATAAATACATCATGGTACATTTGTATTAATGAACAAGATTTTAAAATCCCTTAAGTGAGTTAAAAGTATGAAAGATGAAATAGCAGGGTTTGTTTCATCATTCCTCAACACAGATTTTGAAGTCAAAGTATTTCCCACTTTTTCCCTGGAATTCCCAGTATTCCCCGGGAAATCCCTGTATTTCCCGCCATACTGGGAAATACTGGTATTTCCCACTTAAATGCCAACCCTGGCAACAAGTGATTACCACGTTAAAAACAGCCCTCATCAATAAAGTATTTAACATAATTAGTGGCTAATGAAATTTTACATAGAGTCAAATTAAATTTTTATGTAACATGACAGTGTTGTTGTTGTTCTGTAAATCCATGTCTATGTTAGTTGGACAATTTAAAATAATCAATACGAAATGACTTCTCCCAAAGCTGAAAGAAGGGAGAAGAATGGTCACTTTTGGGAAACCACCTCTCTCATATTGCATGGGTCAGATTCAAGATTTCCAAAAACTGGGTCATTTTTTGCAGTCTTACGGTCAGTTTCATGATAATTTAGCAAGTGTGACTCTGCATCAAACCAAGGGTAGGGAGGTTCATGGTTAAGGCTTTTTTGAACTTACCTTCTGGCATAATGCAATTTACATGATACTTTATCAATATTTTTTTCTATGAAAAACTAAAATTTATAGTTTGATTTGGGCTTTTATCTATAAAGTAATATGTTATATTTTAAACAGAGTTTAAAAAAAAATATGTCTTGTGTTTTTGAGCGAGAAAAAAGTAATTTTCTATGATCATCTTCAAAAAGTTTTTTTTATTTGCTGCCATTTTGAAAATTTTCTGCATAACGGGGTATGTTCTTAATCGACAATATCTCAGCTGTTTCTAGACATTTCTTCAAAATTCTTTTTGCAATTGGTTAACCTAATCCTGATCTTTGTTTTCTATATAAAATAATGCAGACAACTTTAGTTCATGAACGGTTAGAATGTCAAGAAAATAAGGTAAAATTCAACATGAAATAACTTCCAAATCAGACAGAGGAAATCGCTGGAAGTCCATTATTAGATTGGCCTAACTGTCCTCTTTCTGAAAATGTATTGGTTTATTATATTTAGGTTAGCTCATTTTAGCACATTTTAATTAAAGAACCCCATGAACTGCACATTTTTACATTAAACTCAATGGGGAGTGCATTATTGGAAAAAATTGGTTATTCAACTAACTGATAAACAAGTGCACAAAACTGGTCTGAAAAAAAACCAATATCGAAAAGTTTAACAAACTACAACTTTTTTATTTCTTAACGGATTTTAATAATTCAAACAGCATTTTACTTCTATTCATATTACCTTTTAAAACAACGTTGAATTTTTTAGAGATTTAAAAAAAAGTTAAATGTTGAACCGCCCTACCAAGGGCTCATCTACTTTCATGACTAAATAGCATTTAGTTTGGTAATCCTTTAGTTTAACAAACTCTTTATTGTTCACACTGATAGCTCATTTATTTTTAGTAAAATGGCATTAAATGTTAATGTTGTTAGCAATACAATAGCATATATAAGCTTAAGAACTGAGGAACCTTAACCCAACAAGCAATGTCAAGGACATGTATAAAAAAATTTCCTCTACACCAAATAAATTATAACAAAGCAATGTCATTCAATGAAAATGCAATAATAACTTACCTGTGGGTTCCGTCCAAACGCCTTGATCGAAAACAACGTCTGTGACTTCTCTGTCAGTGAGTATCTTACGATTCCTTCCAGCAATTTCGTAAAACTCTTCATGTTTTCGAATTTTAGACTGACACCGAAAGTCGATCTCAACTGAACGCTTTGCTTTTAAAGGGAAGTTACTGTTGTTTCGGGCATAAAGTGTTACTTCCCTTTGGAAATGATTAAAAACCAAACAACACCGCAAACTAACTGACAACCGGTTGAATGATTCAATGCGCACTCCTCTACTTTAGAAGATAACCACAGAAAACAAAATTTTCATGGGTTTATAATATGATTAATTAAAAAAACACCACAAACAATTAAAGTAAATGAGAACCGCCTTAGAAAGGATCGAGGCAAAACAATTTGCCACTTTTGGGTTGTAGTGTGCACTAACCTCACTCAATAGATCATACAAGTACAAACGATTATAAGTTGGCTTGGTTAAATGACTTCAACCCACCAATAAATTCGAAAATTTTGCATTCAATAGCACTCTAATGCATAAAACATAGGACGCTAATGGCATTGTGAAGGACAAAGACCTTATTAAGACAAGAGCATCTGGAAATCTCAAACGAAGACAGGAATATAAGAAGGGTGACAGAAATCTGGTCAGCCCATCTGGCTGATATCATTGACAGCATCTATTTTAGTACTGGCTACCAGCACTCTCTTACACTATCGGCTCATTACATTCGCCTCTGTTATAGGCTGGGACTACTTTCAACTACTTTTACTTCAACTCAAAAAATAGTTCACCAATTACATTTAAAATTGGTTGGGTTTCGTCGGTGTGAATGAAAGATAGTGAAGATATCTGTCATTTGTTTTACCTCAAACTTTCAAATTCATAATCATGACTGTATAAAATAAGGCTGTCGAGTTTGGTAAAAAAAATCTTGACATTGAGCCTTTCGCAGAGATGTAAAAGTGAGTGTAAGGAACGACAACTCTGCGAAGGAGATTGGGCAACCAGGTGTAGGACGGAGTAAGGAATATTATGCGGTTTGTGACGGACCTATCAAATTTCATCTGTGACCAGGAAGACATTCCAGGGAAGTATCTAAAACAGTTATACAATATAGATGTTAATACAAATACTGCTTGACTGTACACGTTGAGAATTAGGCTTGAAACCTAACCCAAACGTAGAGTTAAAGAGAATATTAAGAGATATGGGCCCAAGATAATAAAACCAAGATTTCTGTAGTACCGAGACACCTTTTCCAGTTACAAGCCCCATTTAGGGTATATATGTACTGACAACAACATATTAACCAACAAATAAGAAAACTACATTATAATTTTATCATTTATTACTATTTATTTACAAATAAATTTTCAGCAATCTAAATAATTCAATTGTTGTTGTTGTTTGTATAACCCTCTTACTTCTATCCTTCACAATCAATGACATTATTGTAAGGAAGTGCTTTAAACACTAATGGGGCAAATTAACCCTTAAAACTTAGATATACACTGTTTGCTTTTAGATTCATTAGGGTATTTCTGACCAAGAAATATTAAAGCAGGCTGATCTGGATTTACACACTCTTTTCCAACTGGACTGATCCGAATATACTCCCTGTTGATAGAAAGTTACTAAAGTTGTTACAATTGTTTCAGCAGAATTTGAAACTCAGTGACAAAACCAAGCTACTCCATATGCATCTGTCAGAAAACTGGTGCACCACATTAATGCAGGTCAAACACATTGCAATGTTTCATTTTTACACTGGAATTTTTGTGTGAAACCGAGAGCTCCACATCTTGAGCCATGTCTCTGTTTTCTATACTGTAAAAGTGAATCCCAATGATGCATAAATGAGTAAATCTCAAAGCTGCAAGTCTGTCTGCTTTGTTGGAATTTTGTACACTTCACTGATGAACACAAATCACAAAGCCATGTTTCTCCCCTCTATACTAATAGTCACTGCTCTCATCGATTTGCTGTTTTTCTTCTTTTCTGCAAACTTTCTCACTTGTTTTTCATATCTGCTTGGTTCCTTTTTACCTCCTCCCTGCAAGAAATGAATTAATCACTGTGATTTTTTAACCCTTTAGTCCTTGGGATATGGCTTTTATCTTCTGGCAAACAGTGTAGATCCAGATCAACTGGCACATCTGTGCCATCTAATCAGGAGCTACACTATTCAGTTATATATTCATTAGGTATTTTCTGATAAAGAAGCAAACAGTGTAGATCCAGATCAGATTCTGGCTGAACTGGATCTACACTGGCCATACATGTGATAAAACCCATATTTAGTAAAACCCCTTATAAAGACCCTGAAAGTGAGACAACCTCTATAATAAGACCACAATTCAAAAGTCCCATTTCTACAGTTTTGCATTATTTTCTATTTTAAGTAGAAACCATCCTTCATTTCTTTCCAGTCGCAAAGGCGGTCTTAATAGTAGGGTTTTACTGTATATGTAATAAAGAAATAATGTCTAGCCCTTAGGCCAGAGAAAATAAATTATTAGATTCTCATCTGCATTTTGGGAAAAAAAGGGGCGGGTGGGCACTTTTTAATTTTTATTTTTTATTAACGAAATACCTTAAGAAGGTATTTTGGGATGGTCTAAAACCCGTTCTGTCCAGAACAGAATATGTTTTGATTTTTTTACCAATAAATTTTTTGGGGGCGGGTGGTTTTGGACAGGGGCCGGCGGGGATAAGAATCTAAAATAATTTTTTCTATTGCCTTAACAGAAAAGTCAACTGAGATAGGAGACCAGTCTCCATTTTCAAGCAGCTGATTGGTTGAAGTTGAGACCAGTCTCTGAACTGACCAATCACAAGCTAGAGTTTTTGGAATGGTCTCCAATCTGAAATTATGTCAAGCCCTGAACAGATTAGAAAACTGAGACAGGAGACCAGTCTCCAATTTCGAGCAGCTGATTGGTTGAAGTTCAGAATAGTCTTTGAATTGACCAAACACAAGCTAAAGTTTTTGGACTGGTCTCTCTGTTGCATGATATTCAATATTGTCAATATTATCAATAAATCTAAAAATAGGACTGTGATGTGATGGACATATATTTGCACATGATAACCACCATAACCTTAATGTCACAAGGAGATTTTGAAACTTTGATGAACAAATCAGCTTACAGACAAAGTGATTCCAAGACAAATGCAATGAAAACTCAATCACAACTGTTTGTTACTAGCAAATAGAGAAACCTTTAGGCTTTATTCCTTTTTTCTTTCACCTCTTAAAATTTTCCTTAAAATCATGCATTTTTGCACAAGTTACTAACACTAAATATTTTCATACCCTGTTAGAATAAAAATCACACTCTCCCTCACTCAATCCAAAAAGAATTAAACCCTTCCTCCATATACTCTTTATGGCATGGGCAAATAGTGTAGATCCAGATTAGCAGGCACATCCGTGCCATCTGATCAGGATCTGCACTGTTCGCTATTTGATTTATTATGTTATTTCTGACCTAAAAGCGACCAGTGCAAATCCTGATCAGACAGCAAGGATGTGCCGGCTGATCTCAATCTGCACTAGTAACGTATGCATAAAATGAGTATATATGGAGGAAAGGGTTATAGGGCATGGGCCTCTTCCCCTTACAGAGAAATTAAGCCCCGGGATACTTACCCGTCTTCTAGGTGCCTCCTCAGAATCTTCTTCTTCAGTTTTCCATTTTGGTCGGATGACATAATCTTTGTTAGATGGCAGTGGTACTCTTGCTCTGTATATCCAACCAGGGTCACCAGGTCGTAATGCTCTAAAAAACATAAAAGAACAATATTTTACTTTATTTTCTTAATAAATACTGTAAAACCTATCAATAAGACCATCTCAAAATTCAGACCACCCTCATAATATGATCATTAATTTATTTCTAAGTCATTACATATGTTTACAGTTTTGCACTATTTCTTTTACCTTCAAATTATGAAAGACCACTTTTATCTGTCCAGAGGTGGTCTTAATACAAGATTTCAATGTACATTTTTGTATTACTTTTTACTTGTGGCCTTGAAATTTCGTGCTTTTCAGAAAAAATCACATTTTCATGATGTTCTCAAATTTAAATCCTCTCAAGTAAAATTTATGTACCAGGTACAGGGTTGGCTTATTGACCGGTCAATTGAGTATTGACCGGGCCGGTGGTCAATACTGGTCAATAGTGGTCATTACTGGTCAATAGTGGTCATTTCTGGTCAATACTGGTCATTACTGGTCAATTCAATTTTTTTTACAACCAAACTGTCCAAAATGTTCTTAGAATCATTTAAAATCCTTAAGGCCCTTACAATAGCCCCTGTAAGGGCCTAAATGGTACTTCATTTATGGTTTGGATAAGCCTTAAATAAACACAACTTCTTAATTGGTATGTGCCTATGTTCAAATAAGCAAAAGAAATGTATTTTCCGCCGGTTAAGCAAAGCGAAGTAGGTGGAAAATATTAATTTCCTTTGATTGGGTAAGATCTTTTGAATGTACCAATCAAAAGGTGTTGTTTTCATTGGTTTAATGCACGAGTTCTCATGTGTATTGTTGGAAAATATATGGTCATTCAGCTTCGGGCATTACAGACACATTTTCTTAAGTACGTGGAAACTTTATGGTATATACAAACAGCATGACATAATTATAGGAATTTATGATAAGTAACAGACTGAAATCAATAAATGTAGTATGCTAAAAGTTTCAAGTTATATAATGTTTGTTATGTTTTATGTAATTTATGAAATGGATTTGTTAAAGAACATTCTGTAAGCTTTGCTCAAGTGCTCAGTACAATACATACATTATATGAAATGTTTACTTGCAAAGATCTGTGAGGTCAAAGGAAGTGCAATCACCCCACAGTCTCCTGACCATCAATTGTCAAACACAAGTGTTAACTGGCAGGTGTATTAACACCTACTTTATGGTTATTGGATAATCCTTAAATAAACACATAGGCATCTTAATTGACATGTTCCCAAGTTCAATAAACAATAGAAGTGTGACACAACACCCCTCCATCTCCAGACCATCCATTGTCATACACAAGTGTTAGTTGGCAAGAGTGTAACACCTACTGGTGGTGCAAATTGCATTTGCTTTAAATAAAAAAAAATCAAGTTACTGAATCATTCTTTGCTGAAAATTGATAAAACACTAACATTAAAAGAATTCTTACTTTGTCTAAAAACCCACCAGAATGAAGCCAAAAGACCCTGTTTGGGGATTTTATGATCTCAGTTACTGAGGGAAATAAGACAATTTCTAAGTGCAAAGCATGTTCAAGTGAAGTTAGTTCTAAAGTAACTTAAGAAGATATTAAATAAATGTTAAATGGTTTGTTTTCTTCCTTTCTTTTAGGAAAATTTTGAAAAAAAGTTCAATTGACCAGTATTGACCACTATTAACCACTTTGGGAGTATTGACCTGGACAGTTTTAACCGGTTAAAACCGCCGGTTCTAACCAGGGGCGGTCCATTGGTGCCAACCCTGACCAGGTATGTAAATATATGGCATGTGAAGATTTAAATTTTGGGGTCAATTAATCAATGAAAATTGCACTGTTTAAATAAAATTGAATTAACAGTACATAATAAACTTTACAGAAGCATTCCAAATTTGCACAAGCATAAAGATTTATACTCACAAATATCCTAAAATGCCAATATCCGAAAAATTTCAACAAAGTATATTTAAGATTAAAACCATTATCACTTATTATCAAATTTAAAACTGATTTTGGGAGATCTAAGACTGAAATTTTGGTCTGGTCAGGAAAATTATGATCACCTCTGCTTTGATAAAATGCTGTTAAACTTACTTTTGTTCACCGGTGAGAGATTTATCTAGATCCTTTCTGGGAGTCTGGCCACCTTCTTCTAAACTGGAAAAGTCAAAATCAGAAAAAAATCCTTTAATACCTTTTCTTTACATAATAAATGTAACATGCTTAAACCTACAATGTCAAGAACCTTAACCCATTCCTGTATATATACGCATTTTTACACATGTGCGACCAGTGTAGATCCAGATCAGCCGGCACATACGTGCCATCTGATCAGAATCTGAACTGGTCGCATTTTGGTCTGAAATAACCTAATGAATCAAAAAGCGAACAGTTTAGATCCTGATCAGACGGCATGGATGTGCCGGCTGATCTGGATCTAAACTGTTCGCCCTAGCAATAAAGGTGTATCTATACAGGAAAGGGTTAAGAGGCTTCTTAAATAAGAAATCGAAGTCCAATCTACAGTTGTTTTTGAGATCAATCGTCATATTTTCATATATTTTTTTTTTTACGAAACGAAAATAAAGCCTTCAAATTTTCATGTTTTTATGTTTAATTGAGTTGGGCACAAAGAAAGTTTTATAATCATTGGGCATGACAATGGTTGATATTTCTACCAGGTATCTGACCTTTGAGGTGGGGTACTGTTTCTTGGAGACAACACTCCACCTTGCTAAGATAAACATTTGTGTGAAGTTTGGTTGAAACATCGAGGGGTTGCTAAGATATGCATGTATGCGTACCCAACCCTCCAAGATCAGGGACATAAAAAATCTTGCAAAAATCATGTTATATACATGTGATGGCCAAAAAGAACACACAAACAAACCATGAAGCTGTTGAAAGTTTCCAATATTTTACAATTATAGTCTTGTTCAATCATCTTTTATACACTTGACAATGGTTGTCATTCTTAGTGCACAAGATGATAAAACTAAAATTGGAGACTGGTCTCCAAATTTAGTTGTATGAACTTGAGAAATGGTCTTAATCATAAATCATAGTTTCCCTTACCTTGTTCTCCGCCGTTTTGGTAACTGGTCATAATCTCTCTGTTCTCTTTCTTCTTTTGATAGTGATTTATAGTTAGAGGTGAGGTTGAACAGTGGTCTTGACCAATCATCTGTAAATAAATTAATAATTCGGTGGATGGAGATATAATTACATTATTGAACAAAAAAAAATGTTTATTGTTAAATGGATTTTCATAGTTTCTTAAATTATAAGTTTTAAGATGGGTATTTTTTTAAGAAAAAGTTTAGTTTTGAAAATAACTGAATCTTGATCTACATTGATCACCCATGTGATAAAAGGTATATCTAAACTAGAAATGTGTCCATAGGACACGGATGCCCCCGCTATGCATGTTTGTCATGGTGAACATTTATACCAAGTTATTTTAAAATCCAATAAGTAATAACAAACTCACAGCCCAGACAAGAAAATTTTGGTTTTAGTAATAGTGACCTTGACCTTGGACCTACAGGCATGGGAATTGTACACAACACAACGCCTTGTCATAGTGAACATTTGTGCCAAAATATTTTGAAATCACTCTGTTAATAATGAAGTTATAGCCAGTACAAGAAATTTCAATTTTTTGTAACAGTGACCTTGACCTTGGACCTACAGGCATGGGTATAGTACACAACACATCGTCTTGATATAATGAACATTTATACCAAGTTATTTTAAAATCCAATAAGAAATAACAAAGTAACAGAGCAGACAAGATTTTTATAACAAAATTCTATTTTTAGTAACAGTGACCTTGACCTTTGACCTTTAGGCATGGGTGTTGTACATGACACACCGCCTTATCATGGTGAACATTTGTGCCAAGTTATTTTGAAATCCCTCCATTCATAAGGAAGTTTCAGCCCGGACAAGAAAATTCTATTTTTAGTAACAGTGACCTTAACCTTGGACCTACAGGCATGGGTATTGTACGCGACACACCGTCTTGATATGGTGAACATTTATACCAAGTTATTTTAAAATCCAATAAGAAATAACAAAGTTACAGAGCGGACAAGATTTTTCCAACAAAATTCTATTTTTAGTAACATTGACCTTGACCTTGGACCTACAGGCATGGGTGTTGTACGCGACACACCGCCTTATCATGGTGAACATTTGTGCCAAGTTATTTTGAAATCCCTCCATTCATAAGAAAGTTACAGCCCGAACAAGAAAATTCTATTTTTAGTAACAGTGACCTTGACCTTGGCCCTACAGGCATGGGTATTGTACACGACACACCGCCTTGATATGGTGAACATTCATACCAAGTTATTTTAAAATCCAATAAGAAATAACAAAGTTACAGAGCGGGCACGATTTTCGAACATACACACACACTGACACACACACAGCCAGGGTGAACACTATATGCCCTTCCGCCATTACATGGCGGGGGCATAAAAATAAAAGGTTAATTAAACCCCTGTTTAACCCTTTGTAAACTTCATGGCCCCCAGAGGGTGTTAACTAGAATCAATAAGGCAGCTGTAAAGGGTATTATTTTATTTATTTAATTATTTCCAGTGAATGATAGAGTTGCTTTATAAAGTAAAATGAAAATACACTGTTTCCAAATGGTGGAATTTTTTTTTTATTTTCACTTAGGTTAGTACACATACACACATTACTAGAATGTGTCCTCAGACACTGATGCCCCTAATGCTGCAACATAATTTTTATCAACAAAGGGCCTTAACTCTGGTAAAAATGGTCACATGAAAAAATCCTTTCTTTACAATCATCTACACATCCTGCTTGATCATCTGTGCAAGTTTGAAAGAAATCCGCCAAATAGTTTAGGAGTTGATGCCACAATATTTGGGTACATACAGAAGGACTGATGAGTGCAACTCTAAATGTCTCCCACTTTGTGGGGGCATAATCAAAAATTATTATTTCCAAAGAGAATGTTTAAAAAACTTATTCAAGTTTAGGAATATGACCTAATGTCATGAACAAATCTTCTCAGTGCCATTTTAAATGCAATTTTATTGTTGAAATCACACATTTTTTGACAAATTATGCATCAAAAGCATGAAAAAAAATCCAAAGCTCACAGAGTGAACTATTTCTGTTTTCTTACACAGATAAAAAAATATACTCCATTTTTAAGAAACTATACATGAAATGTTCCTGGAAGTCAATTTATGGTGAAATAGTTACTTATAAGTTTGCCAGCTGTATCTTTGTTTTCCTTGATCTCCTTCGGGTGTTTGTATAAATACATCACAGCTTTGCCTATCCCGCTGGTTTTTAATGCACCTGGGTTAATATTTGGAAACTGAAATAAACAATTCATATCAAATTGAATGAAACAATTATTTAATTACACGTATTTCAAGGTCACAACTGATCTTAGGCTGTGTTAATCAAAAGCTAAGATGACTAATCAAAACCAGTTGTAACATCCGTGAAACCAATGCATGTCCAGTAGCGAATGAATTGCAAAGGTTCTTTTGTTATAAATTTGTTTTAAATGGTCCCACATCAACAATGACTTGATGTAAGGTAAATTATTAATATTTATTGTATATGCAATCTGATCTGGATCTAATGTTTCCTTCTGATAGGTCAGAAAAAAATTCTTGAAGCAAACAGTGTTGACCCTGATCAGACTGCATTCATATGCATATCCAAGGAGTAATTGGTTAAGATTCATTAAGAGTTTAGGTCGCCTATTTGAGGTAAGTGCCAAAGATTATAAAACTGAATTTGAAAACCAGTCTCAAATCTCAAGCAGTCTCAAATCTCTGAAATGGAGACCAATCAGATACTTGAGATTTGAGTCTGGTTTCCATTCTCAGCTTTATTATCTAGGGACAAGGTACCTTGTATCCACCGACTTGAGTGTAAAAGGCACCTACCTCTTGTAAGATCTTCAGGAAGGCACTTCTGATCTGTAGATTTGGCAGACTTTTATCAGGTAGGGGAGCTAACCACTCCGTCATTGTACTCAGTATACCACAGTCCAAGAATGCACCATGTAAATCTGCCCTAAAACACAAAAAATTGGGTTGTTAGATGGATTTACAAAATTAATCAGTAGGGCTAATAGCCAGAGCAATGCTTGTATCACCATTCACCCAATAGATAAAACCCTTTACTCCATATAAATGACTATATCATGTAGGCAAACAGTTTAGATCCAGATTAGCTGGTCTGATCTGGATCTACACTGTTTGTTACCTGGTCAGAAATAACCTATTGAACTTAAAGCAAACAACATAGATCCTGAACAGATGGCACAAATATGATGGCTGATCTGGATCTACATTGTTTGCCTTTGCTAACAACATAGATCTATGGAGTAAAGGGGTAATGGGATAAACTAACTTTTCTTTCAATCTCAGACAATCCATTCATTGTTGATATGAGTGTTTTACAGAAATTTATAAACAGAATTTATTATAGTGTAGACCCTGTTCACACAGATACAGATGGACATGCCTATCTGAATCTAAACTCGTTGCAATTCTGACAAATGCTGTGCAACAACGGATCAGGAGATATTCCAGCATAAGTATACATACATGTACTTCTTTAACAATGAAATAAAGAGAGGGAGTTATTTCAGTTTTAGTATGCATACTGATTCAACAATGAAACAAAACCAGGGGATATTACATATTTAGTATACAAACTGATTCAACAATGAAACAACAACAGGGGGATTTTAGATATTTAGTATACAAACCAATTCAACAATGAAACAACAACAAGGGGATATTACATATTTTGTATACATGTACATACTTCTTTAACTGTGATACAACAACTGGGAGATATTTCAGCTTCCGAATGGCTGGTTTCTTTTCCATATTTAAACCTCTGTCTTCCTGCAAACATAAACCATTCTTCTTTAACAAACATGCAATGATAAGGATCGAACTTAACAATATGTTTCTATTGTAGGATTCAAATAAAGTGAAAATTTCAAATAAAAGAAATTTATATTGTGGTATAATTATATTTTGCTTGCCATGGGTCGATTTGTCTAGGTTAAATGTGCAGATTAGGCTCTAGCAAAAAACACCCTGTCATATTATGTTTTCAAAGAAATTATAAATGAGCATATTTATTCCATTGTAAATATATCATTTTTGGCTTTTGTCAAAAAATATATCCCCTGCAAAGTTATTGATACTACATTGTTATTTTTATTTTTTATTATTACAATGTCTTGCTTAAGTTTCAGGCTCTACTACTGTTCACTTTTAGATGACTGGGTTGTTTCTGTCAGATCAAGAAGCAACCAGTGTAGATCCAGATAAGGCAGCATGGATAAGCCAGCTGCATCTACACGGATAACGGCCACATTCCATAGAGTAAAAATTTAATGATAAAACCTTATGGTGACTTATGTTCAGCCATATCCCACGGAGTAGAAGGTTAAAGGTAAAACCTTATGGTGACTTATGTTCAGCCATATCCCACGGAGTAGAAGGTTAAAGGTAAAACCTTATGGTGACTTATGTTCAGCCATATCCCACGGAGTAGAAGGTTAAAGGTAAAACCTTATGGTGACTTATGTTCAGCCATATCCCACGGAGTAGAAGGTTAAAGGTAAAACCTTATGGTGACTTATGTTCAGCCATATCCCACGGAGTAGAAGGTTAAAGGTAAAACCTTATGGTGACTTATGTTCAGCCATATCCCACGGAGTAGAAGGTTAAAGGTAAAACCTTATGGTGACTTATGTTCAGCCATATCCCACGGAGTAGAAGGTTAAAGGTAAAACCTTATGGTGACTTATGTTCAGCCATATCCCACGGAGTAGAAGGTTAAAGGTAAAACCTTATGGTGACTTATGTTCAGCCATATCCCACGGAGTAGAAGGTTAAAGGTAAAACCTTATGGTGACTTATGTTCAGCCATATCCCACGGAGTAGAAGGTTAAAGGTAAAACCTTATGGTGACTTATGTTCAGCCATATCCCACGGAGTAGAAGGTTAAAGGTAAAACCTTATGGTGACTTATGTTCAGCCATATCCCACGGAGTAGAAGGTTAAAGGTAAAACCTTACGGTGAATGCATGTTCAAATAAAACTGACCTCTGCGGCCACTTTCATCTTGTTGATCATGTCCGCAATGAGATCATCACTGTCATTAATCAGATCAAAATCTTTCCGTTTTCGTCGCCGGCTTTTCATTTCTTCCTTCTTCTTCATCATCATTAAATCAAAATCTGATATAAACTCCCTGTAAATATAAAATGTTAAAATTTAATATTGTGTATCCTGAAATAATCTGGGTTATTTTTGCATCAAGTTAAAATCTGATAGGAACTCCCTGAAATTAAAACATCTAAATTGAAATTTACATATCGTGAAACGATCAGGTTTATAACTTGTTCTGTGCTTTAATAAGTTTACCTTTCACTTTATGTATTCAATTTTTATCCATGCTGTCTGAATAGAATCCCCACTGTTTGCAATAAGTTTCATGAGATGATTTCAACATAGAAACAAACAGTGTGGAATCTAATCAGACTGCACGATGTGCAGGTTTTTCTGTATCTCCACTGGACACCAATGGGATATAAGCCATATCCCACAGAGTTAAGAGTTCACATATAGGCCTTGTCATGGTAAACTGGGTCTTTGATGATGACCATTTAAGGTTGAATTGACCTTTAAAAATATTTTTAGAAAATAATGTGATTTGGAATCAAATGAAAGTTTATGATATTCTTGATAAGAGTTGGGCATTTTAACAGTTATAATATCAATCATTTGACTGTATATCGTCACAAACAACACTGTATCTTTCATTATTGATCTAAGAGTAGTGCATTGAGTAAGTTTAAGAAAGCACAAACTCATTGATCATGTGAAATTGAGCAGAACATTTAAGAATGCTACTGACATTCCAAACACACATTTCACATTGTCAGTCTTATATTCAAGGATGTGCCAATTGACATGAATCTCCACTGTTCATATGTGATAAAACCTGTATATATGGAGTAAAGGTTAAAGCTGAGCACAAATTAAACTTACTCTCCATCAGCTTTTCCATCATTTCTCGCCGCCTCGTCATTTTCATCATCAGATAACTCCGGAAGGACTGGTTCTCCACCTGCTTGTCCTGTTGCCATTCCCTCCCCTTCATCGTCTGACAATATAGCTGCAATAAATTCAAAACCTAATATATGGCTTGCCACGGGAAATGGAGTATTTTTGATTATTTCTGGACATTAAAGTCGTGAAAACAAAATTCCACTATTTATCATGTGAATGAAATTCATGTGATTTTTAAAACATATTTTTCCATATAATATTGTATTTACAACAGAATAGGAAATGGTACATTTTTAACTTTATTACATCATTTGATGCCATCTGAACAGGATCTACACTGTTCACTTTGAGCTTTACTAGGTTATTTCTGAAACAGAAGTGAACAGTGAAAATCCAGAACAGACAGCATGCCCCCCAAAAAATTGTGTATACAAAGTCAAGGGTAAAAAGGTTATTAGGTGATTTCTGACCACGAAGGGAACAATGTTGACCAAGATCAGATGGCACAGATGTGCCAGCAAATCTGGATTTATGTTCGTCACAAACTTGATAAAACCTGTATATATTGAGTAAAGGGTTTAACACTCACTCTTTTTCAGATGTACAGTTACCTGTTTTCTTTTCTTTTTTACGTGCTGTTGCCTCCACATCCGCCTCACCAAAACCTTCGAACTCTTCCTCTTCGTCACTGGAGCCGAAGATGTCTGCCACTAAATCTCTGAAAGGTAGAAAAATACTCATTCCAGTGACTCAATGAATCTTGAATGATACTGATAATGATTGTAGCAGGGAATACCGGTAAATGTACACAATTATATTTATCTTTAACACTAATGCGAAATTCTGGCCAAATGAACAAATTTTGTTTAGTAATGGGATTGTGCCAAGTAACTGCCTGAAACAGTTCTGGCCAGATTTTCCCATTCAAAGCAAGCATATGTGATGCTTCTTCTTGCATACTACAAACTAAATATTTATTTTACTATGATTTTATTTATAATTTTAAAACAGATTTTTAATTTTACATTTTAGTTGCAGAATAATAAATCCAATGTTTTATTCCCAACAGTTCAAGCAAATCATCTTAGCTCACATTGCCTTCAGTCATTTTGCGGCAAGAAAATATTGTAAAAATGGCCAGAACATGCAAAACAACAAAATTAATGTCCACTGAACTATAAACTATCAAAAAAATATAGCTCAATTCTAACAAATTATTTACTTGTTGATGAACAAATATACCTCCTAACAAGCAATACATGTTTAAAATTTTTGAATACTGTGGTATTTTGTGCAAATTTTCACTAAAAATTTTTTTAACCTAGCTAGAAAAACACAAAATTTAAACTGCATGGAAACATATAATGACACATAGTAACATACAACAGGCAAATTATCTTGTACTCACTCTTTATCACTTTCATCCTTTTCCACATCAGAGCCAGCTCTGAAACAAAGGAAGGCTAGCTAGTGTATCAAATGTATTGTACAGTATGTTATTAAATGATTTTCAGGGGAAAATATACTTTACTGGATTGAGAAAATAGCCCACCAACAGCTATAAAATCATTGAAGTATGAACATCATCACCACAGTAACATGAGTTATAGTTTTACAAGTTCTATATGGAAATGTTTGCTTCATTTTCAAAAACTAATCTAAAGAAAATTAAATGAATGGAAAATGCTGAAATTAAAATAGTATGACAGATGTATACAAAAACTTGACTTTTCCCATTAATTGTTCAAATGTTTTAATCAAATTTGTGCAGAAAAATATTTATTTTTATGTGGTGGCTAGCAATGGAAACTGTTACAGAAAACTGCAGAATTTTTCTTTGCTAAACTCCCGGGCAGAAAAACAAACCTTATTTTAACATAAATTGGCAGATGTGCCAGCATATCTTGATATACACTGAATGCACACGCATGGAGACAAAGATTAAGGATAAATAACACTAATTACTAACTTGTCACTAGTAGCTGGTGACCTCGGTGGGCTGCCGCTGCCTCTACTGCCCAGGGGAGAATATGGTGGTGTACCACTGCCAGCAGGAGATCCTGACCTCGACCTTGAACCACTCCGTGACCTTGACCTACTTCGTCCACTTGCAGGAGAACCAGATCTGTAAGGCGAAATAACAAGACAAAATGCATTTAGTAGTATAAACACAAGTCTTTTATATCAGAAAGGTTTAGACAGTTTTACTGTAAACCATTTCCTTTATCTACTGCTTACAAAATACTTTCTTAATTTAAAAATTATACAGGGACTGGCTAACCAGGAGACATTAGTGAGCGCAGTTCTGTACAGACAGAAAAATCTGTAAACTTTTGCTCACAAAAAATAATTTTATTAAATCACAAAGTACCTGCTTCTTCCACTTGCCCTGGAACCTGACCGGCTTCTGTCATTCCCTGCTGGGGAACCTGACCTTGACCTTGCTGGAGAACCCGACTGTGACCTTGACCTACTTCTTCTGCTTGCTGGACTTCCTGACCTTGACCTCACTGGAGAACCTGACTGTGACCTTGACTTGCTCCTTGCACTTTCAGCGCTGCCTGATCTCGACCTTGAGCCTTTGCTTTTAGGACTACCTGATCTTGACCTTTGACTTGCTGGACTGCCAGATCTGCTCCTAGCAGGGCTTCCAGACTGACTTCTATTACGACTTCCAGATCTTGACCTTGAACGTGACCTTTGACTTGCTGGACTCTGGGACCTGCTTCCTGCAGGACTCCCGGATTGACTTCTGACAGGGCTACCTGAAGGTGATCTACTCCTGGCCCCTGCACTTCCTCCTGGAGAACCTGATCTGCTCCGTTGACCTTCAGCAGGAGACTGTGACCTTGACCGACTTGCATGGCTCCCAGCTGGACTGACAGATCTACTACGCTGGCTCCCGGCTGGTGAAGGAGACCTACTTCGATCTTGTGTTGGGGAACCAGGAGCACTTCCATCTTGTGCTGGAGATGCAGGTCCACTGTTTGAAGGTGACTGTGGACCATTTTCACTGCCAGCAGGTGAGGGTGACCTACTTCTATTAGGAGAGCCTTGGTTGCTTCCACCAGGAGAGGCAGGTCCTTGGGTCTCTTCAGTCGGTGAGGCTGGGCCTGATGGGGACCCAGGTCCTTGGGTCTCTTCAGTTGGTGAGGCAGGGCCAGACGGGGATCCAACCTGGCTATCTGCATTTGGAGAACTTGGACCACTTCTGTTATTTCTAGGAGAGCCAGGTGAGTACCTACTGTTACTATTTTCTTGTGAATCATAAGCACTTTCTAGCTGTGAAGGTGGGCCCTGCTGGCTTTTGTATGATGGAGACATAATGCTGTCTTCATTTTGTGTGATGGGAGAATCAGGTTGAGATCTAGGAGACTGAGGACCATTGTCAGGGGAGCCAGGAGCACTGCCCATCGGTGATTTAGGCGAACCTGGGTCTCCCTCACTTTCATAGGGAGAGGCAGGAGGGCTGCCCATTGGTGAGCCTGGACCACTCCTATTTTGTAAAGAGGGTGACTGTGGTGATGCAGGACCACTGCTTGTTGACATTCTCTCACCCTGTAACTGTGAGGATTCATCTGAAACCAAAAAATATCCACCAATAAATTACACAAATTAACAGTTGTATAACTCTCCCTATATGAGTATATCACAAATTTTGAACAATTGTCAACCAGAAAAATTAAGCTACTGCCAAATTCTATTATATTCTTGAGCAAGTAATTTTGTGGAATTTAATAACACATTTTAGGTAACTTCTCTATGTACCAGTATGTGAATTAATTTTTTGCAGTTTTCTGAAATCACATTTATGTTTGTCATAAAATATCATGGGTAATTCAAGGACAGATTGGCAAACAAAAACCAAGATTATAAGCACACCACAAAAAAATTAATTCCTAGTACATGTACTAACGGGAAAAAAGATGATGTTTCTGGCAGACACAAATTCGCACACCTATATAATTTTCAGAAGATACATGACTTGTATGATGCAGGATCTTTATTGGTTTATTTTGCAAGGGTTTGATGTCACGAACTTTCATTGTATGACATACGGAAAAAATCTGTGCCATCTGATCAGAATTCATGTACATAGTTCTCTTAAGAATCTTCTGGTTATTCCAGACCAAGAAAAGACCATTGCAGATTAATATCAGATATCACAGACATATCCACTGATCTGGATCTACAGAGCTCTCGAAAGAAAAAGACTTGGGAGAAGTGGTTTCCAAACTGTGACCAGACTTCTCCCTTCTTTGAGCTATGGGAGAAGTCATTTTGTATGGACTTTATATGGAAAGAATGCTGTTGCCTGAAAACTTCTCAAGAGTTCAGTAAAATTATGACAAAACTTCTCCACGATTTGCAAGTCTAGTGAGAGCCCTCATCTACTTTGGCTGCAAGTGCAATAAAACCTGTTTATATGAAGAAAACAGTAAACAAAAAAAAAACAACAACAAGAAAACACAACATTACCATGCTCCATGTCTTCTTCATTTCTGTCATCAGCACTAGATCTGCTCCCCTGGTCTTGATCATCCAGGCCCTATACACAATGAAAGGGTAATAAGAACAAAATATATAGTGTTATAATAAATTAGCCCTTTACTTCATATATATGTCTTTTATGGCAGTGGTGGGCTAATAGTGTAACACTAGATCGGCTGGACATCCGTGCCATCTCTTAGGTTTTAGTAATGTCTTAGTAATTATATTATAAGGGAACAACATTCAAGTCCTGTGTATTTTATTAGGTGATCTGCATTTACATTTATCTGAGCTTTTCTTAGTCAACATAGGCTACATTATCAGGATTTACACTGTTACATGTTTTGATTCATTAAATCATTTCTGACCAAGAAACAGTGTTGATCCTGATCATAGGTAATGGATGTTTGCACATGCAATAACATGCACATATAGAGAGAAAAAGGTTATTATAATTATTACAATTTAATATACAGTGGGGCTCCGCTATATTGCGGTCCGTGGGGTCCATCCCCTCGAATCGCGATATTATCGGATCCGCGATATTCGCGGGACAAAGAACTTATGCTATTCTTAGGTCCGTACATGTATTACTAGTAACATTTTATCAGTTATTGAAAATAAATCCTTTGTTTGCATGTTGTTTTGTTTTTATCTAACAGGTGCTATAAAATTATTACTTTGTGAATTTAACTCACAAAAGTTTATACTGTGGGTATTCGTCTAATGCAGAACTCATTTATTTGTTTGACCTGTACGCTGTTTTGAATGAAAACAATACGCTTGCAGTTTTAATCTTTTTTGTTTTAATCCTCAATTATCATTACTAAAATAATATTGTAAAACATAATGTAGGCATGAGCTTCTCAAATTAGAAGCCAATTAACACATCAAACACTTTTGTCATGCTATCTGCAGTAGGTGCGAAAAACAACCATTCAGTAACAATTTCGCGTACGTGATGAGGTGCCCCCGTGTTTGAACAACAATTTATTACTTAACAATTTCATGACAGTTTGATATTTTAATAAGCGTAGGACACAATCAACAGTTCATAAAGAAACATTTTACAATTGTTTCAACGATTCTCGGTACGTTAATGAACGAGTGTCATTGTCTTTATCGTTTAAGGTGGTAAAAACGTTGTTACTTCCCTTTTTTCCCTTTCCAAATAAACAAAAGATGGCCATTGATAGAATTTTACTATCTTTTATGAAAAAAAAGGGGTCCAAGAGTTGACCGCGTTACATTGAATTTCGCGATATAGTGGATCACGATATAGCAGAGCTCCACTGTATATATTTACGAAATATACCACCTCTTTCAAACTTAGCACAAACTTCATTTGTTTAAAGATGAAGTTGAAGATTCACACACACAAAAATACTTTTAGAATCAATGTTGAACCATCAACACACAGAATAATTGTGCCATTATGAAATTGTTCTTTAATGTTAAAAAGGACCAAATGATAGATACTAAGATTCATATCTGTTGTAATTTATTGAGTAACATCGAACAATTGACTAATTACCAACACTGTAAACGGCGGCATTTTAACAAAGCTGCTGCGACATATTTAATATTTTGCAACTGCAAACTGAATAGATCAATTAGTATTGATAGTTTAAACAAGTTTATTTGTCGAAACATCAGAGGACAAGCAATTGGTGCTATTATTATTTTACATGTGAGAGCACTTTTACATAAAAGAAACAAATATTTGAACAAAATTTTTTAATCCAATCCTGATTGCGTTTAATGTTAAAGTTGAAACACAAGTTGTGACTTGGATGGGCGAATAGAGTATCAAGCATCAATTCTGGAACCGGTCAAGGAGGCAATAATACCCGTATAGTCTCCTCGACCAGAGCCGGCAGAGGAGACACTTCCTAAAAACAAATAACCTCTCAGTCTGTGTATTGCTGAATTACCTCTTGGATTTTATAATCATACTCTGGTTCATCCTGGAGTGGTGTTCCGCCTCCTTCACCTGCAAAACAAATAGATCTATCATAATATGTGTAGTGACAGGTCTAAAGAGTTATCACGGTCGGTCCTGGACAGAATGGTACAGGATATCAAGCCAGGGTATTTTCAGGTCCTACATGCAATAGCGTTGGAAAATAAAAATTCCTAGACCGAATCCTACATCTTGTGAGAAGCACACCTTATTGGTAAGCTCCCAACCAGCTCCTTACCTTGACCATCTATCAATGGATTTTAATAAGGATTCAGAGTCAGAGACACTTTATTTGTAACTCTATTCTGACTGAGTCATTCAGACAATCAATTTCGGCATTCAATCAGTTCTGGAACATGTTCATAATCTTTAATTAAAAAGCAAAAATTGGTCAAGAAACGAGAGAAATGCTGCAAGAACACAGTGATTTCTTAACGCATTTTTGATTTATCTCAAATTAAATGTGTGCCAGTAAACTGATTGAATGACAGAACTGAATAGGCCCTAATTGAAATTATGTATTTTGATCAGGCTGGTAATTATGCTTGATCGAGCTTATAAGCTAGATCGGGCTTAGTAAGCCCGTTCTAGCTTATTGCCTACTGCACAGTAAATGGATCAATTTTTTTAAAAATCATGTAAGTGACATGATTTTATTGAAAGAAGTGTCTTTCATTAATAATTTTCACTTTATATGTTACCTAACATCATTTTGCAGATGCACTTTCTGCCTTTTGAAGTTAGCATCGCTACAAATGTTGTGGGAGCACTTCAAAGTGTCGAAAATGGCCCATTTTTGCATGTAAGATGTTAGCATCTAAAAATTGCCATGTTTTCATCAATCTGTAATTTTATTCTACTATTATATAGTGAGTTTTCTTTTGTTGTTCCTTTTAGGCAATTTAGTTGCGGTTATTTTTATGTATAATACATAGTTCTATGACGGCTAGTTCACTCACAATTTAAGAAACACTAACGACAGTGCCATGTAAGATGGCTTCACCAAAAAAATGTCCTTGAACTTTATGGCCTTCAAAATATCATTAAAAGTAATATATAAAGCTTGATTTCCTGCAACATACATTTCATTATGTTCACTTAATGGGAAAATAACTAGATTTTTATAGGTCAGAGCATAGAATTTTGCTATCAACAATTTCAGTATGTTGAATCGGTTTGTCCCTAAAAAATGGTAACGTCCGTCCCCCCTCAATATCTTTTTAAAAAATGATCAAAGTAATTAAAAAATACCCACTTCTCAAGCTCTCAGATGGCAGATATTAGAAAAATAAAAGTTAACATCTCTTAGTCAAAGCAGTAAAAAATTACAACACTTTATTTAAAAGTAAAATGTAACGTCCGTCCCCTTTTATACATGTTCTTTCATGCTCATTAATTAATCATATTTTGGTAGAAATTTAAAGTCTTTTGTTGTTTTTTTAATGACTGATTCTTTTCCTACAAATCTGATTCAAAAATATCATTAAAGATGTGTGACATGACTGTATTGGCAGAATCTCTAAGGAATACACTTTCTCCGTTAACTTGGAGTGACTTTTGAATATATAAACTTATTTTTTCAAAATATTGCTTGTTTTCTCCACAAAAAAAACCCACTTTATTTTACCTCTTTTAACATATTGAAACTACTAAATAGAAATATAACACTATGTTGAGTGAATTTACTCTTATCTAAATTTAAGGTAGGGGGAACGGACGTTACAAAATTATGAAATGTTCTGTAGAAGTAACAAAACAGGATTTCATACTTTTTTGTCCTGAATTTCTGGAATTTAAGCTAATTTCTTTTTTAAAATCAATCTTAAATCATCGTAACCATATTTTTAATGTGTTTTCAACTTTCCTTGGGCTAAAGTTTGTAGTTCAAAATTTCAGAGCACACTTAAGTTGCCAACATGAAATAAACAATAATGGATGTCTCTTAAAACAACATTGTGACAATTTATTAGCATATTTAATCCCTAGTCAGTTGCTTAAAACAACATGATCGCCCTCAATTAGCACATCTTCAATCATACAAACTGATCATCAAAAGAACATAGATCACACCCCCTGCTGATAAGACCTGTGCCTTGCTAATAAGATTATGCAACATGGTCATAAACCATAAGGCCCTTTACCTAATTAGCATAATGTACAGAACTGAACAGTGATTGGTTGGATACTAAATTGATGGGAAGGTTTAAAGCTTTAATTTTCTTGCCAAACAATAAATCAAATTCCACAAAAGGATAATGATTATCATGTAAATTAGTAAAGATGCATTTAATGAACTTAAAATTAGATGCTGTTAACATGTTAACAGTAAAAATGATGACAGCTATTCCTGATATGTCTATTTCACCTTTTTGTTAACTCAGATAGTCTTTTCTATTTTATAACTTTCTAATGAATCCTTTTAAACAGTGTTGCAATAAACATTTCCTTTCAAATTTAACTTACAATTTGTTAACTTAAGATGAAGTGCAATCTGCCTTCTGTTGCTGATTGTGGAGGCTTACTTAATCAAAATCTACAACTTTTTATTTAGTTAAAACTATTTTTCAGTTTTGTTTTAAGTTTTGTGATTCACTGTTTAAAGTTTCCAAGAATGACAATACCTACATTTCATCTTCATCAAACTAGAACAAAGTTCAGCAGAGACATATGAGAATCACTTAGTACTGTTACTAGTAGTGCCCTTTTTAGCAAGTTTCCTTGTTTAAGCCCAAACCCCTACCCTTTCTGAAGTCCTATCTTAAGAATTTAAGTATTACAGATATTTAAGTATACAGATGTAAATATAAAACAATATAATAAGTTAATGGACACATGTTCTGTGATAAATTCCAAACATGTCCAGTGACAACCCTTCAAAATATCCTGGGCGAATACTGATTAACGGTTGTATCATGAAGTAGTCTGCTTGCCTCCGCATGGAATGGTGAACACACAGTCTAAGCAGAAGTCTTATTTTAAACTAACTACTGGTCAGCTGGATGTGTTGAAAGAATACAAACTTTGTGATAAAGTTAGTTCTGACATGCTGCCATGTTGATACTCCAGAAGTTTCAATTTATATTAGCTTGCACGTGCTATTTGATCTCTTACCACAAGGCATTTTATGACTAAACAGGTTATTTTACCTAATATGATTGTGTTAAACAATATCACAGTTGATAATCTTATGAAATGAGGAAATATATAATTAAATTATATGAATAAGTGCAGCCTGTAACTTCAATACTGTTATATGTAACGTCCGTCCCCCTAACCATCTATATTCTTGGTTCATGCACTGTTAACTTCCGCTTCAAAAATTCAAAAAATCTATTGTTGTTCCTTTATCTTTGTTTGTATTGCTTGATTATTACAGGGTTTAAATAAAAATACAATCAAGCAGTGTCTAAATAAAAAAAAATCATTAACAAATTGTTGGCAGATTTTATAAAATTGAATGTCAAATATTTTTTTGTGTCAGAAAAGTATTTTCTGTAAATCCTGTATACTTTTTCTGGTAAATATATGACTAGGCATAAAAATAAACCCCAAAAAGTTTATGTGAAACAATAAATGGATTCAAAACAGCTGGTTTTCTGTGCACTGGTAACGTCCGTCCCCCAAATCACGCTATTCAATTACATGGCTCAAATACGAAAAATTTGGAAAAAAGTTATCTTTTCCTGTAATTTTTCTGAAAATTGAATGTTCAAAGTTTAGAAAGGCATCAAAATCAATAGAATATCCGCAACTTTATTTTTTGGTCTTGATGCTAACACAATTGATCCATTTACTGTGCAGTAGGAATTATACATTTCAATAGAAAATGACAAACCAAGGTACATATAATGTCAGTTCGGGCTGTTTATGTCAACAGCGCAAGCTAAAAGAACTACATAATGTACAGTTTTGTGGCCCCTTTCGGACCCAATTCACATTTTCTACTTTCATTTAACAGTCTAATGCGCAAATGAAGTTAAATATTACCCTTTGTGTATATGTAGCATATAGCAGGTTTTCACATAGGCCAGTATTTTCTCATTTTTTGGTTATAATTCATCCGCTCTTCGTCTACGGCCGCCATTTTGGTTGATGTGATGTCTAAGATATTTCCTAATACAGTGCATAATGTTGTTGTCAGCATCACTTGTCTTAAAGCAGTCGTCAATAAAAGTATAGGTTGTGTGAAAAGTTTTTATATATTAACTATAGTGTTGAACACAACAATTGAATTGGAAACTATATATGCAAATAAAAATAAATTCGAAAACCGCTTTTGTTGTTTATTATAGTGTTATATAAAGATATCTCTATATATGTAACTATTAACGTGTGTAACAAGTTTTAAACTTACTTCTGAAATAAACATACACTTCTAAATATATACTTATAACCCTATATAGATGTTTATGTTTCTACCAATGCATCTGTAATGTTCCAAACTGTTTGGCGTGAAATGTGCATTTGTGTAGTAACGTATACGTAGTGGACTCCACAAAGAATATTTCTGAGTGTCTAGTAAAGTAAGTGATTATGTTATTAACTGTTTTATTCAACAGAGAGAGAGAGAGAGAGAGAGAGAGAGAGAGCGAGATAAAATATTCATATACTTCTAATGAAGTAAACTTAAACCGACTTTGGTCGTAAGTTTTAAACATAAACTAAATGTTATTTCAGTTTAAACCAAAGACAATATGCTGTAATTTTAAAAAGAGGTCGTTCAAGCTTAAGAATAAGCTTCAAATGGGGAAAATAGTAAAATTTCTTTACACTATTCTTGATGATTTTCATTCTTTTTAGTCTTGTTTCCGACCTTTTCTTCGCATCTGTGACGTAAGAATTAGATATTTTGCCAGTGTGGTGTTGTTTAGCGCCGCAAAGTCCCTTATAATTTTTACCTGGGTTTGGCTGTTATTCACCGTTATTATTACCTCAATATAAACCTGGTCCTATTATATAAATAAGATTTGCAAAACTTTATATTTTATGTAAAATTTTTAATAATTTTTGTATAAAAACATACTTGAATGCAATCATATTTTTTACAGATACTGACATTAAAAGCGATGACGATATGTAATAATCTACATTGGAACATGGTAAAGTATGACTGCTATTTATTGAATACAAAAAACACCTTACTTTTATTTTGGAATTATATGGATGTCACAAAGGTTTCATTGTTCCTGGTTTCAACATCAGAATTTGCATAATACCCAGCGAAATTTTTATATATTATATTGGTAACATTTACCGACAAAATTTGACAAGTGTAAGGAATTTATGAAATTGTGGAAAGTTAACAAATGTTTACTTTAAAATAACCAGTGTTTAATGATGACAATTGAAGCAGCATAATCCAAACATGATGAAAACTGTGTAAAATAAAAGCAAGAAGTAACGATTAAAATAACTATTCCTGTCACAAGATTATATAAGGAAACAAATATTGGTTTCCATTTCGTTTGCTGTGTGCATCTGTATTCGAACGTAATTTATCACTCAAAGATATTTTCAAACAACCTGTACCTAAAGTTGCTGCAACAAGAAGATGCTGACAATAAAGTGTTTTCGGCTACTCGTTATTGTTTTAGTCTATTGAATTTCCAAAATGGCGCCGACAGAGGAAGTTTAGAAGAATTATCGCTGAAAATGAGAAAATATTGGCCGATGTGAAAAGTTGCTATACGCTACATATGTAAAAAAGGTAGGATGGTCCTCGCTAGTACCGCGGTGGTTAATTTAGCTGCAAAATTAGAATAATTGAAATTTCTTATATGTTTCTTCTTTCTATACCTCAAAGAACTATCACATTTTAAGTCTTTAACCAACGTTAATCTAAAATGAAAGTCGATTTCTTTTTGAAAAAATATCTAGGTCAAGCTTCCATAGTGTGCGGCAGGTACTCCCAAGGGAGTCCACTCTGGTGCCGCGGTAACTCTGTATGTGACTGACATTTTAAGTATGGCGTCCATTATAGCTCAAAAGTTTCAACAAATAAAAAAGAAAATTTATCTGATGTACTGGAAACAAAATATTCTTGCAAATTATTGTTTTTGTTCTTCTTTACTATTTTTATTCAAAAGACCCTATAACTTGCTGCTTTTAGCCAATATTTAGGACAGTAAGGACCCTTAATATACAGTCCCTCCTCAATATTATTCATTAAGCTTGCTAACAGTATCTTTTCTTTAGGGAAAAGATAAGATTTTCCTTCCTCGGTAAATAAAGTGGAAATACTTATCTGGTATGCAAGTATTGCCCTGTCATATTTCGTTTTTGTCTTCTAACATCGAAATATAAATCCATGCTTCGTTTAAAAATCAGACTAGGCCTGACTAGCATCCAAGTTTTAATTAAAAATGGCATGAATCTGCTTCCGTAGTTTGTAGGCGGGCTGTGACGTCATAGCGCATTTGTGCGGAAGACCCAGACATGTCAAAATGAAAATAAACAGTTTTAAGTGTCAATTTAGGATAGGAAATTTACAAGTGGGTGAAACAGGACCAGAATCGGTCAGTTTAAGATGATTTCTATAAATAAAGAAGTAGCCAACCAGTATCAAATACATTTTCAAAAATTTTTGAAAATTTTTCGTCCCGATGCAAAAAGTCACATTTTCGCTTTTGATTTTCCGATGATAGCGCTACTTATGCAAATTAGGGGATTTTCGGATTACTGCGGTACAAGCAAGGACGCGGTACCAGCAAGGACGACTATAATATTTAACTTCATTTGCGCATTAAACTGTTAAATGAAAGTAGAAAATGTAAATTGGGTTCGAAAGGGCCCGCAAAACTGTACACAATGTAGTTCTTTTAGCTTGCGCCGTTGACGTAAACAGCCCGAACTGACATTATATGTACCTTGGTTTGTCATTTTCTATTGAAATGTATAAGCTAGATCGGGCTTACTAAGCCCGATCTAGCTTATAAGCTCGATCAAGCATAATTACCAGCCTGTTGATAAGCTTTTACTAGTTTTATAAATACTGGCTCTATGTTTACTTTTCTTGTATTTACCTAAGAAAACTAAAAAGAGCTGTCGTATCGGTACATCATCATAAAAATAGCTTGAGAATAATATGACGCCGAGGCCCGATATTTTATAAATGAAGTTGGCCATCTGGTCTTGCAAGATTTTCGTAAACAAATCAGATTTTCTCTATGTTCCATTACGTAAATAAACGATTTACTTACTAGACATAATTATGACCTTACTGGAAATTATAAATGTCTTACCGTTTTCAAATTCTGCTTCCATTTCAATTAAATGGAAAAAACTTTTCTTTCAACTTTTTCTCACCATATATTTTTTGGATAAAATCGGAACTTTCCGAAGAGGGTCGTGCATAAACTACGACCAATGCACTAAATCGATGTCGTCTAATTTGGCGGTTTAGTACAAGTTTGACTGTTTCACTACGCATGTCTGTACTTTCATCAGACAGCGGTTTATTTTCTGATAACGACGGAGAAAGAGTCTAAGTACAAGTCTATTTCTGAGGCAACTAATTTTTTTAAAATACAATTTTATAAAAAAAAATCGTTTGAAAAAGATGTTTTTTTTTTAATTTTTAAATATGAACAGTGATGATTTATTTAATGTTGCAATGAATGATCTGAATGAAACTAATGTTATGAGAGTGAACAAAGCATGACTGACAGTCAATAAAAATGTGTATTTTTCTGTTCATAACTAAAAGTTCTTAAAAATGACACAACACAATAATGTCTGAGTATCATACATGCAAAACTTATTGGTCATTTAAAACTATATTTTGTGTAACTTTTTTACGTTCTGTGTTTTAATTTTAATGGAATTTAAATTAATTGTTATTTCAAGCCATTTCCTTTACAGTTTAAACTTTTCTTAACGTATGTAAAATAAGCATACATTAACAAACTTATGTGTTCATTTATTTATAAATGGCATTTTGCCGTACGAGATATCACCTGATTATTTTTGATTTTTTTAAACGATAACCGTCACTGCAACACGACTGACAGACAGCCCGAAATGACTGGGGTGTTATGTCTTCTCCGTTTTAGCGAGGGTACATCCCTACAACTTATATTCTATTATATACTGAGTGCCAATAAAAACGCAATACTTTACTTTTAGGAATATTTTCGATGTGTGTAAAGGTTTAACAAATTCGCAAAAATAGAAGTGTTTTAAAATGCAAAATAGATGAAAAGGGAACTTTGAAAGCCACCAAACACAACACATTTGAAAATATTACATGCTCGGTTTGATTGAGCCTGTTCATGGGCATTAATGAAAATGCATATTACTGCCCACGCCGCCTAGCCTCGGGTTGAGCGCAACTCAATATTTACCGCCAATAAACAGTACAATTTTGATACATCCTAAACGATGGAATGCATACGGTGGTGAACATGGAACCTTCAATGCAGTATTTTCAGATTAATGTCATTCCTTGTTCAGTGGCGTTAGGTCCCCAAATAAAATAATGGGTTTGGGCTAAACGAGAAAACAATGGGCCCAAACATAATACAATCTTGATAGAGGATGTCTTAGGGCCAAGCCAGTCTTTGTTGACGCCGAACAATGCATTCGACGAGCGATGTTACCTCGAGACATACCTCCTTGGATCATGCCTAAAACCTAATGTCGCTGGTTGTCTAAAAGCCTTGGCATTTTCACATTTGTATAGTCTAGTAAAACTTAAAAAACTGAAGATGGGATTTGAGTAGCCGTTTGTAAAGGTTTACTAATGGGCTTGTTTTGAGGTTATTTATGCATGTCTACACGTCAAAACGAAACTTTAATTCGTTTGTATGGGGTTACTGTAGGAGAAAAAGTTTGAAATATCAGTGGACAATAAATGTATCGATTGGTTACTTTTTGATTTTAAAACATTTATACCTTTGCCAATTTATTTAACTTTTACACACATCAAAAATATTCCAAAAAATAAAGTGTTGCGTTTTCATTGGCACTCAGTATATAAATTCAAGTAGAAATGGTTTAATATTTTCGTTTATGGATTTGATCATATCGTGTGAAATATAATCGTGTCCTTGAAAGGTTATTTTTCTTTGTTCTGAAAACGTCGAGTCTCCAGTGTCATCGGTGAGATTTAACGCCGAATTGGTTTGTTGTTCATTATATAAGTTTCTAAATAACCACAACATTCTTCAATGGTAAGCATAATTTATTCATTTACTTTTTAATATTTTTTCACGACTGTCTTGTTGATTTTTTCGAGATAAATTGTTAATTCGAATGTTATCTTTTTTTTTACTTTTGTAATGTTTTAGTTTTTATTCCAAAGCGGTAACTGTAGTATCTAGCTGTTAAACATAAGTCCGATTGTAGTATCTAGCTGTTAAACATAAGTCCCTGTGGTTTATCATCATTGTATTATAAACTCTCTCTCATATCTGTTGTATATTTATTATGATAGTAGACTTCGCTATAGCAGCATAGTAATAAAGCTTATATATACAAACACTGGTAGTTGTTAGAATATTACAATGGCGACGAGGATTTCAAAGAACTGATGGAGATGAAGTGGACTGTGTAACACTTTAATGTGACAATAACCCTTTAATGTGGACACTGGATTAAACTATTTTACACTTAAATGTGACATTATATTAAACCCTTAAATGTGGACTCTCTTAAATGAGGACTAGAGAACATTATGCTGCGTAACATAATCAGTGGATATTGTGCACTTTTGTGAATCACAAAAAAATGGCTACCAGTGACAAAAAATCTCTGCCGTCATTTGACTGCACCGGAGAACAGTCCAACATCGCTCCTCTTTGGAGAAAATGGAAAAGAGCTTTTGAAATATATTTACAAAGCCAAAACATCAAAGACAAAAAACAAAAACGTGCAATGTTATTGCATTTAGCTGGGATGGACGTTCAAGATATATTCTTCACGTTAAACGACACCGGAGACGAAACTGATTATTCATTAGCAATTCAAAGATTAGATGAACATTTTGCTCCAACCGAAAATACTCCATTTCAAAGACACCAATTTCGGCAATTAAAACAAGAAATTGATGAAACAATTGACCAATTTTCAGTACGACTTCGTATTCAAGCACTTGAAGCAGACAGTTGTGATTTTGGGGAAACTAAGAGTGAGCAAATTCGAGACCAGATTATCGAAAAATGTCGTGACAATGTGCTTAGAAAGAAATTTCTTGAAAAAGGGAGAAGCTTAACTTTGGACAAGTTATTAGAACTTGCTCGTTGTTACGAAACTACAACAAAGCAAGCAGAAAGTTTCAACTCCGCAGAACAGACAGTTCAAGCAGTCCGCCCCAAGCAAGAACAGAAATCAGGAAGTGCTCGTGGTCGTCAAAAAGATCAACAACGGTCGGAGGCGTGTACTCGTTGTGGAAGGAGGGATCATGACAAGTTCGATCAGTCTTGTCCTGCACGCACACTGAAATGTCATCGATGCAAGAAGATGGGACATTTCGCAGCTTTATGCAAAACCAAACTACAGAAAAAGCAAAATAAACACAATTCTAAACAAAGACAACAAGAGAAAAACAAGAAAGTTGGTTACATGAACTCTGATCAATTTGAAGAAAATCAATCAAGCGACAGTGAATTTTCCTTTGGAATTCATACAAAATTTAAGGAATGTTTGGTGAAATCAATTGTAGGAGGTGTGCCTCTCAATTTGTATATAGATTCCGGAGCAAGCTGCAATATGATTGATGTGAAAACATGGAATAACTTGAAAAATGAAAATGTCAAGTGTAAGAAATATAAGCCAGATAAGCAGTTATATGCATATGGATCAAAGCAACCGCTTAAACTGATTGGAAAGTTCATATCAACAGTGCAAATAGGCGACAATGTGGTCGAAAACGCCGAGTTCTACGTGCTGGATGGTGAAGGAATACCATTATTAGGCAGAGCAGATGCCGAGAAATTGGGGGTTCTTAAAATAGGAACAAATATGAACATGATAAGCGAAGAAGAAATCATGTCCAAATATTCTGATTTGTTTAGTGGTGTAGGAACACTTAAAGATTATAAAGTGAAATTAATCAATAAAGATGTAAAACCAGTGGCGCAAGCAGTCCGACGCCTGCCGTTCTCGTTGCGAGAAAAAGTGAGTGAAAAATTAAATGAACTTGAATCAATGGGAATTATTGAAAAGGTTCAAGGTCCGAGCCAATGGGTATCACCAATCGTGGTTGTGCCTAAACCGTCGGGTGAAGTACGCATATGTGTGGACATGCGTCAAGCTAATGAAGCCATATTACGCGAGAGATATCCGATTCCAACAGTAGACGAGATCTTGTATAACTTGAATGGTAGTACTGTATTTTCGAAATTAGATCTGAGAATGGGTTTCCATCAACTTGAACTTGAGGAAGAGTCACGTGACATCACAACATTTGTGACGCATCAAGGTCTTTATAGATATCGGAAATTAAGTTTCGGAATATGTGTTGCACCTGAAATCTATCAACACACTCTCCAGCAAGTTTTACAAGACTGTGACGGAGTACAGAACATATCGGATGACGTCATAGTACATGGCAAAGATCGTGAAGAACACGACAAACGGCTAGTGAAAGTGTTAAACAGGCTACGTGAGAAAGGCCTTACACTGAATAAGGACAAATGTCAATTTCGCTTTGAGAAATTAGAGTTCTTTGGCAATGTTTTGACCAAAGAAGGGATAAATCCCATGGAGGCAAAAGTTAGCGCCGTCAAAAACGCAAGAAGACCCGAAAATCAATCGGAGGTTAGAAGTTTCCTAGGATTAGTGAATTTCAATTGCAAATTCATGCCACATATGGCAACAGTCAGCGAACCATTGCGTAGTCTTACCAGAAAACAACAAGTTTTCAAATGGGAGAAGTCACATGAACAATCATTTCAAAGATTGAAAGAAATGCTATCGTCAGCACAAACGTTAGCGTATTATGACAAAGATGCACCGACACAAGTCATTGCAGATGCTTCTCCAGTAGGTCTTGGAGCTGTGCTGGTACAGTTTCAAAAGGGAAATCGCAGAGTAATCAGCTATGCAAGTAGAAGCCTTTCTGATGTGGAAAGACGGTATTCTCAAACAGAGAAGGAAGCGCTAGCTCTAGTATGGGCATGCGAACGGTTCCATTTGTATCTATACGGAAAAGAATTTGAACTAGTTACTGATCATAAAGCGCTTGAAACAATCTATTCTAAGAAATCGAAGCCGTCAGCTAGAATAGAACGATGGGTTTTACGATTGTTACCCTACAAATTTAAAGTTAAATACGTATCAGGTCCAAAGAATGTCGCTGATGCGTTATCGCGGTTAACACAAGAGCCTGTGAAATTGCACAGAAGAGACAGAACCGAAGAATATGTCAGATTCTTAGCTGAAAGTGCCGCACCGACCGCAATCACTATTAAGGACATAGAGCAAGAGTCCTACAAAGATCAAGAATTGACATCTTTAAGGAAGTGTATAAAATCTGGCGATTGGGCGAAATGTGAAAATCTGTCATACAAAGCAATAAAAGACGAGTTGTGTGTCGTAGGCCAGGTGATTTTGAGAGGATCGCGCATTGTTGTGCCAACATCCTTAAGAAAGAAAATGATTAAAATCGGTCATGAAGGACATCAAGGCATAATGAAAACAAAACAGAGGTTATGAACAACGGTATGGTGGCCGAAAATGGACAGAGACATAGAGAAAGCATGCAAAACATGCAAACCATGTCAACTTGTTTCTATTCCATCAACACCTGAACCTATGAAACGAACAACATTACCCACAGAACCGTGGCTGGACTTAGCACTCGATCTTATGGGTCCTTTTCCTAGTGGTGAATCACTTTTAGTCATTGTGGACTATTATTCAAGATACACCGATGTTGTAATTTTGAAAAACACATCAACAGAGAAAATCATTGAAAGTCTTGAAAATATATTTGCAACTTTTGGATTACCGCAATCACTGAAAACAGATAACGGTCCGCAGTTTATTTCTGAAAAATTCCAGCAATATTTGAAAGACAATGACATCAAACACATTACATCGACACCGCTATGGCCTCAAGGAAATGGGGAAATAGAAATCCAAAATAAAACACTATTGAAAGCAATCAGATGCGCGCATGCGGACAATAAGAATTGGACACGAACTTGAAAATTTCTTATCGCATATAGAACCACACCGCACACAGTTACGGGAATAAGCCCGAGTGAAATAATGTTTAATCGCAGAATTAAAACGAAATTGCCAGATGTGAAACTTGGAATTCCGGTTCAAATTTCAGACGAAGGCATCCGGGACAGAGATGCTGAGATGAAATTAAAAGGCAAATTAAAGGCGGATAGTAGCCGCGGGGCAACGAAAAGCCAAATAGAAGTAGGAGACAAAGTCCTTTTAGAAAAGAGAAAGGAAAACAAACTTTCTACAACTTACGAAAACGAGCCGTACACAGTCACTCATAAACACGGTACGGAAGTCACTATTGAGAAAAACGGAGTTACATACAAACGAAATTCAAAACAGTTGAGAAAGTTTAACGAGGAAAAACAGGAGGAAAGCAATGAAGACGCGTTAAACAATAGACCAAAACGGAATCCTAAAATCCCTGTAAAATGGAAAGATTTTGTTAAATAGTTGCTGAAAAAAAACAAGTACCTGTGAGTTTCAAAAGAACTAGATAAACGAAAGAATGTGGACATCTTTACATTAATTAATAAATAAGAACACACATTTTGTGGAATTTTTATGATAGATTATCTTGGAAAAATGTCGTTAATAACGGACATTTATCTGTCTAATTGTTTTAGGTTATGGGAACAGCAACTTTCGCACAGATTAGAACTCACAAGTGGTGAACTGTATCATGTCATTATAAACTTGCTTAATTGCTTTTGCTATCTTGTATACCTTAGAGCTCTCGAGAGAATTATCATTTTATGAATGAAATTTTTGCAAAGGACATTGACATTAGACATACTTCAGTAAAAAAGTATTTTATTTGATTTTGAATTTGTTTAAGAAGGTAAAATCAAACTGAAGAAAAGGAGAGATTGTAGTATCTAGCTGTTAAACATAAGTCCCTGTGGTTTATCATCATTGTATTATAAACTCTCTCTCACATATCTGTTGTATATTTATTATGATAGTGGACTTCGCTATAGCAGCATAGTAATAAAGCTTATATATACAAACACTGGTAGTTGTTAGAATATTACAGTAACCTCTCGGGTTCTCTTTTCGGCAATTGTTTCTGCTGTCCTTTTTTGAAATTGAAGGTGTTATAAATTCATTCTCTCATTTTCTGGCCTGATTTTTGGCTGTGTTGGGATACTGTGTTTTCTGAACGTGGTTATTCCTTATATGCATATTTAACTTTGTGTTTTGACGTGTATACATATAACGTGTTTGCTATCAAGTGTACTACACATGCTTATTTAAGTATATTTTGTCTGAATTTAATTAACTACAGTGACTATAAATGTTTCCTTTTGACGCGAGGCATTCTTGTCAAATCCAATTTCTTTGAAGTTACCTGCACTGTATTCCACGCTCCAAAAATTAATATGCAGCAAAGCAAACAGACCAGTCATATTTTAAGACACACATAAACAGATTAAATACAAAAAGTAACATTTTCTTGCTATCAATGTATTTAACTCATCCTCGGTGGTACAAACGATCTATTACATGTTTATGTAGAAATGAATCTGTAATGATATGTCTCGAGCAATATATAATTGGTACAATGCTTTCTTCAAATCAATATGTAAAGAAGGGAGGCCAGTTAGTTGGTTTATCGCGTTTTGCAGGCAGAGGGGACGTTGAAAATGCTCTTTTACTTGCAATAACTCAAACGTTTTGCGTGAACATTACAGTTCTTTAACACAATGAAATTCGATAGTGATAATTATATTTCAATTGCTAAAGGAAATGTCTCTAAAATGCTGCACAAAGAGATCATTGTTAAAAATGTTTAACTTCTTTGTTAGGAACCCCTTTAATCTTTCTTGGATCGGAATAGATGTACATATTAATCATTCGTCCAGATAATACACCCCAAACATTTATAACGAACGGAACTGAGGTTATCGCATTGGAACGATCAGTAGCAACATATATTAACCGCTGGAAGTTTTTACTAAGCACTATGGAGAACCATCTTCACACTTGCCACACTTGCTCTGTCATGTTTCAATGAACAAACATGTACAAGTAGTATTGTGATTTAACTTAAACCCAATCACCTACTTAAAAAAGATTCATGCAAATAGCATGCAATCAAATAATAGAAAAAGTAGCTAATGTTATTTTTAAGCTTACTGGTTTCCGATCCAAATTTTAAGACAAGAGTACCTGGAGTTGAATTATGATGTGCCTACATAATTAGAGATGGCTCCCCCATTTTCTTATGTGGAAATGAGTAAGTATTTATAGTAAGATGATCACCGTCTGTGCAACGTTACGTCATACTTCGTAATGTTTGTTTGCATTTTAACCGCTGAATACAAATAATAAATATTTTTCCATATCTGGTTAATAAAATATATCCGGAAAACTGAATGACAACAGAAACAACTTTAAAAACAGGGTTATCGGTATCACAAATTAAAGAAAATATTTTGCAAGTTTTATTGCCGATACCCAGATTTAATTAAAAATACGGATACAGTTTTAAAATCACTATTGCAACATGATACTTAACAGCCAGATTTTATGAAGATTTAATACATAAACTAAGTACTTGCAGCATGTGGTTTATTACAATTGTCTTTCTTTTTCAGGCTTTTCTTCATGGCCCGGAATGCGTCACGGGATAGGCTGAACTGTGGGCACTGACTATTCATGATGGAATGGGGATATTTGTGCCGTTTAAGTTCTCTGTCCAGGCTACTTAGAATGCTCCTCATACTGCACGGTTCGTAATCCTGGCCTTGCAAGAGAGGACAAAATTTGCAACATACACGTCCAGGAGGTCAACATCTATCTCGTGCATAATATTATGCTTGGGTTCTCCTTTTAATCATAGGAAACGTTCAAATGTGTGTACATTGGATTTAATTTTGAACAGAGAGCGTTTATTGGCTTGAAGGCTAATTTTACGGCGGACATCATCCGGATTTGAATCTTCAAATTCATTTGGTTCTGAACTAGTGCTAGGTTGGGGTTCTGAACTGTGTATTGTTTCATCAGTAGGAACAGTAGATGGGGGATCAGTTGGATTACCAGTTGGAACATCAGTGGTGGGAGAATCAGTGGAACAAGCAGTGGGATCAATGGTCCCATCCCAGCTTTCATCAAGAGTTCTTGGGTTAATACCAAACTTTGCCTCAAATTCATCAAATGATATATCTTCCACATTCTGTTTGTTATTAATTTCGGCCATCAAATCCCCACAAATAATGCCAAAATTGATGGGACCAATGTTGTCAGACCTTTTTCGAAGACTTGGAACTTTTTGCAGACGGACAATCAATTATTTATCTACTTTGAAAAATAACTTTTTTTTGAAATTGAAAATGTGTTGCATGGCATATAATGGCATATAATATTAAAGAGATAAGCAACACTGATTATTTTATTTTAACCCATTTATTTGGCTTTGTTGAGTTTTATCCATTTTCCAGGTCAAGTTTTGGCAAGTATTCTTGTATCGGAAAACTAGGTCAAAAGCAGTTCCGGACCGGCCATGTAAAGCTTGGGTGACATGTTATTGTAAACGTTAAGTTTACATGTCAGATCGATTTTCGCGAAATAAATGGGTAGTGGTAGGATAAAAGGCTATACTTATTTCTACACGTTATTCGTAAAACCATCTGTAAATTCAAAAAGAAGGGTAACTGACATGATATTGATCGTAATGCTTACCACTTTGCACAACGGTGACAGGTGTTTAAGAGTTTATAGAGGTTTTTAGGAAAATCTTAAAAAAGAACTAAGAAGCTCGATCTGTTTCTTTTAACCCTGTCATCGCGCTGATTTGAAACCAGGGGCTCTGACCTCGGTAGGGTGATTGAGTACCTGCCATTTGGTTTACAATGCTGTTAGCTTCTTATTTTTGATATGTTGTCTAGTTGATGGGTTGTCAGGAGTTAATTTACCAAGACAACTTGTGTTTGTTTGTTCATATGAGGACCTGTCGGGGCAAGTTTGAGGTTGGTGCAAATTTTCCGATATTCTGAATCAGTTCTTTAATTATTCAGTAAAACCAATGTGTATTGAACAGCAAGGGACATTAAAGGTGTAAACCGAATATAAAATTTAATACATATTTGAGTGACTGAGTGCCAAATCGTTCTTCAGTTATTGATAGAAAATTATTTTTCAGTAGCAGATATCCGTGACCATGACTTTTGACCCCTAAGACATTAAATGTCACGGTCATCTACCTACCAAATTTGGTGATGTAATATAAAACCGTCTCCCAGTTATTGATAGGAAAACAGTTATCAATTGTAGGGCATCGTGATTTTGACCTCTTACTTTTAACCCTTAGGACTAAAGGGGTTATTTTTTCCGAAAAGCAAGTTCCCTACCATTATTGGTGACTGCAGGTCACAGAGTTCTTCAGTTACTGTAGTATAATTATATTTTGCACAGATTTAAAGTTCGCGTTTTCGCACTAGGGTTAATACGCGAGTTTACACCATGTTATAATATATATTAACAAAAACAGAAAACTTTGCGAAATGTATGCCCATGTGTATATATCATAATTTTGTGGCTTTCGCGCGAAATTTCGTACTTTGATTAAACTAGTCCACAGTATTAATCGGAAAACACGGGGACGGACAGGCAGAAAGACAATCCGATTTCTGGTGTACCTTTATCCGGTGCATACACATTTTTCAGTGCCAAAACAAGAAACTATAATATCGATAAAAGGACAAAAAAATACAACAAAATAATTTTTTAAAATATTGAGATGTATTATTGCAATACATGTATTGTTTATACGTCATAAACTATATAAAACTACAATGTAAATCAATAAACAACAATAATCAATCATAATGTATGTGACGGCATTAATATGTCTCACACAGTAAAATTTATCACAAAATCAGCATATAGTTAATTCAGATATAAATAGTTACAAAGATATTACAACTTTTATTACATTTAAAGAACGTACGATGCATCAATATCACGATTTAGTACTGAGAAACATATAATCAATAAACAAAACATAGCTGTGACTAGCTCTATAACACAACTCTTCAATATAACAAAATATGATTTGAAATGTCTAATGACATTCAAATAATTCCACCGAATTTAAACCAATCACGGATATGTAATAACTACATGTATGTCAGAATACTCACTTTACAGATATAATGAATATTTACAGAAATTTGAAATTACAAAAAATCATGAAACTCAACGTCATTCTCAATGTCTTTTGATATTTTGTACAGTAACTACAGTATAAATTGGATGAAAGGAATAAAGTCCCACACATATTTGTCGGGCCTGTATAAAAGGCCACTACTATTGCAGTGGCATGATTTGTTTCGTACCTTTATAATCTGCCAATAATGAAATACAATGAGGAGTTCAAAAACACTCAAACATTTCCAAAATTTTATGTATAAAACACACAATAAACGTAAAATCAACCATTTTAAAGCAAAATGTGCGCCATCATACACATTATCAAATTATTTGCTTTATAACAAAGAACAATTGTTCATTTCAGCATACTTCAAAAACATTATATCAAATTTAATAAGTGATTATCCATCAAATGACACATTTTAATGACATTCAAACAACACACATTGTATCAATACCAAAATATATACATTGAAAAATACAAATTAATCAATAAATCAAACATTTATGTACTCATAATCTGATTATCAACATATGATGTCGTTTTTTTTGAACGAAAAATAAAATATTAAAACCTTTCTAACCTCCATAAACAATCGAGAATCAATAAACAATCAAAATGATTAAAATTGTACGTAATATATTACTGCTGTCTTATTATTTATAGTACTGTTGCAAAACACACTAATTTAAAAATGATTTAAATAATAAAACGGCAGTTTTAAAAATGTGATATATGATTATCAGGTAAAGCCACGTGCCTCTTTAATGTTCTATATCCTATTTGTTTTAATCATTTCTTGACAACAAAGAGCAACTAACCGAGAGAGGCAAAGGCCACAGCTGATTTCGTTCCAGTTTTCATATCCCTTGCTGTAACGACTATCTTGTTGTCTTTAAAGGTCAAGGATACTTTCACGTATCTGTTCAAGTCGCCGTGATTAGAAAGGTCTACAATCAGTTTTCCAACAAACGTGCACTTATCGTCTGTGTACTGAGGATTTTCCAGCTCCGACGCATAAACGTATAAACACATTCGAGTCTGCGATTTGTTCAGTGGGCTATATGAAAATTCAGTTTGAGGTTCGCCAACGTTGACACTCTGGCCTATTTCAACGTGTTTTGTAAATCTCTGTTTACATGTATCGCCTCTATCGCAATGCATTCGCTTGCCCTCAGGGTCGATGCCTTCTCTAAACTGGAGGTTTGTTTTAATGCCGTAGGTGAATTTCATAACACGGTTCGGTATCTGCCTTGGCATGTGTGTATAAGTTAACTCACCCTTCAGAAATGAAGTGACCTCCTCTTGTAGTATTTCATCCTTGATACGTGGGAGGTTTGCTTTGACTACACTTAGAAGCCTTTGTGAATCAGTATATCTACAAGCCAAGATGTTTGCTACGTCTAGAATAATGACTTGACCTAATATTGTTATCGTGTCAACTAAGCATTTAAAAAGTGATTTAAAAGGTTCAGATGAAAAAGTGAGTTTATTATCACAAATGAATTGTAATTGTGTGGGATCGTAATGTTTTAATAAGTTTATCACACTTACTAAATTATTGTCTAGTTTGCTTTTATACTTTTCTGTCAATGATATTTGATTGTTTATTTGTGTTCTTTTAATCTTATTGGGGAATAAACCTCGCCTTTTTATTTCAAAGGAACTCAAATATTTGAGTCCAGCGTAGAGATAGAAAGCAACGTGGTCATAATTTCCTCTTCTGTTATCGTCACTTCCAGTCTTAGTTCCAGGCACATTCTCATCTTCTAAATAAAAACATATGTGATTCAATTTTATCAAAGTAATACTAGTAGAAAAAAAAACACTGTGTTCTGCAATAACTCTAAAAGAACTTAGCAGGGCAAATGAGGTTGGTGAGCACTTACCCGAATTAAAAGTTGTATATGTTCAAGCCAATAATTATTATAATGCGTCAAACCATTATTTTTAATGGTCATATGATATTCTGCTTACAACTGTATTGGTGTTAGCGGGAAAACGGATCAACTTACTTTCTGAATGTGCAATTGTTGTATTTTTTTTTTTTGAAAATTCGTTTGAGTCCATAAACTTTAATCAGTCCAAACTATGTAATGATTTAATGTTTTGTTTAAACGTAACATGCGAAATGAAACCGTAAACAAAACACATTTAATTATTTGTAAAAATGGTCAAACTGTTCACATCACAACAATGGATCTTGTTATGCTACAGCCTGAAGTACTTAAAGCTTTACGTCAAAACTATATTTTGTCAATAGTATTGAAAGTAATCAACAAAGCAGTATTCATTATTAGGAAACATAATTGCAAACATATCATCAACATATTTAGGGTTCGAAAACTACTGCATGTTCCAATTGGAAAACTTCCAGTTACAGATATCAAATAATGATTTTCAGAGTATCAGGTTCGTTATAGTACAATATGAAATAATTGCCTTTCCTAACACAATCTCGGTAAGATCATTAAGTACCCGTCCCTTCTGCTTTGCAATGCTCTTAGCTTCTTATGTTTTATATGTTTGTGTGCTGTTGCATGCAACAATGTTGAGCCGGTAAGTGGGTTGGAGTTGTTTCACCAAGACAACTTGTACTTGGTTTGTGATATGAGAACCTGTTGGGGCAAGTGTGAGGTTGGTGACCCTGGAACCTGGTTTAAACCCCCAGTGGCAATTTGATTTGCCACTGGCCGTTCCATAGCGGTAACCCCTCGGGTTCTCATTTTTGTTTATTGTTAGTAGTGTCTTTTTTTAAACTGATCATCTTATTAACCATGCTCTCTCCCCCTCTCTTCTTCTTGACTATATGGGGAGGCTGTTTTTTCTGAATGTGGCGATTCCTGATATGCATATTTCACCTTTTTTTAATTTTTGACATTAAAATTTCAATTAATGCGTGCATGATCTTGCACTGACTTGTCAATCATCATTAGTAAAAACTTTTCAGATTTAATTTCGAATTCTATTTTGGGAAAACTTACCACGAAAATAGGATGGTGCATATCTCTGATGTTCCCGAACTATTTGTTGTCTTAATTTCTCAAAAGCATCTCTCGATTTTTCTGTAAAATTTCAAATGTTCAAATGAACATCACATACAACTTTATCAGATTGAGAAAGATTCTGCAAAACTGATTGATTAAACGAACATAAATGGAAACAACAGAATTCGTTATACAGCGTCAATGTATATTTGCCTCGAATGAACGAACTAGGTAGACCATTATAGTTCGTTCGTTTCATACAGATTGTATTTATTTAAACAATAATTCATTCTGCACATTTTAAAACTTCCACTTGTATTAAGTCCTGTATTAGGTCAATGTCTTTTAAGTAGATTCAGTGTTACACATTGAATTGCATATTTCACTCTATAAGAATACAGGAGTTTGACAGGTAAGTTTGATAGATTTATTTCTATGCAGTGATGTCGTGAATAACGTAATTCCCAAAGCTTGTGAGAAATATAAATGTAAACATAGACATTACGGCTTACATTTTCAAATTTACGCAGACCTTTTCTTAACCGACTTTATTAAGACATAAGCATCAACTTAAAATGTAATGCATACATGGGAGAATACACGAGAATTTCGAGGTGTAAAGGATATATAAGACAATAATGTTACTGTATTCCACTCGACGTTTTCATATTTGTCAGTCATGAACCACCCACCCACCCGTCAGCTCTGCTTTACTTTAAAGAAAGTCATTGGATTTTACAAAAGTAATCGCCGTTTTTAGTCAAAACAATATTTAGATCTTAATGAGAAATTTGTTAAAACAACGTACATGTTTATTGAAGATGCTTCATTTAATATGTTTAAAATTGTTAAAAACATTTTGCACGTTTATAAAAGAAGCTTAATTTTTACATGTTTAAACGTAAGAATAATATACAAGTTTATTGAAAATGCTTCGTTTTAAAATGCTGAAAATTGTTAAGAATATTATATACACGTTTTTAGAATATGCTTCATGTGATCATGTTTAAAATTGTTGAAAATAGTATTAGTAAGTTTGACTGTCTTAATTCGTCTGTAACTGGCGACGATATAGATAATGTTTGCACATTAGGGATAAAAGACTTTTCTTACAGGAAGGTAACTCTTTGACAACTCCCAACATTGGTGACAATATACGGTCTAAAGGTAGGTAACTCGTTGGCAAACTCCAACATTTTTGATAACATGTGATTGCATTTTATATGCTATACATAAAATATAAGTCTAAACCCAGCTATGACAATTTTATGCCAATCCTTAATAAAAAAATATGTAAATCATTTGCATTCATTTTGCTGGTAAAACACGTTTATTGAAGATGCTTCGTTATAACATGATTAAAAATGTTAAGAATATTATACACGTTTATTGGAGACTCTTTATTTTAACATGGTTAAAACTAAGAATATTATACATGTTTATTGAATATTCTTCATTTTAACATGTTTAAAATTGTTAATAATATTATATACGTTTATAGGAGATGCTTTATCTTTACATTGTAAAACATGTTATATTCAATTCTGCTTTAGTCTCTTTGCAGACTTAAAAGAAATTAACAGCAGTAAGCCGACAGGACCACATGTAACAAGAGTACATTTCCAGTCAAAAGCGCACAATAAAAATATTATTCACGTTTTATGAAGATGCTTTTTTTTAATGTTTAAACTAGTTAAAAATGTTGTACAAGTTTATTGAAGGTGCTTCGTTTCAACGTTCACAATTGTTGAGTATTATACACGTATATTGAAGTTGCTTCGTTTTAACGTCTAAAATTGTTAAGTATTATACACGTATATTGAAGGTGCTTCGTTTTAACGTTTAAAATTGTTAAGTATTATACACTTATATTGAAGGTGCTTCGTTTTAACGTTTAAAATTGTTGAGTATTATACACGTATATAGAAGGTGCTTCATTTTAACGTTTAAAATTGATGAGTATTATACACGTGAATATGTACTCCATTTTAACGTGTTTACAGTAATATAAGGATTTGATACACGTTTAATGAATATTATTCATTTTAACATTAAGAATATTATATTCAATTCTGGTTTAGTCTCTTTGAAGAATAGAAAGACATTTACAGTATAAAGACGACAGAACCAGATGTATCGAGCTCACATTTTCATGAAAAGCGGCATTAATTTTATTGTATATAAGTATGGCAAATACGAAACATTATTACTAAATGCAATGTATGGTGCTGTTGTTGATAATGTGGTGTATAGAACATAAGATAATAATGTATTTACCCACTCTAACAGTGAGAAATAAGAAATAGACATTCCACGATAAACGGCACAAGCAAAAACTGATATGGAAGTGGTGACACAGACCATCAAAGATGAACAACCTCAATGTTTTTAGGTTGAATTAGGATACACATATGGTACACTGACGAAATTGGGCTGGTGGCATGTGCGACCAGTGTAGACAACGATTAGCCTGCGTATCCGGACATTGATGTTTTTGTTGCTCATTTATAAACAGGAAACAAAGCCAAAATGTAGAGAGAAAAAGATATCACGGGTTTGTAAATTGACCGATTTCAATAAGACATTACCATTATAAAGGTCTACATAAGTGAGGATCGCTCTTGTTTCCATCACACGACAACTTTTGAATTGTATTAAATCCTACAAAGAGATACAAGTTTAATTTTTATTAAAACACATCTTTGAAAATTTTGTAATTAGCAATAAATCGATAAAATTGGTTGAGCATGTTCATAGGCAGTATAAGAAATTCATATTTCTGCTCAAGCCGTCTAACCTCTGGTTCAGCACAGTTCAGTATTCAAATTATATTGCCTCTACCCGAAAGCGAACCCGCACCGTCATGGCGACAGCCCATTGCCTAGCTACCACAAATCAATTCAATATACAAACAATACAATTTATTTCCATCTTTAACGACGGTTTGCATATGGTGAACGTGGGACCTTTAATGCAATATTTCAATATTAAGACCATTCCATGTACAGCAACGTAAAATTATGGGGTTCCAAATAAAAAGTGTTACAAGATATCCAAAAACATAAGTTAGAAAGACGTTTAATTATAATATACTGACGGACTTTAGAAACGCATCACTGAAATATACATCTCAATTTTTACACTGTGATGAAAGATTCGATTATAATAATGAATAAAAATAAATTTCAAGTAGATCTCAATATTTTATTGGTAAAATGACAAAACAATTAATTTCGATACTCTTTGGACGCGTTCGTCAAACAAAGATAGTGTCCGGAATCGGCGTTTTCTGATATTTAATAGCGGTTATGGTCACCATTATTGGCGATTACAGCTTGCAGACGCCTTGGCATCGACCTCACTAAGCGTCGAATGGTTGTCATTGGAATATTCGGCCATTCCTGTTGCAGTGCAAGGCCAAGCTCGCGGACGTTCTGCGGTTGTTGCGGACGTCGTCGAAGTCTCCGTTGGAGCTCATCCCACATGTGTTCGATGCAGTTCATATCGGGAGACACTGCAGGCCACTCGAGAACGCCAATCCCCTGGTTGATTAAAAAGTTCCGGGTGAGTGCGCACGTGCATTATCATGTTGGAACGACAGTTGACGGTTGTTGCGGTGACGTTGAAGCAGAGGAACAAGAACAGGTCTAAGCACGTCATCAATGTAACGCTGTGCGGTAAGGTTGCCTCGAATAAGAACAAGGTCAGAACGAAAATCATGATGAATGGCGCCCCAAACCATAACGCTGCCTCCCCCGAACCTGTTACGCTCTACAACACAGCCATCAAGGAAACGTTCATGTCGACGTCTATAAAGACGAACTCTGCCATCAGCGAAACTTAGGGAAAACCTTGATTCGTCAGAAAAAACAACATGATTCCAGTTCTGGCGTCGATTGTTGATCATATCACGGGCCCAGCGTACTCGATTCTGCCTATGATGTTGAGTTAAGATTAGTCTCAATCATTCAGACGCTCTGATTTCGCAAAGGCGATCAGTACGTCTGAAGACATTGTTCGTTAAGAAATATACACTCCAAAACGAGGCGTGTAATTAGGACATTAGTATGGAAGCCGTTGTTGTCTTGTGAAAATTGTTTTTTAGACTGTCGCCCTGCCAGCTGGAAATCGAAAAGACATATCATACGGCGACACGCATTTTTAACTTTATTATTTCCCTCTATCAAAGGCATGTTCAAGTAAGCTGGGTTCTGCGGTTACCACGAGATCTGATGAAAAGTTTATACAGATGTTGCAAGCAGAATAGCTACCTTATGCAACCTTAGAAATATTTTAGAATGAAATAATTTCAATAAGATCATATTTTTTTCTCTAAATTTGGACCTTTTTGGATCAAAATTACGTCTGTAGTGAAAAACTTTGCCATACAACCATTTTTTGAATGTCTGAAGATAACTTCAAAATTCTTTGGCATACCCTATTGGCGATCTTAGAAACATTTAACAGTGAAATCACTTAGATTTAATTTGTAAAAAGTCAATTATTTCCCAATAAAGAAAAGACAAAAGTGTTAAGACAATTTAGAACAGTAATGAAAAATAAAGCTTGAAAATCCCTAAAATTCTATTTGCGATCAAACACAAAAACGAAGCATCACAAAAACAGTTCAAGTGCCCACATGATCAAAATGATACTGACAATATCAAAGATTCTTTCAAAGAACTTTTAATTATATAGTGAGAAATCAACAATTTCGTGTCATCCATTTTCGCACCCATGAAACTAACGGCCAAATCACACTTTTACAAATACCTCTTATAGTGTATACAGGTGATAGACAAGGTGATCTTAGATTTTGTTGTTAGTAACCCATTATTCAGGAAGGCATTTAAATTCGTGTTTATTGTTGCTTCGATTTTGTGTTTGGCTGCAGAATTTAGGGATTTGTTTGGTAAAACTATTTTTCTTTACTGTTCTAACTTTTCTAGACGTATAAATAATAAACATACACAATAAGATTTATTTATGCAGTTTGACGGAACTGCATTGTTTCCGTTATTGAGATTTTGACATTCTTCCTTTTTTATCAATAACCTTACAATGACAACTGCCATACCATACAACGTGACAGTCTAAAACCATTATCACGAAGAGGCAGCAACGGCGTACCATATATTTGCATTCAGTTATGTAAAATGGGGTAGGCAAGTACTAAACGTCCTTTGTTTTATAAACCATATACCTGATTTTGTAGCTCGATATCATATTAACTAAATTTCACTTTGCCCAATGTGAGAGAAATACGGTTGAAGCACAGAACATTAACAAATTTCATTAGAAATCGCGATTGATTTTGAATGTGTTTACCATACAAAAGCGCCACCTGTCGGTCAGACTTTTTATATAGCGATGTCTCTAGACGTTCGTCAGAGCAGTGTGGAACTGATCAATGACAGAACGTCTAGATGATCTAGACTAAGTTAAGATCGGTCCCTTGTAAGGTCGTCTGCAGCGGATTCCGAAATCTCTTAACCGTCTTATCACTGTCTTTGCATGGATGTTCCTATGGCGACGTCTTGGTATCAAATTTGCTGTGGAAACTGCTGTAGTAAAACGATTTCGAAGATGACGTTGACGAATGTAATTGTCTTGACGTCGGGTAGTTACACGCGGTTGTCCGGGTCTCAGGCAATCAGCAACATTACCCGTATTCATGAAACGCTGGTGAAGGCGTGATATAGTCGATTGGTTAACATTAAAACGCCTTGCACACTCCCTTTGGCTGATGCCTGCTTGTAAAAATCCAATAATTTGGTTGCGTAAATCTAGTCTAAGTCTCGGCATTTTTTAATTAATGAGTGGATTTAAACAATTCCTAAGGTAAAACTAAGTGTGTCTATATGGCTCTCTAAAATGGCATTATAAACACACCTATAGGCCCTGACTGCCGTTATGTCACGTAATTTGCATTTGATGCACGTGCATGCCGTGCGGAATACCATGTGGAAAAATTGCACGAAATTTTGGTGGCAACGACAAATTGTTTGTTAAAAAATTACCTTATGAGGTGATTTTCTTCATAATGATTATTTTTACAAAAATAACTGAAACAAATGTGTGATGCGTTTTTAAAGTCGTTACTACCGTTTTTAAGTAATCAAAACCTAGCTCAGAACGTTGATTTCTTGCATACCAGATCAGGACATCCGGTGTTTTCACCCGTGTAGGAAATTTTGATTTTACACCCCCATGTCACAGGTGCTTGAAACAAACTATTTTTAATGTTCTATATGGGCTATATACTATATAAGACTAAAGGTTAACAATGGCTGCTATGCATGTCCATTCAATTTGCTGAGCACAATTTTAATTCCACAGAATGTGCCATCAAAAACAAAGTTCTTCACATAGATCATACATCATTCTTATAGGAAATATCATCCAAAGTCTTCCTATATAGCACAATGGTCCGAAAAATCCAAAAGTTTCCTCAAAATAACCACAATCTTTCAACTTGTCAAAATCGACGTCCAAAAATCTCACTATGAAAATCGCTAACCCCTCGTGTTTCTGGGTAAATGATCACATTTCGCGCTGATTTTTTTATGATTGGCAATTGCTTAACACAATTAAGTTTCGGATAAAAGTCATCTGACAAACATATATGATAATGTACCTTCAATACACTCGTTTTTTTACGCAATAATCATTCACAAATTCAGTCTCGCTGCCATTTTGAAAGTTTAACTTCTAGGACACTCCGGTTTGGCGTAAACAACTAAGATAATCCGAACGTACACTTACAGCCAATCAGAACCTTACCCTGCACCATGACAGCCAATCAGTACCTTACCTGTTATTCGCCCCGAAACAGTCTGTAGCGTAATGTCATGGCCGACCTAAACAACTTTTGACATAATTCGCAGGAAAAAAACGAGTGTGTTGAAGGTACATTATCATATATGTTTGTCAGATGTCTTTTATCCGAAACTTATTTGTGTTAAGCAATTGCCAATCATAAAAAATCAGCGCGAAATGTGATCATTTACCCAGAAACACGAGGGGTTAGCGATTTTCATAGTGAGATTTTTGGACGTCGATTTTGACAAGTTGAAAGATTGTGGTTATTTTGAGGAAACTTTTGGATTTTTCGGACCATTGTGCTATATAGGAAGACTTTGGATGATATTTCCTATAAGAATGATGTATGATCTATGTGAAGAACTTTGTTTTTGATGGCACATTCTGTGGAATTAAAATTGTGCTCAGCAAATTGAATGGACATGCATAGCAGCCATTGTTAACCTTTAGTCTTATATAGTATATAGCCCATATAGAACATTAAAAATAGTTTGTTTCAAGCACCTGTGCCCCATGTAGAATGAGTCACGCGCCTTATATGACGTCACAACGTCTTACGCATTTATGAATGAACGATGGAATGTCTCGTATATCACTCCGCTACTATAAAAAAGTAGTGCAAAGAAAAATTTACTGGAAAATACCCCAAAATGCGCAAAATAAATACGATATGCAAGAAAAAGTATCATTCACTTATGTTAGGTTAAGATCGCGTGATCCATCCCTCGTGAAATATCCATTTAGGCGGTAACTCGGCAGAGCCTCGTTACAGCCCTTGTGCATATTTCACTCGGGCTGGATCACGCGATCTTTACCTCACACACGTGAATGATACTTATAATGTTAGTACAGTTAGACTAGATATAACTATTATTGTTTTTTGTCGGTCAGAAAATTGATTTAAAATATAGAATCTACCCGAAATAACTTGCTTACAGTTGAATCGTCCATACATTTAGAACGTAGAAATGCCAGTGTATAGGTACAAACGGATATGCAAGCTTATTCAAGTAAATCTAACATTAAAGGCAAATCATTCAAAATAATTTCCGGACTCGTGTACAACATCAAATTCCGAGTAAAACATAACAATTGGTTTTAAACAAAGTAATTAGTTAAATAGATTTACAATTTACAGGTATGTTGGGTATCCGTATTACTATTAAAACTATTACTTGAATCATTACATCAGGAGCGAATAGTTTTATTAAAAATTATACACACTAAAGAGAATCTCGGTTGTCCGTCAATCTTTATGTCACTTGAAATTCTTTTAACTATGGCAGAATGTTCAAGGGCAATGGCAGAATGTTCAGGGGCAAAACGATCTTCACCAACGAGCAAAATATGATCCCCGACACTGCAAAAAGAAAGTTTCAAACTCAAAACTCAACTATATTGGATTTACACCACAATGAGGAACATATTCGTTTCACAAGATCGTTAAGGTCAGTCTATAAAGTCGTCATTTCATTGAAATATGTAGAAATAAAAAAATAAAATCAAAATATCGTTAACAGAAATTGTAGTTTGTTAAATCTTTGCTCAAACAAATTTTATTAACGTATCTTTATTTTACGTATGTTAAGGTGGAAAGCGACACTTTTTGAACTTCTTTATGAAACGTGGTATGATTTATTGACGAAGACTCTAGCATGAATCCGCAAATCGTTTATCGGTTATTCAAATAGTTGTAAGATATTAACCTTCAATGTTGTGTTCCATATGAAAAATTCCCATTTTTTGTTACTTAAAATATTTGAAAAAAAAGCAATTCCTATCGAATACACGAACAAAAGTTGGTTGTCACCGACTTAGTTTTTTTGCTATTACCATTTGAAGTACCCCTTTATATTTTGAAGAAAAAAAAACACAATGTTATTTCTTGGAAATTTTAGAAAAAAGGTCATTAATTAAAAACTCCAAAAGACGCCAAAGAGGAAGTTGAATCGAGTGATCAAAAAACGACAACAAACGATTTCTCCTTTTTTATTTTGTCTAAAATATCTTTTAAAAACACTTCTACGGGTTAATCTAACGTCACTTCTTTCTATTCAAACGTTACACTTATCATTATCATGTATTTGGATGTTACAATGTATTCTTACAATTTCATTAATTCTGCTTTTTTTCTAAAACTGTCAAAGCATACTCGAAAAGGTGTGTTAATTTCATTTAATAGTGTTCTTAATTACTTAATAAACGCACACGATTTCTTTGGTAGTTAGAGACATTGGATTAAAACTGTTAAACTCTTAGTCAATGCACGTAATAGAAATAATGTAGCGCCAAAATTTGTGCGCGGTGACGCGTATTATAATTTTGTAAAAAAAAACAAACATTTCGTAGCCCAAGCAGATTGCAGATCTATAAAAGGAATATTTACAAGTCTAATTAGCCAGGTGCCTTATTTTGATTGTAAGAAGTTAATGGGGTAATACTCCATCAGCCGTTCGTATGTTTGATTTTTTTCCAATTATTTTCTGCAAATATATATCTTTTATTTTCTGCTAATATATATATATATATATATATATATATATATATATATATATATATATATATATATATATATATATATATATATATATATATTTTGTGCCTGTAAGCTGCAGTGTCTAATGGTTGACATTGATTTCAATTTAAGCGTTTTACCTACATCTTAGACATGTATTTTTATTGTTTCATGATACGGTGCTATATGAGCGTGGTCGTGCGTCTATAACGAGAGCTCCTTCATTTATCCATATACATTGTACAGTACTTAATATTGTGCAAATTCCTAAATCGTTTATGACTGATAGAAGTGTTCAAAGTTTTCTAATAAAGCGTTTGCTTAGAATGTATAGCTGCGCGGAGGTATGGAACACGCACCTCGTTTTCTTGTTTCAATGTAATTTCACGGAAACGGCTGCGACACGCATATTGACCACACAACACGTGCTTTCTGTACGTGTCTGTTTCTTGTTTGCCATAAATTGCTTAAAAAAGTATACGATTCGAAATACCATGCCTTAATGCGGATAAGCGCAATATGCGATTTTCAGTCTCAACAATCTACTTAGAAAGGTACCAAGAAACAAAGCAGCATCAGACAAAGAAAATTTCTGTAATAATCGATTAAGAAAAAATCCGAAATTTGTTTAACCCATTCCTATGTATATACGTCTTTTATCGCATTAGCAAACAACGTAGATCCAGATCAGCCAGCACGTTTATGCCTTCTGATCAGTATCTACACTGGTAGCGTTTTGGTCAGAAAAACCTAATCTACACTGTTCTTCCATGACATGTAAACGCTTATATAGAGGAATGGGTTAAGTGAAATTTAAAAATTAAAATATGCAATACTGTCAACAATTTCTGACCACAGTCTGTGTTGTCCTACGTTTTTTACAGGAAAGCAATAATACAACACAGAAAAACGTGACTGATGGACGTCTGGCAATTAATGTAAAAACAGCAGTTATGAGACCTCTTAGGTTAACTGTATCTGTACATCGTATGACACGACTGCTTACAAATGGAACCATTTACATTATGTTTATTTATTACATAGATGAAAAGGAACTTTGAAAGCCACATAACACGACAAATATCAATATAATGCGGGCTCGGTTTGATTGAGCCGGTTCATGAACAGTATAACTGATTACGCCGCTTTGCCCCGGGTTTAGCGTAACATTACTATTTACACAATATATATTGGATATGTTGGATTTACCTTTCCTTGGTTTACCTGATATTCATGGCGAATGCCGCACCTGTCCTTGACACGTTATGAGCCTTGTGAATGATCAGCGGTTCTATACCAATCATCTGAAATAATTGCCATAAACACGATAGACTTGTAAAGCCTTCTGAAATGATACATGCTTTTTCTTAATACATTACTAAACTACAAAATGTAAGTGTTACAATCAAGCCAAGTGATTAAATTTATTTTCTTCATTTTTCGCGATAAGTTAAAGAGAGTGAAATAATCCATATCAGGAATCGCCACACTCAGAAAATATAGCCTACCCAGCCAAAACGTAGAGGAAAAGAGAGCCTGGAATAAAAAAGATATGAATTTCAAATAAGACACCACAAATTATTAACGAAAAATAGTACCCGAGCGGTTACCGCCTTGGAACGATCAGAGCCAAAACAATTTGATTTAGGTTTGTTTCGGATTTGAATTTGTTGTCCTGATAACAAAGACAACTAAATCTTATGCGACAGTGTTCTGTTTAATAGATACAAAGATACAAACAAAATATAATGAAACATACACATTTACCTTCTCTGTAATATTAAAAACATTTTCTGCGCCAGTTTGTCGTTGTGTAATAGGTAAGGCGGTGGGGGAAGGCCTCCAAGAGTATTCAACAGAATAGTGACACTTTATTATATCACGATTAGGTTATATCTGCTACATGTATAATAAGACGAGAACTGACTGTGTTTCTTGGTCAGTTTTCATTGTTGTGTTATGTTCGCCTACTTTCAGTAGTAGGATACCTTGTACGATTTAATGGTTTACAAAAATTCCCAGACTCTTCATGAAAAACATATCCAGGAGGGATTATTCCAGGTAAGAGCTCTCTTTGCTAACCATGTTCCCACACGACAAGAGACACACCTTCAATTTCTTTAAGGATTCCAAAGTGCTTTTACAGCATTTACGTTTGGTAAATATATTACTTATCTCACCCATATGTATCTTACTTCCACGAACATGAATCCTTTCGGGGATCCCTTAATTCGAAAGTTAGCTGTTTGAATTGAATTATCTCCCTTTAACTTAATATATATCTTCAATTCAGTGTATCGAAAGATCCAGCTGACTTTCATTGTGTGTGTCTCTGTCTATAGCACTTGTGTGCATAAAAACTCCAAAAATAAAAAAGGAGGAAGCACGATGCTAATAGATGTGTATATGTAATTGTCCCACATGTTTGTATATGTATAAAAATAAGTGTATGTAAATGTCTAGGCAGTCAGAGGGTCATTTGTGGATAGTTATGGTTTATATGCGTTGCCGGAAAATTTCTCTATTGAGAACTTGGATGGCACGTCTATAACCATCTCAGGGTGGCTATACCACGTGACTTTTCGGATGTCGTGCACATATTTATATTGGAAAAATCGCTCGCTTCAGGTAGGGTTTTTGCTTATTTCTCAGTAATTACTTGGCCGATTTTGACCAGATAAAGCGCACCGTACTTCTGTTACCAAGCATTTTCATCCACACTTAGTCTCTTCTTTTAGTTTATGGCCGTTTTCTCAAACATTCAAAGACAAATTTTGTCTGAAGCGTCGAATGTTTTGATGTCGTGCACACCCAATCATAAAATCCAATGATTCTCGCGCATAAAACTTTGTTAACGCTTACCATGTTATTTAGCTTGTGTCATTTAATATTCTGGAACACACGCATGTTGTATTTCATCCGGACTCGGGCTACTTATTGAGCTTTTTACATTTTTTTAAACGGATGTCGTACACACCTGGAAAAATAGACGATGTCGTACACACTCTGGTTTTCTTATTTAGTCACCGGGTGCAGTGTTTTTGTATAGGTATTTCATATTCTTTGAAGACAGATATTTATTATCGTCGTTCAACCTTACTCTATCTCTCCGTGTCTGTAATTCGTTTACCACATTTTTGAAAAAAATATCTTGATCACAACAGAACGTATTGTTTATCAGTCTTGTCAATTATTGAATTTGTAAATTTTGTACAAAATGTGTTTAATGTTCCGTGTGAAACCTTTTCATTATAAATGTTCAGTTCTTTTGTCGATGTTTTAATATTATATTTGAGGCTGTTGAAATGAATCACTGGTTAGTGATCGTAAAGTTGCAGTAATAGTTTGAATAAGAAGAGTACATATTGTACAAGCAAATGAATACTTCGAAATTGAAATGTGGTGTTTTACTTTTGTTAATTGTTAAATTTGTCAACTGCAAACCAAATATGACTTAGTTAAAATTATATATGGTGTAAGACTTTCAGAACAATCTTTGAATGTTACATACATTAGTCGTTTACAGCACTCATTTTTTCAATCTGATTAAAATCATCTCCTGAAAACCGCTACGCTATCAGGATCTGACGATGAGTAACTAAAACGTGCTTTTATCACCAACCTATAAACCAATCAGATTGTCGCCTACAAAATCGCAAAAGTGGGAGTAAACACAGTGTTTTAAACCATTGAAAGTGTTTACAACCTGCGTAAGACATATTTTACTGAAGATATATGTGTTTTATGTAGTATTGCATTAATTTCTACTGTAATGACGTATTTAGATCTTTGCTAGCGTGATAAATCATACTTCTTGTGTTGACAATTTCTAAAAATAGTAATCGGGGAAAACCGCTATAGCTTATATACGGTATCTGCTATAGTTTAAAAATATAAACGATATGACATCGTTCCAGATTTTCTGTAAATTTGCGTTAAAAAATTACAGAACAGATATTTTATTAAGACGTGTAAAAAGTACGATGTCTATATTGCAGTTTAAATCATACAAAATAATGTCACAAATACAGCACACAAATGGAAAAGACATATCTAAATAAAAGACTAGATTACCAGCGTGAATGAGATATAAGTGTTACATAGTTTCTATATAAATGGATATAAAGGGGAATCAGACACAAAACAGATTTTGCACAGACAGTGGAATGAACTTAGGGGTACAGACTTTCAAATGTTCGAGAAGTTCCCTAAGGAGTACTTGCTTAAGAGAAGCAGCAATCGCCAGATTTTATAAATATCGTTTCTTATGCTGATATTTGTTGGTTTTTTTTGTTTCAATCAATGTCAAAATCATCTAGTAATATTGCTCTTAATGGTTATAGTCCACAATTTGTACAGAAAGTTTCATCATCGTAATGCTCGGAGGTCTAGCGGAGGCAAAGTTTTATTATACAAAGAACATCTTTAAGATTGCGTTAAAATACACAGTGCATCGGTAAAAACAGCGTTTAATTTAGATACATCAAGTCACAAAATTATTTTGTTTTCATCCGGATCTCACACTTTAAAAGCCAGCCTCCCACCTAATCGATTTAAAAGGCTCACAGATATGAATTTGGACAAATATTTTAATAGTTGGAACATACAAACTTCATCTGCGAATACACAGCTACTGACTTTTATTTTTTTTAAATATGTATATATTTACGTTATGCTGTTTATTATTCAAAAATAGATGCTATTTGACAATGTTAAAAACGTATTCATTTAAAAATCAATTGAAACACACAGAATTTGGAAAATTGTAAACACAGGAATATTTTGACCAAATGTGTAAATCTGTGCTGTAGAAACAAATATTCATTTTTGGTTATGATGAAGCATTACCATGTTATATTTCGCGGTTATTTTATACTACATTAAACTGGTAATAACCGACTTTGAGCTGGATAAAAATAAAACATCACAACCATTGAATGAGCCGTAGACTGAAAACCTGCATTCCAGAGTGTTTCCATATTTCAAAACTATTTTATTTAGTGTAGGGACTGAGAGGTTGATATTCAGAAGGATCACATATGAAAATAAAATGATTTGTTTACAGAATTACGAGAAATAGTACAAACACTGCACCCGGTGACTAAATAAGAAAACCAGAGTGTGTACGACATCGTCTATTTTTCCAGGTGTGTACGACATCCGTTTAAAAAAATGTAAAAAGCTCAATAAGTAGCCCGAGTCCGGATGAAATACAACATGCGTGTGTTCCAGAATATTAAATGACACAAGCTAAATAACATGGTAAGCGTTAACAAAGTTTTATGCGCGAGAATCATTGGATTTTATGATTGGGTGTGCACGACATCAAAACATTCGACGCTTCAGACAAAATTTGTCTTTGAATGTTTGAGAAAACGGCCATAAACTAAAAGAAGAGACTAAGTGTGGATGAAAATGCTTGGTAACAGAAGTACGGTGCGCTTTATCTGGTCAAAATCGGCCAAGTAATTACTGAGAAATAAGCAAAAACCCTACCTGAAGCGAGCGATTTTTCCAATATAAATATGTGCACGACATCCGAAAAGTCACGTGGTATAGCCACCCTGCATCTACACCACTCTTGGCTAGGCGATGTCGCCGTGTCTGGTGCTTAGATCTGTTCCTTTATGTCTGAAAGTTTGTTCGTTGGTTACTTATCTCACCCATATATATATATATATATATATATATATATATAAACCAAGATGACAGTATCCTTCTACGTTTGTAAAACTCAAAGCGTATGCTTTTATAAAATCATAATATTATCCAATTGTTAATATTTTATTATTCTTTTTTTTCCTCATAAAACGTGTCATCTTCCATAACACATCATTAAACATATTATATTGCTTAAAATACATCAATTATAATATATTTATCTATTTAAAATGTGATAGATTTTATTTAATTGTTCTTTTTATTATTAAAACTGTAAAGAATCTGATAGATGTAATTTAAATATGCAGTACAATGGAATACAATAAATTTATGAAAACAGAAATTATTATAATTTGGCTTAACACAAACATCTGATAAAGTTCTCACTAGCACTGGCAGGCATATAATTACTGGAATATAGTTAACGAGTTATAAATGCAAAACATATTGGCCTTAGAATAAAATCATTTTTATTTTACAGATCATCATGTTATTCAGAAACAGCTTTTGTTAAAAATATGTAACATATCATGTTTACATAGGATAAAAACATTTGCCTAAGAATGAAATCTGCAAAACACGAAACATATGATAAACAAAAAATGGAGTTTAACAATTTATAATTTGAGTTATTTTAAATAAAGGTTTAAAATAACTTATTTTCCTATAATTAATTATTTCATTTTGTTGTAAATTAAGAATCATCATGCATGGCTGATTTTGATATATTATAATTTCTATGACTAATATTGTCACTGAAGGTGATTTAATGCCCCCACATGGGTGCTAGATACTGGAACTGGGAACGCTTAGAATCAATGGCATAATGTAACACAAGAAACATTGACCCATGTAACAGTGACCTTGACCTGGAACCCACTCACTCTCTTTTAATCTTTTAGATGAAAAGGGAACTTTGAAAGCCACCAAACACTACAAAATAAAAATATTGCAGGCTCGGTTTTAATTGAGCCTGTTCATGGGCAGAAATGGAAATGCATATTACTGCCCACGTTTGGTCCACAGGTAAAATAATGGGTTTGCCCTAAACGAGAAAACAATGGGAGGGGGGACTTAACAAAATAGAATTTCGACAGGGGTTCTGAGAATATAAATCCTGTATATCACAATAAGATATAATATAATTTTGACAGAGGATCTGAGAATATAAATCCTGCATTTCCTAACAAGTCTTCAAAAAGACATATGAACAGCAAGTTTCATCACAATATCTCATTGATAACTAAAGTAATTTAGCATAAATACATTTAGTTATACTTTCTTTGGAAACAGTGACCTTTACCGAAATGGACTCACTTTTAATCCAAAGCGTCGTCTTCAGTGTATAAAGTTTCATCACAATCCTTCTAAAGTAATTGATCTGAAACGGTTTCAATTTGACATTGACCCCAACAGCCACAAAGTCGAACTTGACCTGTATTTTGTGTTTACACCTATATACAAAAAATTGCTTAAATAATTGACGAATTTCTGGAGTTATGTCTTTTGGAAAACATTTTTCTATTTTTAATAACAGTAACCTTGAACTTGACCCGACCAGCCAAGCAATTGAACTTGCACTTTATCTTATAACGTTATACATGTGTACCAAACATTTTGTTAAATCTGCCAAGCCTTTTATGAGTTATCATCTGGAAACCAAGAGTCTGACAGACCGACAGATCGACCGACAGGCCGACAAGCTCACTTCTATATTACCCTTCATACTTCGTTTGTGGTGATTTAATATTTTTAAAAATTTATGTTAACTTAATTTTGTTTGTAACTGAATTTTTTAGACGCAATTTGGTTTTTATATTGAAATCAATGGAAGGTTAAGTTAAACGGTAAATGTCCTAAAGTAACTATATTTATAATTGTTGTGTCGCTTGTATACTTACTGAAATAGTTCTGCATTAAAATATACATTACTTTATTATAAAATTAATTGTTGTCTTAAACCAGCAGTATTTGATGAAAGCGTCTTTGTGAAAAAATAATTTGGCTATATTGTCGACATTCCAAGTAAAGAACGTGAACGCCATTATTATGACAACTGGTTTACTTGAACGTTCTACTGAGCTTTGTGGTTCAAAACTGCTTCAAAAAGACGTTTCTGGTTCATGTTTACTTAAATTTAATTCGGATAATGATTTGATACCTCGGTTCAAAGATGGCCAACAAACATTCTGTTTCATAAAGGCCACACCAGTCCTGTATTTAGTTGTGGACATAATTTTATTTGTCAAGCTGTGACATTATAATAGGGTTGAAATAAGTATATAATTAATGTATTTTAGTAATTATATATTTATTTCTCTGCGCCACGGTAGACCGATTGAATTTTATTAATATTTAACATTGTACATGAAAAATAAAACCCGGGCAGAAATTTCCTTAAAGTATAATCGAATGATAAAAAGACAGGACGAAATATAAATGCTGTCAAAATTACTTTGAATGATAGTGCCTCTTGCTGGGAGCGAACCCGCACCGTCACGGCGACAGCGCCTAGCCCTGCAATTCCTGCGACGCAACCGATTGAGCTAACCGGGACAACCCCAATAAAGGTTGATCGGTTAGCCTCGATATCGTAACAATCACTGCATGACATCGGTGACAGGTTAATTAACTGATAACAGTACTGACTATGTACGGGGAGACTTTTTTACTGCCGCCTAAGTATCCTAAACTCTTGTAGTTTGATTTTTGGAAAGGACATTGTAATTAGTAAATAATTTATTTTTATTCACCACTAAATGTATGTAACAAAGACTTACAAAGCAATTCTTACGCTTACAATGCAAAGGAATAATACAGTATAACACCTGACCAGAAAAAATAAGTTACTAGGGAGAAAGGCTTCAACGATTACAATTTTTTGAAAACGTTTACACACAACATGAAAAACGAAATGATCCCCTTTAAACATTGTTTACGTCAACCTTTTAAGTTGTAAAAAACAATGGAACTCCATTATATTATAACGCGATGTAAGGGATCCACAATATGATATGATATACACGGATGACTATCTTACCGTATCTCTATACATCCGCTTGACGAATATAATCGGGTTGTAGTAATCCGCTTGCCTGTCCGTGTGCATGTCTTGTTCATGTTCCTTCAATTCTCTATAAATTTTCGTTTCCGTAGAGTTCTGAAATGATACAACAACACGAAAACTCAAACTTCTCTCAAAGTTTTAAGAATTTTTGTGCACATAAACATACAATTTCACTAGCACGGTTGCCGCTTGATTTTTTTTGTAGAGAACATATTAAGTCTTAGTGCGACTAACACTGATATTGACTAAAGTGTCATTTAAATATGCTAACCAATAATAATAATAATATTCCGTTTCATTTGTTTCAGCATTGCACTCAGTTTGAGCCAACTTTGAGAAATGTGAAATATGCATCTGAAATTTTAACTGTCAGAAAACACAGCCTCCCCACGCAGCAAAACTAGTAAGAAAAGGAGAACATGGGTTTATAATATGACCAATGTCAAATAAGACACCGCAAACTTACTCCAGCCCGCTCTTCGATGTTTCAATGGGGATATAAGTGGCATATTTATACTGGATTTCTATTTTAGATGAGTATCAAAAGGAAGCTATAGTATAAATGCACATAATTACGTTAATAGCTTTGAACTCTGGTCTAAGTTTTATTTTCTCATTTGAATGATTATATATTTTTATTAACTTGAGCATCCTTACAATCTACACGCAGGTTTTATATAAATATAACTGTTCATCAAAATGTTGTCTTTTTTGCAATATCCTAAACTCTTGTAGTTTGAGTTTTGGAAAGGACATTGTAATTAGTGAATAATTAATGCACTCGCTACTAAATGTGTGTAATTATATACTATAAATAGCATAGACTAACAGAGCGATTCTAACGCGACAGCGCTGGCCTCATAATTTCAAGCACGCTACCATTTAAGACAGAACAGAAAGGGAAGTAAATGTCTCACAGTATAACACCTGACCATAAAAAATAAGTTACTAGGAAGATAATTCATCTAGCAGGATTCGTAATCGTAAGTGAGGCGTGGTAAGAGAAGGTACACACATTTAAAACTAAATGCAAATAATAATTTAACGACCGCATAACAATTTGCCACTGGGGTTTCAAACCAGGTTCTAGGGTTGCACCAACTTCACACTTGCCTCAACAACTTCTCATTAACAATCGAGTACAAGTTGTCTTGGTGAATAAGCTCTAACCCACCCATCCACTCAAAAAGTTTATATGTTAAAGCACACAATCTTAAACATAACAAGAGCTGTCAGGGGAGACAGCGCACTCGACTATTCGAATCATTTAAAACAAATGCAATTTGAAAATTAAAAAATAACAACTATGGCCTCACATTCATGTGCAATCAGGAAAAATATTAACAAGTGAATGGTAAGGGAGCAATTCATTTCAAATAACAGAAATAATTCCTTAATGTACCATAAATATTAAACTGAAATGGGGAATAACTATGAAATATTTCTGGAATTGTTAGAAAACTTGTTAGTAATTTTTTATTAGAGACATTTACTTTTAGTTCAATATCAATCACTAAGTAATGTTACAGAAAAAGAACGAACTGAAATGAAAATATAATGGAAGTTTGGAGTTGATACCTTAAGTATTTGCAAAGTTGTCGATGAAGTTCACTTAAGTGAATATATAAGTGAAAAAAGGAACAGTGGAAAAAGGGGCATAATTTGTAGAGTAATTGTATAACAGTTATGGGTCTTGTTGGTATAATGTAGATTTTGATGGTGAACAAATGTTAAAAGTTTCAGTGAAATATGGAATAGTCGAGGTAAAAAACTAAATGGAAAAGGGGCATAGCTTACAAAAATATTTCTAATAGAGTTATGGATCTTGTTGAAAGTCATTAAGAAACTGATGGCAAACATATATTCCAAGTTTCAAAGTTATATCTCCTGTTGTTTCAAAATTATGGGACAATTGCATAAGTGAAAAAGGGGCAAAACTTGAAAACTATTGAAAGCAGAGTTATGGGTGTTGTTGTTGATAATGACCTAGATTTTGATGGTGAATATATTTTCCACGTTTCAAGGTGATAGCTTAAGTAGTTTTAAAGTTAAGGCCCTGGTGTATATTTTGCTTAAAGCAAAATTTAAGTGAAAAAGTGCATAGTTTGAAAAAAATATTGGAAGCAGGATTACGGGTCTTGTGGGTAATGATGTAGATTTTGATGATGAAAATATACTCGTATTTCAAGTTTCAAGGCAATATCTCAAGAAGTTTTAAAGTTATGGGCAAAATGTAGTCCAAATAATTGTACTCTAAAAGGTGGATATTGTGCTATTTTTTTGCTGGGTCAATATCCCCCTTCAGAGTACAAACCAAAATAGACCAAAACTGTGGTGGAAAAGTTGGCTTCTTTGCGTATGTAATGCCCAACGAAATCCGTTGGGCACGATTTATGGCTAAAAAATTGGGTTTTACCTGCATATTTTTTACATGTACAGAAAGCTTGTAATTTTCTGCATCAGATGAGACATCTATAAAGAAAATCCATTCACGCAATCGTTCACATCGGCAGTTAAACTTTCAAACTGATTTAACACGGTAAAATCTACCTAGCTCTACCATATTGGATATCGACAGCTGATGTAAACACGACGCTACTATATGATAACCTGTACAGCGCGTAAGCGTTAAACGCCGTTTTACACATTTTAGTCAAGATTGATCAATTCTTGTCAATTACAAAATACTTTATTTTCTTTCCGGCAAAAAACACTATGATTTTTTTGTCAGTAGTATGAGAAAAAAGGAACTCACTAATAACTTATAAACCTTTAATACAAAAGATTTTTTTAACGTTTACTTGAACATGTATTTACCGGCACTGCACATTATTGATATTAAACAACATTAAACAAGTACAAGTATCACATGTTATGACTCTGTCGACTGTTGCACATAATATCTTGTCAGAGCTGATGTTTTTTGTAATAAAGTTCTATAGTTTCAGCGTTTTTTTTTAAACAATAAGCGATCTCTAGCGTCCATTTTCCCAGTACAATGTACCCCTATGCGTCGGTGGGTTTGGTTCTTTGTTAACTGGTTAGACTTCTCGGAGTAAAAAAAAGGACAGCTCGTTTTACGAGTCCAGATATTTAATATCACAGCAAAATCGTGAACAAATAAAGTCTCAATAAATTAACCAAGTAATGAGTTCTCTTTAGAAAACACAGCTTATGTGAAAAAGCTGTAAACGTACAAATGTTCAATTAAATATTTCCAATGATTATTTCGTGATCGTATAGTGGTTGTTACAAGTTGCAAAATAATTCAGCAAAACATTCAAACGCTGTTAAAACTATCCAAGTAATTTTACAATTCCTAGAATGTTTATTCCACTGTATATTATTAAGATAAAATATAAAACCCGATACGGTTTTTGAAAGACTCGATTCGTGAGTCTTGCTTGCACTCCCGTGACGCTAACTAGGGAATCTTACATGCAAAGTAAAGAACAGCGCGAAGTACTATCAATTTAGCCCGGTTTTTATACGAAAGAGCGACTGACCATCCTCGTGATGAAATCAATCACCTTTTCCATAAACTGCCAAGCAATTAAATCTTTAGCAATTAATTAGATATAACTTGTCGATCTCGAGGAGGAAATATAATTCCTTAAACCATAGAAACTCCGGTGAGTAACCTGTTGACCAACGCTCACTGAACATCTATCAGCCAGGTAGGCGAAAGTGTTACAACAAACACAAACAGCTGCACAACTTGTGCAACAGTTACATAATGACAGGCTTGAAGACCTGAAGTTTTTCGCAACTCTATTGAAAGACGAAAAGCTGACTAGAAATATTAGCGGAAGATACCACAAATCGTTTCCTAAAGTTTCGTCAGTGACAAAAATAAACTACACAAAATTTTCAAATAGAATTAAGAAGTTGTCAAAAAAGGTTGGACAAGGCGAAACGGGATGCGCTTTAAATGTTGTCATGTAAATACTTTCAGTTATAGAGTCAAATTGGTCAGAGTAAAGAAATAAAACTGTACGACGAATTACAGTCTTGAAAGTTTTGATCACTGTTGTATATACTTTATTAAAAATGCTCTGAGTTTGTTGTAGTTTTTATTGTAACAGTTGATAAACGAAAATACAGGCTTGTTCATATCATCATAATGCACAAGAAAAACACCGATCACAGCCTACCATCTCCACCCCTGTCAGATTATTTCTTTCTTTATTAAAGCTATATTTTGTAACCAGAATGCCGGTTTAGAACTAAATCGTTAATATAACGTAAATGAAAATATAAATCAGTTGCAATTCTTCTTTCTGCTTAATAAACACGCAAGAAATCATACATAAATTTCACGTTTCGAATATATTTACCGCGTACACCCTCCTTTATTGTACATAATTGTTTTGAAGAAAGATCTTAATTTCATTGGTTAGCGTGTTGGATCGAAGCTCCGCCCCGCATGGCGATGTAAACCTGAGACGGCGATAAAACGGTAATGGGTTTAACAGAAATTTTTCACAAAATATAATATTTTAGTATTTATTTTGATCGCAGATGTGTTTTAAAACAATAAGTGAACATGCTTGTGTACAGATTTTAAGGAAAAAAACAGTAAAACTCGGGTTCTTAAAAATCTTAACCCTCGCCGATTTCCACCACAGTTTTGGTCTATTTTGGTTGAGACGTAAAGGACAGATATCTGTGAAAAGTCAGCATGATAATGGGTCTGTGCTTGCAGTCGAATTATTGAGACTAGGATAAATGCATATTTTGCTTAACACAAAATTTAAGAAAAAAAGGGCATAACTTGAAATACTTTGATAGCAGAGCTATGGGTCTTCTTGGTAATGATGTCGAATTTGATGGTGAATATATATTCCAAGTTTCAAGTTGATATCTCAAGTAGTTTATAAGTTATGGACCAAAGAGCATATTTTCCTTAACACAAAATTTAAGTGAAAAAGAAGCATAACTTGAAAAAATATATGTAGCAGAGTTATGGGTGTTGTTGATAATGATGTAGAATTTGATGGTGAATATATATTCCAAGTTTCAAGTTGATATCGTAAGTACTTTTCAAGTTATGGACCAAAGTGCATTTTTGTTTAACGGACGCCGACGCCGACACCGAGGCGAGTAGGATAGTCTCCTGTTCTTCGAGTAGTCTAGCTAAAAAGCAATTGTCATGCAAACAGGTTGGGTATTCAATGACCTTACCGAGGCAAGAGCCCCTGAAGTAAAATTAGCAAGAAATGAATGACATGGATAAAAGAAACAGATTGAGCTTCTTGTTGTTATTACAAATAAAATTCTTAAGATGACTTTTATCTCAGTTTTCAATTTAAATGACATTTAGGTTCGTTTCAATGTTTTGTCCTTATAAATTTTTAAATTTTTAACTAAGGTATTTTGAAAAAATATACAATTTCGTATACATTAATCTCTTTTATATTCAAACCCATCAAATTCGGCTTTTAACTTTTTAACTTTAAAATGGATAGCTAATACCTTTCATACAAATTATAAAAATTAAGCAAACACTCACAACAATGTTGCGTTTAAATTTAAAATGATGTATGATGCCAAGTTTGTTTACAAGTTTTATCTAGCTTGCGGATCAAATGTGCACATTTTGTAAAGACAATTTCTGGTTGCCCACAGACAGACCAGTAATACTGAAACTGACCTTCTAAAACTGCTAACAACAACTGAAACAAGTCTTTGGATATTTAAACAAATGATAAACTGCTTATATCAGTCACATAGCGGACATCCATCTTTGAATAACACAAAAACCTACTAAATCATCTTTGATGAAATCAGCTGGCCTCTCCATATGCATGGCTTCTCCATTTTCCTTTAAGTCTGGAGAACTCGTCGTTTCCACAAGGTTCTGAAGTACAAGAAAAATCAAATATCTCTTGTTTGTGATATCATTTTGTTTTGAAATGGTCATTTTATAATCCATGTTCTCTCATCCACTGTGCGTTTTGGCTGTGCGAGGAGGCTTTGTCTTCTGAATGAGGCGATTTCTGATATGCATATTTTCTAGTTTTCAAGTTTTAATTTATATGTACTATGAATAAAACTGTAAAATATGCACATTTGTTGTGAAAAACAAAAGCAATCTCACAACATAATTAACATTAATACGCTAGCAGCGTACATACATCAACGCCACACGCGAACCTAATGTTTTACAAGCCCGATTGCGAGGAGCTTTTGAGCACATTTCGTCTTAGAACGACTGACATTGACTTGGTCAAAAATTTGATTTGCTCTAAACTATCAAAATTGTAATGCCTCGGGTCTAAACAAAGTTAAGAACAACATACTTATATTTTGCCCCATTTGCCCGAACATTGAGATTCAGTTAAATAAGATCCTGAATAACCAAAATGAAACAAAAATCTTGATGTGAATAAGAACGCGACGTAATCAAATTAACTATAACGCCTTGCTTACTAATGACATCGTTATGAATCTTGATATTTTTAGTGACTATGATCTTCTCGCGTGCGACCAATATCAAAATGAAAGCTTTCTTCTGCCAGAAGTTATTCTCTATTAAAATTTAATCTCAATATTTGTTTCTGATTAAAATTAGTCATTGCAACATGACATGAACATTTGTCGAAAGTTGTTGTATTACCCTTTTAAGCGCAGTACAAATAACCAGGAATAACTACATTCAGAAATTACCGGAGCACACGGAGTTAAAACAGCAATACCACGATGGCAGGAATAAAAGGAACTGGTCGAACTCGTCTACATTCTCTTTGAAAAATATTTCTAAAACATGTATTAACCTTCGAAAACTCTTAAACTCCTGGAAACAAAGCGATCACGTGAAGATGGGTTAAGCACAAAGCATGCAGGGCGCTTTAGAATACCATTTTTGAATTTACAGCAGATAATTGTTACAAATAATGTGGAGAAATTATATAACCTTTTATTTTCTTTTATTTAGAAATCATATCTCCATAAAACGTTGGTTTGGAACCTTGCTTCACAGTAGCGTGTTTAAACTGCATTTGCATTTCTGAATAAAATCTGGGTATCGGCGATGACACTTTCAAAGCGCTTCTCCTAACACTAACAACTAGTACCGATACCCCTGTTTCAAACGTTTCATGTAAATTACTTATTTAGTATTTTTATATTAAACAATCCATTACCATTGGTCTGCATTTAGCGTACATTTCCAAATTTAGTTTAAATTTTTTTTACGACTGAGATATCATGGATATGCTTTCAGTTCGCAAAGTTTAAATAAATAACTAGATATTATCCGGTAGATGGCAGAAACTGGACATTGCAATAGAGATACTTAATCATTCTAAATTTACTGCCCAAGTGAAACATCGTTTCCATATGTCATTTAACACAAAATTATCACAGCGCGACCCAGTGTTCAAGCCTGGAGTTAGCGACTTCGGGCGCTCGCCATGTCTAAAATTAATAGCCTGCAGTGTAACCAAAACTGTTTTAGTATTTCTGGAGATGCCCTTTCACCTCTGAAAAGCAATTAAGGGGTAATGCGCAGCCACTCAAACTAGTTGGCTTCATTTAGTAAAACCTTTTTGAATTTCAATATCCAGTAACAATTGTTGTAACGACACTAGGGAGACAAATTAATCTAAAACATGATTTTGGTCGAAGCACGCCTTAATACTGATCATGTACCTTGACTGGATAACGGGACTCGTCACAACTTTTTAGCCTAGTAGGCTTTGCGTTTTGAGATCCGGAATCAGACATAGCCGATGTCGGTGAGTGCCCCAAACGATACTCCGTTAGCTCTAAGCTTTCCTTGTGTCCGTTTGTATCAGGTATGTTATTTTTAACTGCAATAACGGAAACTTTCAATAATTAATTTAAATGGATGCATATAATTATTGCTCACGATATTTTTCCGAACTAATATCTTCATAATAAACACAGTTGCACAATTAAAAAGTAGTTGTTGTAATTAAGCAATAATTAGGAAAAGACATACAACTGCAATTACACATATAAATTTTAGTTTTTAAAATTCTTTAGAAATTTTTATTTTAATAATAAAATGCCTAAACGTTTTACATACAAACCTTTCTCTGAATCATTACCGAAGTTAAACCCCAACAATACTAATCTAGTCTTCGAATTGGAATTCTCTTCTGGCAAATCGTTCCCCTCGTCCGACGCTACTTTAAGGTTATCTAGATCTGACCCTTGAACATTTATCACTTCTACAAATGCAACATCAGCTGTATTTGTACTGTTATTTGGTCCATGATCTGGATTTTCTGCGTATACATCGTTCGATTTCATTTCAAACTGTTGAAAATCTAGAAAGATATATACTTGGTATTTTGCGACTGATACAATTCCATGACTAGAGGCGTATGGGCCTCAGATTTTACTAAGCGCAAAAACAATAGGCGTAAATAAACAGAATAAAATCTTATTTCAAAATAATATCGTGCGTACAACAGTAGACATGATAGACGCCAAAGACAAATTGAAAAATCATGAATATCCTAATGGTGACATAGCAATAGCAAAAGCTTGATTATCTAGGATAATTAAATCAACTTTATGAACATCGCTCAAACTATTTAAAAAAACTACCCCAAAACATGAGTAGGTCGATAATGAAAACATCAATGATTTACTATCCAATTCATTAACAGGAATATTATAACTGCATCTACAACAAGTGCTGTCCGAGAAGGCAACACGCTCGACTATTCAATTCGTTTTAAATAAATGCAATTTAAACATGTTAAAGATAAAAAAGAAATAAATATGGTCAAACAATTATTTGCGAACAGGAAATACATAAAGAAGTGAATGTTAAGGTAGCAAATTGATTTCTCATAACAGAAATAATTCTTTAAAGCGGCATAACTTCAATGTCACCGCTCTTGTATGAAATATTACATGTATTTGGAACTATAGGCACAAATTTACAGCATTAGTTCGGGCTAATAAAATTTTAATTTACTTAAATAAATTTGGTCCGCGCGACTAAAAGCGAAAGTAGGATTTCCGAAACGTCACAAATATCTAGATCGCGCATGAAGTGGTCTCTTAGTCGGTGCTAAATATAGCTCCATTATATTTAGCTTCTTAAGAGTTCGTTAACTATAATTTAACAACAGCATTGAAAATCACGTCTGTAAGAAAGAATTCGATCGGACCTTTTGTGTTCTGTTAGAGAGTTTATATATTGGAGTCTATATGGACAAATATGATTTTTCAATAGTACATTCTTACTAAAAGCCACAATAAACTTGCCAAAACGTTTTTTTTTTTCATTGTGAAAATTAATTAACCACGTTGACCCTTTTCAAAAGAAAGTATAAATGACCAACTATTTATGTCCTCAAATAATCCCCAATCATTGAGAACCTGTCCGAATAGTATTTTTGTAGCCCACAAAATTACTAACCAATGTTTACACTCACTCGGCGAAAAGTTATCGGTTTTTTCCGTAAGTGGGCCGTAAGAACGAAGTGACGTCATTCTGTATAATTAGCGACCTTCGCCTGCCGAGAGTTGCCGAAACATGCTGTAAATCAATAAGATAATACCCTTTTCTTATTGTAAGGTTTATTTTTTGTGTTATTATTCATACAGGTGAAATCTAAAATGTTTTGGTTAATAAAAAATATGCTGTTCGGCAAGTTTATTGTGGCTTTAAGTTTAGGGCTGGGGCTTTAATGTCCCCAAAATATTTTATGATGAGGACATTTTTTTATTACAATATCAATATCAATCATTTTAATTACGTGACAGAATAAATTCTTTTACATAAAAATAAGTGAAAAAGTTGCATATCTTTAAAAAAATATAGGTCTTCGAGACAGTGATGTAGATGGGGAAATGTATTTCAAGTTTGAAATTGATATCTGTATAAGTTCCCATTCTATCGGAAGTATTCACAAAATCTAAGTGAAAAGGGGGCATAAGCTAAAATTATTGAAGCAGAGTTATTGGTCTTGGTGGTTATGGTAAAACTTATGATGATTATATATTCTAAGTTTCAAGTTGATACATGTATCTTATGTAGTTCAAAGTTATGGACCCATTGCATATTTTGGTTAATGTAAAATCTGTGCAAAAAGGCAAAACTTCCAGAAGAATTTCTGGTAGAGTTATGTGTCTTGTTGATAATTATGTAAATACTGATAGTGAATGTTATTTAAGTTTTAAAGCAATTTGTCAGGTAGTTTCAAAGTTATGGGACTTGGATACCTTGCTGTACACACAATCGAAGTGAAGAAAGATATTAGATCAGAGTTATGGGTCTTGTTGGTAATGATGTATGCTGTATTATGATGGAAAATATTATTATATTAGAAGTTCTAAAGTGATATCTCAAGTAAATTCAGATATGGGCCAACTTCATATTTTGTTTAACGAACGCCGACGCGAACGCCGACGCCGATGCCGGGTAAGTAGGATAGCTCTCCTTTTCATCGAATAGTCGAGCTAAAATGTCAATGATAGGGATATACGAAAATCTATTTCATAATGTTTGAACACTCTTCTATGCTATGCAATTTTATACAAACGATACCAAAACAAATTTTAATGCCGTAGATAAGTAGAAAAAAATAACATTCTTACCTATAGAAGATAAGATATTGTAAACAGTTTCTGCGTGAAAAAATGTCTCGAATTTAATATCTGCGCATCCGTCTAACAATCGAGCTGCTTTTTCAAGTGGTTCAAGGTATATATCTAGATTTCCATTCACGTAGTCTCTCAGCAAGGTGAGCAAAGATAATACCGAGGAGCATTGGATATAAAGTTCAATACATCCAACTTTGGCATCTATGACCGTCCAGTCTTTACTCTGGAATTGTGTGCAGACTTCGTTTACCGCGTTTGATAACTGAGAAGTTCCGCGACACCTGAATGCCCGCACAAGTTGACTACAGATGTTATGTTCTGATTCACTTCCTTTCACTAGAATTTTGACTGTTGTAGTTGCTGAAACAAACAATGCATAATCATTTCTCAAACATCATGGCGGTTAAGAAAGTATAACATTAAGAAATATATTTAAAATTTGTACGGATACTTGAAATGGTAATGGCATGAACGTTTTTGGGAAAACCGATTATACCTTTTTATGCCGCTGAACATGAAATGATATTAATCTAAAAATACCGAACTGAAGGTTTCATGTTCACCGCCGTATGCATAAGATCGTTTGGGATAGATAAACTCTGTACACTTTACATGTATAAAAACTCGTCGCGTTCAACCCGGGGCTAGCAGCGTGGGCAGTCATTTGCATTTCCATTACTGCTCATGAAAAGGCTCAATCAAACAAATATTTTCATATTTGTCATGTTCGGTGGCTTTCACATTTCCCTTTCCATCTGTTGTTATTTATGGAAGGTGCTAGGCAGAAATAAACGTTATCGGTCGTGTTGAATCATCTCAACAGCGATGATATTTAGATGTTAAATTGTATATGAAACATACATGTATAATTATAAGAATAAAAAAATAGCAGACTCTAACCCGGGACGGACTGTTCTCTTCTTTTTTGACTGTTGTTATTTTCCAGCTGTTCCACTTTTGCTATTAACGTGTCAAGTTTTTTTCCAATTTGCTCAGAGCCTGAAAATGTTATTGCAACGAAACAAATACCGTATAATGGGTTATTTTCGCGATCGAAAATTTTCGCGATTTTGCTATAATTTAAATTTTCGCGGTTGTAATTTTAGCGAATTTGCGTCCGCAGAAATTAATTTTGCGTTTTTTACTGTTACAGTGCATTGATACTGCTATATTTCTTGTAATCCGGTACCAGCAAATGTACCTGTAAAAACAAATTATTATAAGAAGAAGTGTTTGCTAATAGGCGAAAGCTGTGCATTTCACAGTGGTATTTTATCAAACTGTTATAAACCAAATTCCCCTCAGAATAATTGACATCCGTTTTAATAACAATTAGTGTTTATGTTTTTATCGACGGAATAAAAACCGTGACCACCGCAAATATAGACGTAATGAAGCGATAATTATGCAGCAAATTTTGAAAGAATTAAATAATCCCCACGCTTATCAAAATACCAATATTTTCAACTCCTGAACATTTAATTGTATCGGTACATATCTACTCTGCCCGAGTTCTAAATTTGTGCACTATGAGATATACTCGATTAACCCAGAACATAAAGAAATAGCAACGTCAGTCTAGCATTATAGTGCACTTCGCGAAAATAAAGTCGGGAATTTTTGGCGTTTGTTATTTTCGCGAATTCACGACGGTCGCGAAAATAGCGAAAATATTATGCTCGCGAAAAAACCCCATTATACGGTAGTAGGTAATAATTCTTTCAAACAAAAAACAAACAAACAAACAAACGTTTACATTCTGTACATTCAGATATTTGACTTAGTTCTCTATAACAAATGACTTAGTTCTCTATAACAAATGCATTAGTTCTCAACAACAACAACAAATATTTATTTATTAAATTGCAAGAAAAACTAAAATTTGTGTATGAGGAATAGCGTTCAGGAAACACGATCATACTCAAACGACTACATGTGCACAAGCAATAAAGAAAATTGGAATTGAAAAAAGCACCGAGGGCTTTAACCTCCCCCGTCAGATTTGGATACTGATTAAGACAAGTTGTCCATGTGAATTAACTTTCAAACAACCAACTTGAAATTGAGTATCAAAAGCACACACGTGCACAAAATGTAATAGTAAATAAAACTGTCAAGCACAATGGGTAGGTGGGCGAAGACCTTGCTTTGCCAAAGCATCTGGAGTTCAATCAGCAAGAACTATACTACAGAAGTTAAATTAACGACGAAGTATTTGACTTAAGTAAAAGTAAGTAAAAATGAATATAACGTGGAAATAACGACTACGTTATTATTACTTGATAGTCCTTTTCGTCTTATTAAAACTTTTAATGACAATGTTAATGCAATACCTTTTATAATGTCGTTTTTTACTTCTGATTGCCCTTGTATGCAGCTATCAATCGAAGCTCTGTTACATTTTATTTCTTCTATAAGCTCTTCTTTTGTACGTTGTAGTGATGTATCAATCACCTCACAGTCGGTATCAGGAAACACGCCTCTTTCCAGCCGGGAAAGGCGTTCTTCAACTGTCTTGATCAAGTCATCGTCTTCTGTCTCGGCCGCAATAATCATTAAATGTTTTCTTAACTTACTTAATTTACGCTTTTGATTCTCGTCGTTATACTGGCTTACATTTTCCCGTTGTTCGAGCAACCATTCCAAGCAGTGTCTTAGAGAAGGTGTCATTTCACAAGTATTTATCAAGATATGACAGAAGAGCGAAAACCCCCAAGAATCTAGTTTTGCCTTAGGAAAGATATTGTTTATTCCAAGTTTTAAAACGTGGGAGTCTATTTTCTCAATAATATCTCTTTTGCTATTCAAAAATGTATCGATTGTCCAAGTCAAACCTGTGTCATCTTTTGGTTTCGAGTCATTGATTTTTTTCTCGAGCAATGCTCTGCATACAGGTGCTCCAATGTTCTCGAATTCTAGACATATGATTTGTTTATCCCTCAAATCAGCCTTCGCCACAAGTTCTAAAAAAATCGGTTGTGTTATATTTTCAGATATATATATATTCTCTTTATTTCCTTTTTCTGTGATTATAGCAATAAACAATTAACATATGCACATGTGCAGATGAAATATAAGTATGAAATATAAATATGAGATATATAATATTTGATATAAAGAGGTGAAACATGGGAAATGAGGGTGAGATACAACATGGTAGATGATAGTTAATAACACAAATATATACAGGCAGCTGGACATATATTGCAATATGCATGACCGATAACTTTTGTTATACTTATAATATGAATGTTTCGACAATTTTTAACATACATAAATCAATAGACAGGCCAATCTCTACTATATACATGTACCACTTACAAATGAAAACTACCTCTGAATAAAGGCCAGTTCTTTTCCACTGACAACTTGAACAATGAAAATCTGCTTTCAACGACCTCTTTGATTTGTATGAAAGTGGTCTTTGAAGACAGGTTTGACTTTCATCATTAGTGTTATATCTCAACTGCAAATTGATTTTCTTCTCGAGCAATGCTCTGCATACAGGTGCTCCAATGTTCTCGAATTCTAGACATATGATTTGTTTATCCCTCAAATCAGCCTTCGCCACAAGTTCTAAAAAATCGGTTGTGTTATATTTTCAGATATATTCTATAAAGTAAACGTAAGACACATCGAATGATAAAAATCCATACTGCCACAACTAAGTCGAGTCGATTTGAGATATATTTAGAACTTGAGAATCTTGGTCTAAAGAAAATGAGTTTTGGTGGAGGATTTTACTTTTCTGTTTCAAGAGAACGTTTAACAATACTAAACGTATCTTGCAAGATTGTTTTCCAACAAATATTATTAAGTTTTTGTAACAGCAAATCCACCAACGCGTATTTTTTGTTTGATAAACATGATAAAGAAGCAATATTATTTATAAAAGAAACGTTATGTCTTACCATTGGGCTTAATGAAATATAATAATAAAACATTTCTAAAATTTTAATTCTATAGAAGAGAGAATTTCTCTTGTTAAAAATATTAACTAATATCAATATGTAAGTTGTCACCTTAAAAGGTAAAATATATCAATAAATTCGACGGTTGTTATTATCAGAATTGTGTAATATTGTTACTACACCACATTCCGACAATATTGTGGTATCATTATATTTGGTGCCGGTGTAACGATGTGAACTAAGGGAATTTTGTATGGCGCGCTGTTGTTTGTTATGATTGAAAGCTATTCGTTTACAAAATGGTATTTATATTGAAATCATTAACCACCATCTTTTGGTATATAGCGTAGTCACAATTATTCAGTTAAACTATTCAAAGTTTGCAAAACACCAAGCTAACCACACAATATTGTGAAGTCTTCATAATAGGCAATTACATTGGTAGATGCTCGATCTTAACTTTTACTTGAAAAAGGAAAACAATGTTTATGGCTGATTTAATGGCAATTGCGAATGTCACAAGACATTAATGGATGCAAACATCGATAATTGCTTTGTTTTTATTTCGGCATACATTAAGTTTTACACATCCCCATTATTCCATTTAAATTCAAAATAAACCCCGTAAACACATTACTATAACAGTAGTTAAAATATTTGTCCATATTGTTTTAAAGAAATAAAACATACATCAGAAGATTTGTACAAATATGTCACGACATAAAATAAGTAATATAAGTTTATATTGCATAATCGATAAAATATATCAATAATTTTGGTGTTATGTTGTATATTTTTGAATTACCTGAGTACAGTTTGTTTCCTTCAGAGTTAAGCTGGATAGTGTTTTGCCTTATATTTGTTGTAATTTCTCTCGTGTCTCCGTCTTTTTCTGTGGTCTCCAACAATGTGAAAAGATTGATTTGTTTTGTCTCGAGAAGGCACTGTTTGAAATGCGTATACACGGAAACGTCGCTTCTACTGATCCAATCTAGCAGTTTTCTATTTCTGTCGCTTGTATTAACGTTATCCTAGAAACGTAAGTACTGACAGTTAAAATGTTATACAACATGAAATTGTGTCAAACTTTAATTGAAAGTCATTACAGTGATATATAAAATATTTTATTTGTAAATTTGTATCATCAAATCAAACCAATAATAAAACAAATTAATTTTTTAAAACGTCTCTCTAGAAAAACAGTCTGTTTTATTGACCTTTTATTGAACATAGAACTTTCAATGTAATTATTATAAACCTGAATTTATCAAATTTCAACTTTCACAGCTAAAAAATTACGACAAATAATACAAAGTATTTAAGTATGCATAATTCAAGTAAATAAACTTAAATAATCGAACATATGAATATTTGTAAATAAATGGAAAGGGGAACTTTGAAAACCATTAAACAAGACAAACGTAAAAATATTATAGGCTCGATTTGATTGATTGAGCCTGATAATGAGCATAAATGGAAATGCATATTACTTTCCAAGCCAACTAGTCCCGGATTAAGTGCAACTCAATATATACACAAATATAAGTATAGTGCTCAACAGTCTTTAAAATTCTATACAATTGATAACAGCATTGATTGATTGGTACAATACCTAAGTATGTTAAGCCCAAGCGACAAAATTAGTAATACGCAATTGAGACGAGACATGACAACAAAAACTTGAACAATATGCAAGATTTAGTTTGAAGATTTGCGACATGAAAAATGGACATACCATAATATCACGGAGTATTGAAGGGCGATAATTATTACTCTCTAACATACGGTCAGTAATTTTCTTCGGGTCCATGTGATCCACAAATGTTGGCAATACTTTAAGTATTACAGACTGAACAGTGTCATAAGATAACTCTGGCTTGCGTAAATCTGAAATGAAAGGTATTGAGATAAGAGTGATTAACCATTTATTGCGTTTAAATGAAATGAATACACATATCAATAAAAGCTGTAATTGGAATTAAAATTGGTAGGCAATATTATTCTATTTCGAACGAAAGTTAGTAACATAGCACTTTCAAATATCAAATTCGAAAGATCCGCGAAAAACGATGTTATTATAGTGTTCGTCCAAATTATTGGGGTCGACATTACTTTTGAGCGAATAATCGTTTTTTTTTTTAAATTCGATTAGAGCTTATTGAGGTGAGAGAAATTTGTCTGATGTATTTGCTTGCTTAATCTTCCTTTGACGAGTTTTATTCCGGGCGGCTATACCACGTGACTTTTTGGATGTCGTGCACACACAAAATCACTCGATTCAGGAAGGTTTTTGCTTATTTCTTGGTAATTTCTGGACCGATTTCGATCAGATAAAAAGCATCGTACTTCTTTTTAAAAGCATTTTAATCAGCATTTAACCTCCATTTTCAATCGGCTGTCGTTTTCTCAAACTTTCAGAGAGAAGTTTGATTTGAAAGTGTGAACTTGTCTTTGAATGTTTAAGAAAACGGCAGCCAACTGTTATTAAAAGTTAAAATAAAAGGCACAAAACTTTAATAATTGAAATCATTCTGGTTATGATACGATGGGAAAACAGGTGTTGAACTGCAGATTTTATGAAAATTCCGTTGACTTTATTTTCGCTTTGATGAGCAAATAAGGCGAAATTTGAAGCTCGAGGGCGAAGAAGTCGCCCAAGTCTCCCGCCTCTCGGCCATTTCTTGATGTCAAGACCCATAACTCTGCTTTCTGTATTTTACAAAATATGTCCCATTGTCGCTTTATTTTGTGTTAACCACAATATGCAATTCGCCCATAACCTTGAAACTATTTGGGATATTAGGGTAACATTGAAACTAGGAATACACATTCATCATAAAATCTACACCACTGTCCAGACCCATAGCTTTACTACAAATATATTTCAATTTATGCCCCCTTTTCACTTATATTTTGTGTTTTCGAAAATATGCGCTTGTTCCATAACATGGAAACTACTCAATATATCAAATTGAAACTTTAAATATTATAGCCACTATAATAATCATCACCAAACCATCAAGACACATAACTAAATGCTACAATTATTTTAAAACTATGCCTCTTTTCACTTAGATTCTTTCTTAAAGTTTATTTGCACTTGGTTAATAACTCTGTAACTAACACAGGTATCAACTGCAAACTTGAAACACATTTTCAATATCATTATCTACATCACTTTCACCAAGACCTACACTATTTTTAAGGTTATGCCTCTTTTTCACAGAGTTTGCGTTAAAGTTTCATTCGGTAACATTATTTAAATGCCATTGATATGGAACTAAAAATAAATGTCCCCAGTCATGATCTAATCCATTTCCAACAAACTCTGCAACTCTTTCAAAAACATTTTAAGTTATTCCCCCTTTTTCAGTTCAAGTTTCATTCTCCCTTGTCACTTCATTATTTATGCTACATATCGAATCGTTTCTTTTTTTACATAAATTTCTTCTTTTATCATTCACTTGTAAATATTACTCCTGTTTGAACATAAATGTTGAGCCATAGTTTTTCTATCAATATCAAATTGCCTTTATTTCAAACAAATCGAAAAGTCGAGAGTTCTGTCTCCTCTAACTGCTATTTTTCTGTTAAATATCATATTGTATGCCATACACTGCCAATTTAGTTTTGTTCAATATGCTAAAGAGCAAAGACGTCCTGGATAGTTTTTTTGCAGTACCTTGCAATTTCCTACATCGTTTGTATTTCATGATTTTATTAGTGTTATTCGTATTTAGTTTTTATAAAATAAAGATGTAAACTCCTTTAATGGTATATTGTTTTGCTGGTTACTCCAATGAATAAACTGTTACTTAATGTAAAATACAAGGTTAAATGTCTGTTTAAAGTACCAGTTTTACAGAAAGTACTTTATACATGTATACCACACAATGAAATTTTAATTACTAACTTAAATAACAAACAAGCAAAATATTGTACGAGCAATTAAAAATGAGAAAATGTATCAGAAGATTGTATTCTCCACTACTATATTCAACCACTTGCAAGCTTAAAAACAAGTGTTTTTACTGTTTAGGTATGATACAAATGTACTTCATTTCAAATTAAGCAATTAAAACAGCATTTGAAAGTATGAGACAAAAATGTTCTTCCTGTAAAAATTGTAAAAGTGACAATACGAGGTTTGATATTAGGACGTCGCTATGAAATTGTCCTCGAAAGCAAGTTACCATTCTGTCGTTGCAACAACCTTAAAAAGTTTGACAAAATATGAATGGCTTCGCAATTTATGAATTGAACATTTTATTAACTGTTGGAATTTGAAACAAGCAAGGTTATCAAGTTGACGGTTGTGACCCGCGAGTATTATCATCGTATATTTTACTCCTCCATGTTAAAAAATTGACTGTTAAGTCAGAATGTGTATTCTGTTCAACATCATATTTAGCTTTCAACTTAAAGCTCCCAAAACACTTTGATATTAATTGTGCAATTTTAAATTTTAGTATTTGGAGAATGAAAAAATGTTAAAGTATTCGCATATTCAATGCTATTTATATATTGAACTTACATTACAACAAAATATGACGATGACAATTATCGAAGCTATCACAAAAATATTTTTGCGAGATTATCACCTCTTATACATCAGATTACATTACCTGTCAAATCTGTGTCTTCCCTTTCTTCTTTTGCGTCATCACTTTTTTGTGAACTATTCTGTCATTGAATAAAACAAAACATATAACACTTAATAGACTGATTTTCGGCCCATACATTTATATCAAAATAATTATCATTTAATATGTATTAATTAACACGTTTGATATTCCAGAAATGAAAAGGAAATCTCAATCATGTAATCCATGTAGTCTCGCCAAACTTAGGAAATATGTCACATTTTGATATATACACTAGTCAAAAGTTCTAAGTGCACACTTGATAAATGTTAATTTTTCAAACTTTTTGATTGAATCTTTCAAACTATTGTAAATTGCAACGAAAGAACATCAATTTCCTATTAAAGCACGCAAACAAATTTGAAACTGCGTAACGCGATTGAAAAATAATAACATTTTTTAGCACACTGGTATACAGAAAGCAATTCTCACTTAAAAAGTAATTGCAACCCCTACAGTTGTGATTATTTTCTCATCTTTGTATCATAAAAATGTGATGAAATCTTAAGGAAATGTTGCGGTTTGCAATTCTATTGCACCGAAATAACTTCGTAATGGTCTGCTGGGCACGTTGAGCCAACACATTCTTCTCTATTTTATCCATAACGTGTTTACGTACATTTGAAGGGGTTAATTCATTTTTCTCGCACTGTTGTGTGCAAAAAGTTTCTGAGTGGCTTAGAAATTTCGGATGAAGCGATACTGTGCAATACCTTGTGTACATATGTAACAGCCTTTCAAAGTGAACACATTTTATTCATTTCGATGAAATTAACCAGTAATTCGGACACGTTTTTTATTATTTTTTTCTGACCAAATTAACGTCATTTTCGAATAAGTCGATTTTGAAGTTTAGTTAACTAATATTAATTTTAAATTTAGATAATTGATAAGTAGGCACTTATCAAACAAATGTAGTGATAATATTTTCTTGTTACGTTCTAATACGTAAATATTTAATGACGTATGAGAGTAACGTCAACGTTCAACGTAAGCAACGTTATCAATCAAGAAAATAATGTCATTTTTTTCTTATAATGATAAAACATGCAAACATAAGGTATTTCTTTTGCATTTACGAACAGTCAGTATTTTTAAATAACAAACGTAAAAAGGAGTCACTAAAGAGCATTTTTGCGCCACTTTCCCGGTATTCAGGCGTCAAACGTTTCATTGTTATAAAGTGCTGTTGTGTTTTTTATATTGTCAGGTAACGGTGAACATATGTACAACACAATCATTTGTAAAAAAATAATTTCTTTTGCCGCTCCAGGATTACGTATTATTCTAACACGACTTGACGTTTTTCCCATTGAATTTGCTGTGAATTATTACACGATAATTCACGGCTATTACTAATTACCTGTCGGTATAAACTTATCACGTGACAATTGTATTTTTCGCTGGGATTTAATTTCGCGCATTTAAGAAAGCAACAAATACGCGAATTTTTTACCCGGGCGTAATATGATGATACCACAGTTATAGAAAAATGTTTATTTTATATATTTAGATGAAATACCATAATTATTTTCCGCTATTTTGCGGCAACGTTAAGGTGACGTTAACGCGCCATTTTAACGACGTCACGTCATTTCCGTTGTTTACATGTTATTTTCTGGTGCAGTATTAAACCGTTGGAATGACAAAAACGCTTCGAACGACGACTAGAGAGTGCTGGATGCGCGGTTGGATGGATATATATTCAAGTTTGTCATTTAATCTTTTCATTATTATCAGTTTTTGAATTATGGAGATGTTTAGGGATTAAACACTAACTGCCGACCTTAAAACCAATTTCCGTTTATTACGACGCGCTAAAATTGAGTTATGATTATTTCGCTTATTCAGTCAGATGTGTCGTGTTAGAATTGAAATAATCAATAGTTTCCGGTGAATTATCGCAGGATAATTCACGGGGCGTCGTTCAGCTGCGTAGATATATATCACTCGGGGCTACGCCCCTCTTGATATATCCTTACGCATCTGAACTCCGCCCCGTGAATTATCCTGCGATAATTCACCGGAAGCTATTGATTATTTCTTAAATAGCGTATGCCAACGTGGATGACGTAATACGTAAAACTCATGCACGCTTTTCAAATAATTATTATGAATTTATCATATTTAACATAATGCCAAACTTTGTTTTAATAAGGAAAATTTTACTTTGAGATATTCAAAATTGGAAAGTGTACACTTAGAACTTTTGACAAATGTACATTGTATTACGCCGTCTTAAGCAAACACTTAATATCGAGCTCTAGCTCGGGTCGCAAAGCGACCCGAGCGTTAAGCTCGTCTTAAGGTCGCAGGAATGCCCATTCACTAACGAAAAAATAAAGCTTTCCTTCCGTTTTGCGCTGGTTACCGGTTGTGCACAGCATAAGGCAATGTAAACACGGGAAAAAAACTGACCGGTAAAAACTTACGGCAAAGTATTGTTTTGACAAATTTTGTTATTGGCTTTATTTTTATAAATTGCTAATTGCAAAATATCTTTAAAAATTAAAACTTATTATTCGGTAGCAATGTTATCGGACTAGCATTTTGGAAAGCTAAAAAACTAAATCGTCAGTTTAGAGAGTAGGTTGTCGTTCGTTGTAACCAATAGCAATACTAGCAATCGGCCATTTTTAGAAATTAGACTGAGGAAATCAAGTTGAAAACTACCGAATGGTAGCTTGTCAGTGGATTATTAGGCCTTTAAATTCAAAGGAGCATAAAGCCCAGCGACGGAACAATCAGATGCAAGCAGTTTTTCTTGAAAACAAGATGTAAGGCTGGTGAGAACCAACTTTTATGTGAAGTTGAATTGTGAACTGGACCTCGCAGTCGCAATGTTCAGTCACTCACAGTCACATTGTGAGACACATTGAGCTTAGCGTAGACCAGCGCCACAATTCAGTTTTGTATAAGAGTTTTTTGTCACTGGTCATGTTCGTCATTCAGACATTTGAGCTCATGGCAGTCGAAGATATTGTTTGTGAGAGTACTGAACACGAGGTAGACTATGAGATTTCTTTTATTTATTCTTATAAAACACATGGCACAAGAGCAAATCTACACCACAGGGGCTTTGAAGACTGACCCTGTTTTCTAAAAAAAAATAAACTGCCGCCGCCCCTCCCCCTAAATAAATGAGGGTCTACACTGGGTCTACACTGCATAAACATTATGTTTATTGTTTTGGTTGATAGATTGGGATCGTTATCAGTCTATTCACACCAAATTTATGATCAAATACCATGGAATTGGTATATGGATTACAGTCAATAGGCCACAAACAAGTCAAATGAGCCACACTTTATTTTGAAAAAGCTCTAATAGGTCTCAAATATAGGCCACATTTTTATTTTATTTAAAAAGTTTTTAGTATCATTGTGTTAATATGTTCTATGTCAGTTTATGATGTTTATAAAATATTTTTCATGAACAAGTTGCTTCATAGATTGGACATTTTGTACAAAGCAACATGTACTTTTTCCGGATTTTTGTCCAAGACTATCATGACTAAACAGGTGGGAAAACAATTTAAAAAATGTTGCAACAAAAGAAAAGACATCATTTATATGTCAATATGCTCTTTTGATCAATGACCTTAGTCTACAAAAGTCACTCGGTCTACACTAGCACAGAATCAAATATTGATGGTTGCAACATAAGCTGTGTATTTTGCATTGTCCAACATGGAAATTGGTTTAGAAATAAATTTATTTATTTATTAAATATGACAAATTTGATTGCATAAGCACCTCTGACTTTTACTGCAAGTGTTGTAAATTGTGATCTTATATAACAGTGTGACACCCTGACAAAACTGATTAAATCAACACCTTGGGTAGTTGTAGGGAAGAGATTATGACTGTAACATAAATTAATTTACTTGTTGATGACAGTCCAATTTTTAAAGCAAAAATGACAATCAGATGATGTTTTTATTTGTTCTTGGGTTTCAGGATGACAAGCACAATTTTAGATATCAAATAAACAATGATACTATTTTTTAAAAGCTTGTGTAAATCTAAAAACAAAAACAAAACTAACTCTTTACAGTGATTGCCATATACAATAGACTTACAAGTACTGCCTGAATTGACTTGTGGCCTATTTGACACCTCCAGAAACAATTTATTTTTTTATATTTTGGCCAAATACATGACAGATTGCCCTAAATGTATGAAATTTCAGGTTTTATAAAATTTATAGACAATAATTTTCTCAAAGTAACTACTGAGTATTACCTTTTTAATTTTAATACACAGTAATATGAGATTTTAAATAAAAAAGAAATTTACCCTTTTACTCTACAGACATGCCTTTTTACCAGTGTGAGACCAGTGTAGATCCAGATTAGCTGGCACATCTGATCAGGATCTGCACTGTTCACTTTTTGGTCAGAAATAACCTAATGATTTAAACAAGTGAATATTGCAGATCCTGATCAGACATTATGGATGTGCTGGCTGATCTGAATCTACACAGTTTTTCCATGCCATAAAGGTGTTTACATGGAGGAAAGGGTTAATCTCCAATATATTATCATCAGTTGGGACCAAAAAGTTTGACCAGAAAGCAGAATACATGTGCACCAAGAATAGCATCAAATATCAAGTTAATGCTCATTTTGGGAATTAAAAGTGTTCTATTATTACCATATTTTCTGTCATGTGCACATTTCAACATGATTTCATAATCAAAATATGTATGTGAGGTACATGTATAATCAAATACAAGGTGTCTGTTTTGTTTTGTTTTATTTTTGCAAATTTTGTTAAATATTCATGGTGTCACTAAATTTGCTCAGCATCAAAAAGTTGTGTTTTAGAAAATAAAAAAATCAAAGCTTTCATAATCATTTAAATTGTTGAAAAAAGTAGATTGCTGTGAAGAGGAAGAAAAACATTTCTTGCCATGTCAGTTGGTTTTTGGCCTCTTTAAATACATGTAAAAATCTGAATATACCGGTACTTGGATCTGCTTAAGCTGCACTTTAACACAGAAAACTGGAAGTTGCACTCATAATAAAAACAATGATTTTTTTCTTTTGTATGTTTATGTTTTAGCAATGTAACAGTAGAGAAGTTTACATTTTTAATATATGGTACTTTTTAAAGAGAAATTTACCTATTTTAAAGTAGTTGTGCCTAAATTTCTGCAATGAAAAATACAAAATCAAGAAAATACCAACTGGAATGAGCTTCAGAATTTGAAATTCACATTTTCCAGTATATTATTACATTTATAAAATACTTACCAGACAGAGATCCAAAAGTGGTTATGAATAATGGCATTTTATATTGCTAATTGATGTGTTCATGGGTTTACATTTTTTAGCAAACAATCTTATAAAATTGTTATTATACATTTTAAAAAATGGACCAACAACATTTTTAATGCTTGATTTGATTGGCAACCGCAATTCATTTATGTAATGAAAATAGATATAAAGAAGCATTTTGTTTCAAATCAGTTACTAAGACCTGTAAAGGAGTGTTACATATGGATAATCAGACTACATGACATTGTACATGTTTATGTTTAATTGATTGAGATTATTTCATCTATTTTGGCCCAATAGCTGAACTATTTTTCAACTTAAATAAGTAATTCTATCATGCACATTTAAGTAACTTGGCTCAAATATGTACCTTATTGTCACCAAATATGTACCTTATTGTCACAATATTTTTCACACAGCATCTATAGCTTCAAATTACTGTTGTTAATAACTGAAAAATCCTATGGCATTGTCATTCCTGGAGATATTTTCAAATGACTTTGCACAAATATGCCCCAAAATCTAGGTGATGTATCACACTACATATTGAAGTCTCAATGTGGTGTTAATGTGATGTACATGAATATTAAAACAGTACTTTTTAGGTCTATATTATAACTTAATTCATATACATGCATATATATTTTTTGAATAGCATGGGACTATTTTGTGCAATTGCAAGTTACAAATGCAAGTGTAATCAAGGTAACATTTTAAAAAATAAAATTTATTTTTCAGACAATAATATATTAATTTTCATGCACATGTGACAATGTAATATTTTCATGTATCAATGAAGAATTTATCAATATTTTATATTGCATTAATTGAGGTAATGGAACACATTTGGGTTGTAAATTTAAGCAAGAAGCCTTAAAGTTTGTGTTTACATATTAAAAACCCAAATGTTTAGTAATAGTCAGATTGCCAGTTGTCCAGCTGAATTAAGTTGATGTAGACTTAAATTCTTTCCAAAAATCACATAATTTTATCGTGCATGAGTAGGCTAACAAATGTTAGAAACAAATTATTTTTTAAATATAAATCATTATCTGAGATTATTAAAGCTAGAGCTCGATAAGAGGCAGTGCCTTAGTTCATATTAAGTCGAATGTTCTTCTTATCGTTTGATAAATAAATATTAAATATTATATATCAGTGGTACTGCTATTGTATTCATACAAAGATTTAAAATGTAAGTCACTTCTGTGATTGATGTTGTGTATATATTTAATATGGCATTCAATACAGGCAAACAGCAGATACACTTAGTGATGGAAAATGACCCCCTCTCCGCTTTAAGCAGATGAAACACATTCATTTCTGTAAGTCTATACAATCCTCGTACTGGGGAGGTCAATAAAATATTTTCCCTTATTTTAAAAAGATGTTAAAAAGTCTTAATCTGGGACCTGAGAACATGCCGAGCATTACACTGAACAGGACGTGCAACAGCATATAGTAGATGCGTTCTTTCTTCGACAGTATCCGCTTCATCATTGAGTTTCTGAAGACTTCCAAATGATTTAACTTACAAGTGATTTTCTTTTTATATTACCGTAAGTTCTGCTCTCGTGGGACCTCAATTTAATAAGTAAAATTTTACGAGATCAAAAGTTCTATTCCTTACTGGTTTTTCTTCACGCCTGTTGGTTGAAGACGAACGTTTTTTCTTCTTCATTGCTGGTATCTCTCCGGCTACGATCTCTCCGGCTACATTCTGAAACACGGAAGCAGTGTGCAACAAATCTACATCGCTTTATCTTCAAACAATGATAAATTTAAAAGCGCTTTGTTTACCTAAATCGTGTTTATTTAAGGAATAAATTTCGTGTTTGATAAGTTCACCGAGTCTTGAACGTCATTTGGGCTGGTTAAAGTGTGTGGAGTCCGAAGGACTCCACGCGTGCTTTAAACAGCCCTAATGACGTTCAAGACTCGGTGAACTTATCAAACACGAAATTTATTACTTATATTTACACCTCATTTTATCATTTTGTTTCTAAATTTAATATAAAATATATACTTTTTACTAATTTCGAAATGTTGTTTAAAACATTTCTTACCCCGGGTTTGGCATTTGGACTGGTCCGCCTATTTACTCAAATCAAAATAATCATACTACGACAAAATAGAGTCACTATTTTATTGTCTCTGGATAAAGCAGCATGCGTGTTTTACCTTAGAACCTGGTTGAAACACTCAAATGAATCTAGCAACATTCCAGGAAGAGCTAATTAGCAACAATTATAAAAATAGCGGGGATTTCATGACGTCACCAGGGCATTCCTGTACAATTGCGCGGTGATAAGGCTAACGGTGTTCATCGAAGATTGACCTTCACTCGTCCGGTAAAGGATATTGAAGCAGTGGAAATAAAGGTGTAAATATTCATTATTAATAAAGTTGATTATTTTCTCACTTGTTTCAATTATTTTAGCGCAACAACAAAGAAAGATCTGATATGTATGCGTTACGCTAGGTCGTATCATTCCTATCCAAAATATATTACCAATTGTATTATATTTTTGCTTTGGCATGGTAACATGCATCGAAGTGTTTTTAAACTAATAAATAACGCTTCTGGAATGGGTTAGAAATTGTATAAAATAACAATAATTTAAAATAACAATTTAAAAAAGGAATATTAATTAAATTAATTAAATAAAAAATGATCAATAAGTTTTGATATCTGATGCTTGGGTGATGGATGTGGGGGCATAAATGTTGGAACAATATGGAATTATAAAACATGGACTTACGGATACTGATTTCCTCTTCAGCCTCTCACTTCTTCTACAGCTGGCCCGGTCGATTTCATTATCTCCGGATATAGCAGCTTGTTTACATTTTTTTCTGCCGTTTGATTCTGTAGCACAAATATCTTTTTCCTTTGTTGAATCTGCACCTAAGTTTGCAACAACTGATTTCAACTCAAATGATTTTTCTCCACCAAAAGCCTCTTTTGTTTTAGTTTTATTTATATTATATCGATCGTCTATATTCTCGACCAGCTGATTGCTCTTATGTTTGCTTTTGTGAATTCTGTTTTCAGACCCTACAGATTGGCTTCTGAGAGTCATTTCAAAACTTGTCTTTTTCACTTTTGCACCAACTTTTTTACTATTGTTTCTATATCGTAATTTCATTGGTTCTGCATTTTGAAAAGTATTTTGAGTATCATTCTTTTCTAGAATCGCGTTTTCTCCATCTTCTGCTCGTTCACAAGAAAACCCTTTGGTCCTCATTTTATCTGATGAGAATGTCACTTAACTCAGTGTCTCTCTAACTTTACCTTTGAAATCTATAATAAAATGTTTAAAAACAGTCAGGTATTGCAACTATTGTTTAAGATTTCAATGTATTCTTTTCACATAAAATGTACGAAGGCTAACATATATTTCAAGTCTCGGTTTTCGGGTTTCGTAAGACCGCTGGAGGGCGCAGTTACTTCATACTTATTAAATTTTTTAATCTTTTCCAAATTATAATTCTAACCATATTCGTATGCAGTAACGATATTGATTGAAACCAGACGGAAAGCTTTTATGAGGTCGTCCATTCTAAAGCCAGCATTTGAACACTATTACATACTTTCGAATTAAACGGTTTTGTTTTTTTGTCTATCAATTTGTTAATAAATTAATTTTTATTTTCATTTGGTATATGTGTTTATGTATAAAATATAAATTTGACGTAAAAATTAAATATATGCAATTATCATGATTATAAAAGGCAAAGACTAAACGTGCTAAGTTGGACAGAAACGACATAAAGCTTGACTGTATGAAAATAATGAAAAGACGTGTTGAGATAAATTAAGGTACATGTAGAATGCGACGCTTTTCAACTCCGAGTATTTTAATGAAAATTTGCATGCAGTAAATTGATCATATTTCCGACCGGCTCGAGGTTAAGATCAGTAGTTGTCTTTGAAGGTTTGAACAATGGTTTTCGTATTTGCTCCATAACTTCCAAACTGCTAGACGAAATTTCACTAAACTTTAGTCAAATGTTCACCTCATTGAGACAATGTGCGGAACGGTCTTTAGAGGCACATCTGTGTCAACTAATATGGATCTAAACTGGTACCTTGACCTTGAGCCGGCCAGGTAGGAATATTGGTTCTGCTCATTGTCTTAATTGAATGCGAATTTGACTAAAGTTTGATAAAATTCATTCCAGGGGTTCAAAAGATATGAACGTGACACGAAATACTTGGCACCACTGGTGAACTTGACCTTGAGCAGGCCTTGAACATGGGTGTAGCACTCCTTCTTCAGGGGCTGAACAATTGACTAAAGTTTCATGAAATTCCTTCTAGGGGTTAAGTAGTTCTGGACCAAACGAAATTTGCACAAATTCATATCAGGGGTTTAGAAGATATGAACCGGACACAAAATACATGGTTCAAATCTTCAATGACCTTGAGCCAGCCAGGCTGGAACATAGGTTCTGCATGTCGTCTTTATGGGGTGAAAATTTCACTAAAGTTTCAAAACATAAATTGTAATTCCATGGGTTCAAAAGATATGAACCGGACAAGAAATACATGGTTCAAATCTTCAAACACCACTGGTGGCATTGACCTTTAGACGGCCACGTTGGGACATAGGTTCTGTCGTCTTGATGGGGAGAACATTTACAAGACTAAAAATTAATGAAATTTCTACTATGGGTTGAACTTTATGGACCTGACACGAAATGTACACACACGGACGGAAGGACGGACGGACGAAGACCATATTTATATCCCTCGCCTACATGGCGGGGGATAAAAACGGCTGATTCCACTTTTAACCACAATATCGTTAGGGCGTTGAGGTGACGTTTGAAACAATAAAGTATATGTCTACAGATACAAACAAATGAGAAATAGATCCACTCGGAATATCAGTTTAAATGTTCACATAAAAATATTTTACTGACAACAAAATGCAAGATCCTGGTTTTTATTGTAACAGTGTGTTTCACCTTGAATGTCATGGTCTCGTAAATAGATGAAAATACTTAAAATGTTGATTTTTGCCTTCATAATTGAAAGTTCCTCTTTCAAAGGACCTTAAATATTGTTTGTCAGTATCATATTGGTCATGTGGGCATTTAAAGTTTTTTGTTTGCTTAGGGTGTTTTTTAGAATTTAAGGAAAATTTTAGGTCTAGCTATTTTTCTTTACTGTTCTAAATTTTGATATTTTCTTTTTTATCGGCGACTGTACAAAAAGGAAAAGAGTAAAAACTTAAGATTAGCAGAACTAAACAGAATAGAATTTTGACAGGGTATTAGAGAGTATAAATCCTGTATATCCATGGAACGCCAAAGGCAAAAAATAGAAAGACGGATGTATGTTCTTGGGGTTAATCTATGATATCAAGTCAAAAATCTTGATACTAATAATAATAATAATAATAATAATAATAATAATAATAATAATAATAATAATAATAAACTCTTTATTTATAGAAGGTAGCTCATTAAAATTACAATCAAATATAATTACAATTGAATCTTACATGTATTTTCGATGAGGCCTTCGAAACGATAAGTTTTGCGAATCCAAAAATTTACTAATTTACATTTCAACCAAGACTCATTTTTAATACATGCCAAATTGATTTTATCATCAACATCGGATGTCTAGTTTCATATTTTTCACTTACCGTTGTTAAACAATTTGAACAGTTATTAGGCCTAAGTATTGTTTCACAAAAGAAAAACAAATATACTTTATTTAAGTATTACCTAATGTGCATGCCTAGAAACCTAGATATAATTATAGTCACTTTAAAATCGGATAAACACAGCATTGAAATTAATTAATCATTATTAAAAGTGAAAATGTATCAGATTTGTAAAAGTTTACTAAATCAGCTGGCAACTATATTGTAACTATGGAAAAATGATCTGGTGCATAGGCAGATCATTCTACAGCAAGAAATACCAGTATATTCATCAAACATATCTGACTGATATTCAAAAAATGATTTGGTTAGATCGCTTGAAAGCTGTGATTTTACCGAACAAATAATAACATTTAGTAAATGTTAAACAATGGACTTTTGAGGTTATTCATTCGTTTCTACATACAAATGTACCGAAACGAAAATTTCGTGCATTTGCACTAGGTAACTGTAGGATAGAAAGTTTAAAAAATCAGTAAGCCATCAATGTATCAATATTATCATTCACAGAAGACACAACATAATTCGATATACCGGTAATAATAAAAAGCAAAGCTTATGTAAGACATGTTTTGAAATCACAGGTAAAACACTCCGTTCTTATATATATATTTACATATATGTACGTGTATTAGTTTTATTTACAGATTTTATACAGCCAAACCCTTATTTTAAACTGTCAACTTTTAAGACCTAATCTGTTAAAAGTGGCCATTTTAAATAAAATCTTAATAAACATTTATTAGCGGACATGGATATGGACAAAGGAAAAAGAATTATTGGGGGCTTTGTCAACATATTTTAATTCTTTATACACAAAGGTCAAAACAAATTATGAAGTTCTAAAGTGACTTTTTTCCGGCATTATGTTAAAAGAAAGGCACGCATTTTCTCTAAGCCTCGCCATTTCATTGTGATTGCAAATTGCTTCGGAATAGAATATATCCAAACAGATTTTAATAATAATAATATATAAACTATAGAATAATATATAAAGATAAAGAGAATCTATCATTGGTATTCGGCGAAGATCAAGGTATCTCAACCCGAGGGTACTGCTTTCCAGACAGGCTCTGCCGAGTTTCCGTCTGGAAAGCATTGCCCGAGGGTTGGGATACCGCGATCTTCGCCGAATACCAATGATTGATTATTTTTCTCACTTACTTCTTGGAGATTTAAACAAAATTTTTTAAAATAAAAAAAAACGCAAGATTTTAGAGAACTATTTATTTTGCGTAACTTCCAGTTGGAACGGTAAATCAGCCACGAATACACAGTCCTGTCAAAGTTTATCAACCCTAACATGCAGGCCTTCAACAATATCGTTACAAAAATGAAAGAAAGGAAAAGAATCGTTTTTTCATTGAATGAAAACAGCTGGTTCATCCTTTGAAAACGGATCTGCGAGTTTTAAGGTTATTCGTGATTTCGTCACAATCCGAAATTCAAAAAAATTGAATTGTACATACCAGTTGAAATATCCCGATGAAACAGCAGTATATTTCCTATTTTATTTCCCATACACTTTCTTCATAGATCCTGATGTTTAACGAAGCTCGCAACAGCGGTATAAGAATGAAACACTCTTAAAAAAGTAGCGTTTTCAGACTCATACCACGATAAACACTTCCAAGTTCCAGGGTTGAGAATTTAGCAATCTCCGAGTGTATCCTTTCCAAATGATTTTTGAAATAAATCCTGATAAAACAAAATCAACAGCTTGCTCTGTTTGAAAAAGTAAACATTCGTTTAATTACGTCACATAATAAACTTAAATGACGTAGTAATAAGCATCATGACGTAGGCTAAATCAATAATGAAAGTGCTCAATTAATACGGTGCGCAATAATACAAAAGTACGCGAGCACGCGGAGTGTTAGATAAGGCCATGCGAGATAAGGAAATCTCACACGGCTAAAAATAGAGATTTTTCTGTCTAGTAAGTGAGAAATGTCGATTCTACATCCCCCCATGTAGAATGAGTCACGTGAGTGACGTCATATATTCAAGTTATTGACGTCATTTATAAAAATGGTTTGTGTTAAAGTCAATATTTCAGCATAAGGATTATAAAAAAAGTTTATATACATACATAGAAATGTTATAAATAATAAAAGGTATGCAAGAAAAAGTATCTTGCATGAGACAATCGGTAAAGATAGAAAAATCTGTCACCTCGGGTTAACTGTTTTGGCGGGAACTCGGCAGAGCCTCGTTCCCGCAAAACAGTTAACCCGAGGTGACAGATTTTTCCATCTTCACCTCACACTCATGCATGATACTTATAAGAAATTATCTGATATGAAGGATTACCATAGATTTATATTAAAATACATAATTTAAAAAACCAGGTTTTTTTTAGATCTACAATCATTTATTTAAAACATATTATTTCATTATTCTTGCATACCAGATCAGGTCATCCGGTGTTATTACCCGTGTAGGAAATTTCGATACTACCCCCCCCCCCCCCCCCCATGTAGAATGAGTCACGTGAGTGACGTCACGTCTTCAAGTATCTGACGTATTATATTCAAAATAGTGACATCATTTATGAAAAAAGGTTTGCGTTAATGTCAATAATTCAGCATAAGGTAAATAAATTAGTTTGTATACATATACAGAAATGCTATAAATAATAAAAGGTATGCAAGAAAAAGTATCTTGCATGAGACATTCGGTAAAGATAGAAAAATCTGTCACCTCAGGTGAACTGTTTTGGCGGGAACTCGGCAGAGCCTCGTTCCCGCAAAACAGTTCACCCTCGGTGACAGATTTTTCCATCTTCACCTCACACTCATGCATGATACTTATAATGAAATAATATGTTTTAAATAAATGATTGTAAAAAAAACCTGGTTTTCTTTCAAATAAATTAAATAGGAAAATAAAAACAAGAGTGTTTTGCAAGGGATACAATGAATACATTTCATTTAAGCAATCACTAGGAGAAAAACATCTGTGATAATATTAACGATAAAGGGATATCAAATTTCATAGCGGTCAGTGGAGAATCATTAGCTATCAAATACAATTTGCTCCGGCTGACAAGTCTGGTTTTATGGTTTTGCAGAGATGTTCAGAATCCTGAGGAAAACTATAGGGCTGTAAAGACAAATGCATTTCAAGTAATCTTTGCCAAAATCAATGTTTTAAATTTATGTTTATTTAGATACGTTAAAAATGTAAGAACCGTAAAGAAAAATAGTTAGACCTAAAAAACTCGGTTTTTCTATTTGCAATAAAACACACACAAAAGCAACACTAAAGATCAAATTAATTGCCTTCGTAAGTGACAACAATATTTAAGGTCAATTTGTCTAATATGTACACAATGTGTGATATTTTTTAAAGTATCTTTGACCTTCAATTTACTGATCGCGAAAATAGACGACAAAAAATAAAACTGTTGATTTCCTCTTCGTGCAAGTTCTTTGCAAGGACCTTGGATATTGTTATCAGTACCATTTAACTCATGTGGGCATTTGAATTGTTGTTTTGTGCCTCTTCGTTTTTGTGTTTGATTGCAAATAGAAGTTGAGATATGTTTTAGGTTATTTTCCTATATAGTCTAACTTTTTTCAAAGTATGTAAAATAATCATACACTAATAGCATTGGTTTGTGCAAAGTTTGATGGGACTGCATTTAGCCGTTTGAGATATTTTGATAATTATTTTGTCTATGACATAGTCAATGACAAACGGAGCAACGCCTTAAGAATTAAATTTAAATCATATTGTAAATATTAGTTAACACTATAATAAAAAGTCCCCCCGAACAAGGGATATGTCATCGTAAGGTTAATGAGGTGTTTGGTGTGGACCATACCCGAGCCTGGGCGAGACTCCAGTAGTATGGTACACCTGTAAGACGATGTGGTGAAGGCAGGAGAAGGGCGCTTTTTCCTTTTTAAGGACCGTGAATAAATTGATTTAAAATTTCATATTTAATATTTGTTTAACAATAAAGCGAAAGAAAAACGGACAAGTCCTTCGCATAAAGTCACACGACCGAAATATTTATTACAAATTACGTATTTAAATAGATACGTGTAATTGTTCGGTTTCCCAAAACTGACTTGGCGTCCGGGTAAATGATAGCACTTTTAGTTCAAAAGACTGCAAAATAACACAGTTTCTGCTTCAATTCTTTTCTGCACAACCGGATTTCAAGGTTATGCGAGTTTCGCCATTTGATACCACTTAAAGAAAATGCCTGTGTATTTATGTTTATGTTTGCGTATTATTACCTAAAATGTAGATGGTTAATTTTAAATCAATTTTAAATTGGGTACAACTTGGCGGCGCAGTTTAATTATGTACATTCATGTAAATTATGCAGGCGAAAAAGTACACTGGGCTTAATAGTTCAATATGGAATTGCGTTTTATGACTTGCAGCATTTCAACTTTGTAAGTTAAGCCTTTATCAGCGTTTCTAAGAGAATTGGACATATGCATGTTCGTTATTTAGCTTTAAATGTAATACACTATTATATTTCTTTGACAAAGTAAGACAAAGAGGATACTAGATTTTACCAGTATCCATGACAGGTGATGATACCTAAAGGACGAAGATTTATTATCTTAATAGAAGACAATTTTATTTGTATTATTTTCTCCTGAAAGAATAGTCTTTGAAGTAATCATCGATGTTAAAAAGAAGAAATTTGCAGTTTCTAGTTCATTTTGTTGTAAACTGTTTTTGTAGGAAACATGACCTGTCTGTGATGTTTTATTGTTATTAAGATACGTTTAAATCATTGTGAAAATTTGAGTCTATTTCAAGAACGCTTAAGCAGGTTTAAAATGATAGTGCCTCTAGCTGGGAGCGAACCCGCACAGAAAAGGCGACAGCGCATAGCCCTGCAGTTCCGGCGACGCTTCCAACTGAGCTAGCCAGGACAACCTCAGAAGGTTGATCGGTTAGCCCTGACATACGTAACCATCACTGCATGACATCGGTAACGGGTTATTTTTACTGATAACAATACTGACTTTAAGTACAGGGAGACTTTTAACGGCCGCCACACTGCACAAATAGCGCTACTGTTTTGTTTTGAAAAAAAAATGCGTACATAAAAATTTACATTACGAGTACGAATCGGTAGAGTACGAAAATGCAATATGAAACATTTAAGTTCGAATCGGCAATTCATAGTCGGCTAGAAGCTTATTTATCTTTGCAATACATAAGCGTCGTTAGAAACTTTGAGAATGATAAATACAAAATAAAACCCACCCACCTGCCCCATTTTTCCCCAAAATTTGGTTGAGAATCTAGGGATTTATTTTCTTATTGCCTAAAATAGAGATATAAATTTTCTTTTTATTTTATGCTTTCAGTGCATAATTCGTGTGAAGTTGACAGAAAATTCCATTAAACGTTCTCATCCGGAATGTTATGTACGTTTGGGTACCAACATGAAAAAAAGTGAAAATAAAAATCATTCCACTGTTTAAAAACAGTGAAATACCACTTTAATTTCACCGGGAAAATTCTAAAATTCACGGAAAAGCATAAAATAAAGTCGCATATTTTATTTAGGAATAGTAATCTATCCAACAAGCCCGGCATCGACGCAACTATTGGTATGGTAAGCTCAAGATTTATCTATCTCTCTGAAATTTAAGACAAGTACGTTGTTCAAAACCTGTCTCGCAAATGATGTTGACGTTTGTTGACGTCTTTGCATCATGCGGTTACACTCGGTGATCCAAATAGGGGCCTGTTAAGTTCTGCTAAGGTATCTCTTTAACGTCCTACAAGACGTACAGTTGTGGATTTATTTACGTTAAATTTACTTTCAAGTTCAACCTGTGAAAATCCAGCTACAAAAATGTAATCATCCTATTCCGATTTTAAACTCAAAATGCGGTATTTTAATTGTGTGTCTGTCATAAAGTTCAAGTTCATGCATATATGATTTCATATCTTCAATGAAACGCAATAATCACACTGAGGATGGGAAAAGTTGTGATTTAATCCAGGTTCGAGCCCGAGAAGCCCTTGCATAGACAACCCTTGGAGCGGTTCAGTATACAGAGCTTTAAATATGATCAGTATGTAGAGAAAAATATTTAGGAATTCAAGAGGCGTTTCTTTTGTGTTTCATTATACATTATCTGTCGTCGCAAAAAACAGACATGTGTGCGCTTATAGATTGGTCTGTCTGCACAGCGGTAATTCAAGAGTATTCGATCTTTTAATATAGTTTTCATACTCAAGCCGAAAGGAATGGAATTTGATTTTGCAAAACTTTAAATTGTTTTTAATGCATAAAGATGTGATTGATTTAGTTATAAGTTATATATAAGCCATTTTGTTACGATTGATTTTACAATTTAAACGCTACAAAACAAAAGTCAAACCACTGCAGGAAGTGCAATTCCACACATAAACTGTTAACATGCTTATTTAATGAAAACAGAAGACTAACAATTCTAACTACGATAAATCCTCCCTAATTGCGAGCTCTATGTTACCAGTAGAATCACAGGACTGAAATAACCAATGAATGAAAACAAGCGTTGGCAAACAGCCCTGCATACGGTATTAAAATAGAATTGCAGATAAATCAAGAACACATGTACAAAATTATTGACAAAGTGAATCACAAAATCATGTGACAATATCATGAAACTCGGAACCACTTTCAGCAAGTTTTTCAATTTCTTATTTTCAAATGGAATAGTTGACATTTGGTATGTATAATGATGTTTGCGAATAATCGGACAACCTTCGCACTAGATTTATTCTTTGTAGGACAGGTTGGGATATTTGTCGATATAATAGATAATGTCCCGGTTTACCAAATATGATCAGTCGTCCCGGGTAAGTATTGTCATTATTAGTCTACAAAATTAGACTAATGCGCACTTAAATGCTGTTCTGCAGGCCTGGAATTCAAGGTTATCCGATCTTTTGTTAAAATTTTTAATTCTTAAGTCAAAAGAAAAAATATGTGAGTTTAGTTAGACCTAAAGTTGATAATGTTGTTTTTTACAATGTACAAAGATGTCAGAGAAACAAAGTTACTGACAAGCCATGGTGCATTGATGTCAGACCTTAGTGAAAATGAACACTAATTGTTAATTTAGAAATGAACACTTTTTATTAGTTTAAAATGAACACTAATCGCTAGTTTAAAATGAACATTAATTGTAAGTTTAGAAATGTCTCGTAAGTCAGGTGTTGTTTTTGTAATATTATACATATTTTTATAGTTGATAGAAACTGTCATTAGTATTGCATGGTTTTTCAAAGGTAAGACATTCAAGATGTTGGTCAGGAAAGTCAAAACCAAATCAACAAATAACTTGTTTTATAAAACTATTTAAATTCTCGTTTCCACTCTACCTTTAAGTTGTGTGAAGTGGTTGTGTTATTTACTAGTTCGTTGTCGGTTGAATTCCAGAATTAATGTTTTTAAAAAAGGAAAATTCTCAAAATGATTTAAAGATATACTTAGCTAAGATCAAGTAGGTGTAGTTTTAAGCATTTTATGAATTCAATTAATTGTCTATAATGTAAAATAAGGAATAAATGAAAACATGCTGGGTATTGAAATATTGTCATATTTTCCCCCCAAAAAACAACAACAAAATCATCATATAAAGTACGTTAATTTATATTGCTAAAAGTGTTAAAACCAACGGCTGGATTTGGTATTTATTTATAGATTTTAAGGTTAATAATATGTTAATTTCGAAAAAAAACTACTAGCTGTTATCTCGGATTTCATCTTAAATAGTATTTATTTAGGTGCTTCAGAGGTTTAAACTTAACTGTGTTGTTTTAAAATTTAGAAACATTATCAAACAAGCTGATAAAATTATATAGAAATAATTATAGCAATACGTAATCCAGTTACCTAGAAGATGTTACCTTACATTTTATATGTTATATAATTGTAGTACCTACTACAAAGCTGTCATTATCTCTGTACAAGCAAACATGCCATTATTTATAGATGTTAGTAAATAATTTTAAAAAAATCATTTTTTCATAGACAAAACATGGTGAAAATATGCAAAACTGTTTTGACGCCGATTTCTTCGTAGTTTTATCCAGTGGCCATTTGGACGCCATTGTTGTTAATAATTTGATTATATAATGTTATTTGAATAACAATTCTACAGAATAAGAAGTAATGTACAAATTTTAACTATGCTTTTTATTTAATTATCACAAAACGATTTCAACAAAATGTAACGAAATAGTCAGCTTTGTTTGTTTCGGGGGTCAACTTTGACGTAAATATAACCTAGCCAGTAATCATGGTAATTGATTTGTGTAAATGATTGCCGTTATCTAGAATGTGTTATTTCCCCAAGTGTGGCATCAGGCCATTAAACGGATTTCTTGAGTGTTTTTATCCGGTTTAAGCCAAAAAAATTTTAGCTGACTTTGAAATTTATAAAGACTGCATATTTTTCCCATACACTGCATCATGGTGGAGTGCGGAATTTCTTAGCAAAATGTAAGAGTAAGACACTATATTACCTAAAGATTACTTTCCGAATGTTAACCAGTTAGAAACTTATACAGTAAACACTGACTTTTTATTCCTTAGATTTATCTGGTTTACATGTATATTAAAACAAATTAGTTGAATCTCTTCGAAGTTCAGTGAAAAGTAGAAGTTTTCCTTTTGAGTATGATTCAACGGTCAATGGTTTTATAGCCAACGTTGGAAGGATTGACGATCCAACTGTTAAAAAGGCCCTAGTTACTGCCTCCCAATGCATCAACACAAAATGGGCGATATCTATTCATATCAAAAAACCGTCCGACTGATGTTGTGCATCTAAATTAACACTAGTTTTGCATACATCAAAGTGAAAATAGCGGAAAACAATTGAGTATCACTTACCAAGTCGTGAAGTCCACTTCTGCCCCCAATTCTAAAAAAGAATCACTGCAGACAGAAAATGAATAATACCTTTTCTCTCTTCCTGTTGAACTGCGGGCCGGCCGAAGAAAGAAACAATCTTATGACTGAAAAGAACCAATGGAAAACAAGGTCGCAGATGAATGCGAAGGTTCTCCGAGTATTCGAAAACTGCACTGAAGGTAGTCTGGGAATCCATAAACCCTGGAGTTCTAAATTTAAATAAAGCAAGTGTGCCATATGAACAAGTCTAACTTCAACTGTCGTCATTTGATAAAGCATGTCTACATAGTATTACTATAATATACCGTCTTATGGTAACAGGAACGTGTTTTGCAATAAGTTTATCGTCCTGCTTGTTTTGAGGCGTGGCTTTATCCAAGGCACTTGACCCTCATGTGTAAAAAAGCCTGAAGACTGGTACTTACATCTGTGAAACACTAAAACGATGTCATAGAATCGCAAACAAAAGCTGAGATGCCAACATATACGATGCCACCTGATGTACCTTGTTGCCCGTATTAGGATATTTACTTGAACAATCATGGTTTACTTATATTAAAATAGCGTGTTTTATTTTTTCTAATTATACTTACCACAGACAAATGTAAGTGCATGGGGAATTTTATTTCAACGGTTAAGATTGCATTACACTGTACAACAAATAACATAAACACTGTACAACAAATAGACACTATATTCAGTCAAACTAGAATAACCTTGAATTCCAGATTAAGCAGGTTGAATCTGTAATTACCGCATTCATCTAGACGACAAATAATATTTGGAAAACCAAACAGGTGTCCTTTTTCTGTACAAATCTCGTAACCTGCCATACATATAAAATTCTTAAGATCGTCATGTCATAAAAACGCAAGGTCAGCGCAATTGATTATTTATAAAAACAGAAAGGTTTGCTGCAAGTGGCTAGTGGCTACGAGATAAATTGTCTGTCAAGTTTATAAAAATGAAACGTTGACTTAAAGATTTTGCATACATGTAGGAATACATTTAACTTTTGAAGTGCAATATAAGTATAAATAATTGTTTTATCTGGCTATTGAATTCGGTCAAACTAGATCATGCTGAATTGTGAAAAGTTTAATGTATTTACAAAACGAGTGTTCTGAAAATAATGGAAAACTAAGATGCGTCTGTAATACTGTTGATGCATACGAACGAACATACCTATTGTCTGAAAACATGCAAGCCCTGATGCACGCACACAAGAGCACACATACCTACGCGTGCACACACAATGCAACCCACGCGCGCAAGCAATAAAACTCACTCAAACATATACAAAACTAGAATGTGGCCTTAGACACTGAAGCCCCCACTGCTGCAAAAACAATTGTAGTAACAAAGGGCCATAACTCTGACAAAATTGGTCGCAGGAAAAATACTTTCTTTACGATCATGTACGCATCCAACTTGATCATCTGTGCAAGTTTGAAAGAAATTCGCCGAATGATTTTGGAGAATTGGATGCCACGAGATTTGGGGGACGTACGGACAGTCGTACGTAGGGTTTTGAAAACAAATATAATAGCATAATATTTTTACCTTGAACCCTGAAAGTTGACATGGTGCGTTTCCTCATTAAATTTCTTAAAGTTGGGTTTCATTTTTAGTATTAGTATTACCTTAACGACATATTGTAGTTGGATATATTGATCAGTTTTATAAATGCTACTTTTGCTAATATTGTTTCATGAGTTTGTTTATTCCCGATTTGCATGTTTTACTTTTACATGTTTGTTCGGTGCTTGCAAATGACCTGCAAATGCAATATATTAAACATAACAATACACAATCTACATGCTCTGTTTCGTATGCTTTTGTTATAAATTTTAGATAAGATGAGGAAATGTTAGATTATACATAATGTTTATGACACAATGGAGGATAGTGGAGCTTCAGGTAAGAATATAGCTACGCTGACGAGACATGAAATGTTGTTTTAATTATATTTGATTATCATTATTTTATATTCACTATTTTACTGCATCACTATTACTGGCACGCTTGAGGACTGTTTCTATGGTTTCCAACAAAGTACTTTGAGGCTTCCGATTAAGAATTCGACTATCCATCGATCATTTTCCCCCCACTGGCATTTTTTTTCTAACAACGTATTTTCATAAAGATTAGTTTTATATAATTATGATTTCTTTTCTTTGTGAGTCAGTGTGATTTCTGCTCGTGATACATGTGCGTATTGACGAAATCATGGTATACTTTCACAGATACGAATACACAAATTCGCTTGAATAATAAAAGCTTTAAGTCTGACGCAGTGTCTTTTGTTTGTTATCTGATCCAGTTAGCACGACATCTGGATCGATGCCCATTTACAAAAAGTGAAGGATGCATATCAGGAATGACCACATCCAGAAGACACTGCCTCCGCATACAGCCAGAAAGTAGAGAGGAAAATATAGCATGGGTTATAAAATGACCATTTATAAAATAGACACAACAAACAATTAACGAAAATGAGAACCCGAGAGGAGAACGCCATGCACCAACTACACACTTGCCCCAAACAGGTTCTTATATGAACAAACAAGTACAAGTTGTCTTGGTGAAATAGCTCCTACCTACCAATCAACTCAATGATGATGCATGCAAACGCGTAAACATATAAACACAAGATGCTAATAGATTTGTCAAGCAAAACGTTGGGTATAAAATGGTTGTTGAAAAATATATATGAAAATTGACGTGAAATAACAAATATTATTTTATTCTGAATACATTCAGTCAATACAATCCGATATTACTCTTCAAAATGGAGACATCCAAAAACTTTTTGAACGATATGTATACCCTGGAGCGATATTATTGGTAATTAGTATATATAAGGTAATATATAGTATACATGTTTGAAAAATAATCAGTTAAAATATCAGCACTTGGAAGTTGTTGCAAAGCCTGGTATTGATGCATTGGCTGTGCAGATCAGCGTGATGATTGTAAAGGTGGTGTGAGATATGCAGACTAATGTTACTTATGTTGTACAATAAAAACTCCCTAAACCGGATCCTCTATAATCCGGAATCCTCCCAAAACCGCATAATTTTTACGGTCCCGATTATTTTCCTTCTTATTTTATAGAAAAGAAAACCTCTGAAAACCGGAACCTCCGAATTCCGGAAACCGGCCTTATTTTTACGATTGTATTTGCTATTTGCTCTTTAAAAATCCTCTCACAACCGGAGAAACAGATTTGAAATTCTCGAACACGATCCTCCACAGGATAGACGAATAAGCCAAGCTGGAAAAAAGAAGGCCACATCGCCTTTAGACATTGAACAAACATTTAAAAACAACATTATGAACAACACAGTGACATCCACGACAGGGAAACAGAGACGATGGAGATAATAGACTCACAAGGAACAGTTACTGAAACAAATAGTAACGAACATATACAAGGGAAACAATTACAGACACCCCCGCCAACTTATAACATTCAGCCGCCGCCAGCGACAGTGCAGGTGCCAACTTCGCCGATAATAACATTAGATACGCACCCGCAGCTCAATACACAAACAAATAGTGACATTGATCATAGATCAACTGATTGCGGGGGAGCGCAAAGTGCCCGTGAAAAGCATGATTAGCGGTTAACGGAAAACGGCTATAATGACTCGGGTTATGCAGCCAGTGTAAATATTAGTGTACATAATGAGCTTAAAATTTTGTTACTTAATACATGTGGTATTTTGTCAAAACTAAATTGTCCTGAGTTCGTCTCTTATATTGAAAAGTTTGATATAGTTGGTTTACAAGAAACGAAAACAGATGATACAGATTTTATTAATATCCCCGGATTTGAAGTGTTTATGTTTAACAGGGTAAAACTCGCTCGCTATCGCTCGGGTGGAATGATCTTGTTAGTTAAATGTAGCTTAGTACCTTGTGTTAAAATAGCAAAATAGCGAAGACATAAAATCTGGTATTGTCTACATTCCACCCATAGGCTCAAAATTCTCTCACCCAGATCCTTTTTATGAAATTCAGCAAGAAATTTTCAGATATTGTAATGATAGTAATCATATTCTGCTTTTCGGGGACTTTAACTCCAGAAGTGGAAACTTGACTGATTACGAACGTGTAGATACTTTGATTTCAGATATGTTTGACTTACAAGTAATTGAAAACGAAGAAACAAATATAATTACAAATTTTGAACTGTATAATCTTCCAATAAATAGAAAATGGGTTGACCAAACGATTAACTACTATGGCACCCAACTAATTGATCTTTGTAAAAATAATGATATTTATATTTTAAATGGTAGAGCTGGGAGCGACAGAGAAAATCCCAGACTAACATGTAAAAACTCTAGTACTGTTGATTATTTTTTAGCAACTTCATATGTTTTCCAAAATATTGTTGACTTTCATGTTGAAGAGTATTGTAGCCTTTATTCTGATGTCCACTTTCCATTATTTATCACATTGAAAACTAAACCTTTTTACCTATAGATAAACCTATCAATGATCAGGTGGAACCCAAGACAAGACTCTGGGACCCAAAGAAGGCTGATTTATTTATAGAAAATTTAGATATTCTTAAACTGTATGAAATTGAAACGAAACTAGATCAACTGATACATGACGATGACATTACACAAAACCATATTGATAATATCACGACCGATATTGGCAATATTTTTAATAAATGTGCATTAGAAACATTTGGAACCAAAAAAATAAAGGTAAAAAATAATCCGTTAACAATAAATAAACAATGGTTTGACCAAAACTGTCATTTGAGAGAAAAATATCATAGAACAAGGAAAATGTACAACAAATATAAAAACACATTTTTTCAAAACCCAACTTAAAAATATACTCAGCAAAAATAAAAAGTACCCACTTTTCTACCAGTGATTTTGTAAAACTAGAAAAATAAAATAGAAAATATCTTCTTTGAACAGATCTGCATTGCTGTAATCATTACAAAGAAATAAAATGTTCTTAAAAATCTGCAGTCACGACTAAGTTATCTTTCCCTTTGCTATTATTGGGGTTTTAGGAAGAAGTAAGTGATTCTAAACAATATTCACATTTGTTGGAATTAAATCAATTTTTCCAGTTCTTCATGTCAATAAAATCACAAAAAATCATTAATAAAACAACTCGTCCTCTATAAAAAACGCTAGAAATCCCAAACATTTCCTATTACCTCCCTTTGAATTGAATATATAGGGGTGTTTAATCCATCATTCATTGTTATCTGATGGGCATTTGCTCAGGTTTAGGTGTGGAAGATTATGTTCACGAACGATTAAACTTAAAAACAACTGAGATTAATTAATAAAACACCTTTTGAAGTGTTCGTAATTAAATGAAAATATGTGAATGAGAATATAAGCATAAAAAGTGGGTACTTTCTATTTTTGCTGAGTATATAAGTAAGCAATACAAGAACGCTCTAAATAAAGCAAATCTAAATTTTAAATTATCGCGCATAGAAAACCTTAAGAAATTGAAGACCACTGACCCAAAACAATACAGGAATAGTATAAATTTACTACCTAAACAAACTTAACCATGTGCCTCACTGGAAGATTTCTATACGTTTTTCAAAAGTCTTAATGAAAGTAGTCATGACGACGATGGAAACACAAATATAGAAAACGACCGTATAACTAACAGCGAAGAAATAAATGAAGAAATAAATTGTCCGATTACGGAATCTGAAATTTTAGCAGCTGTTTAATGTCTTAAAAATATAAAATCGCCTGGAACTGATAATATTGTAAATGAGCACATAAAATCTTCATTAAACGTTATGATTCCGATCTATTTAAAACTTTTTAACGCTGTATTTGATAAAGGTATTGTCCCTTTAAGTTGGACAACTGGATCAATTAAACCAATATACAAAAACAAAGGTAATCCGAAAGAACCTGAAAACTATCGTCCTATATCTCTTCTTAGTTGTTTCGGTAAACTATTTACAAGTATTTTAAACAATAGACTGAATAAATACGCTGATAGTACGAATCTTGTACACGAAACGCAAGCTGGTTTCCGAAAAAAAAATTCAACGATTGACAATATTTTTATCTTGAAAAGTCTTATTGACATCGTACAATCTAATAAGAAAAAGTTATATTGTTGTTTTGTTGACTTTAAACAGGCATTCGATTCTGTTTGGAGAACCGGTCTGTGGAAAAAACTTAAGGCCGAAAATATAACAGGCAAATGTTTTAATGTAATTCATAGTTTATATAGTAACATTTAGTCAAGAGTAACCACTTCAGACGGATCTACTCCATATTTTGATTGCCTTGTCGGAGTAAGACAGGGAGAAAATCTTTCGCCTTTCCTATTTTCAATATTTCTTAATGATCTCGAAACGTTTCTGAGCCAAAATGATATCAACGGTGTTTCAAGAGATGTTTTAATTAATGGCTCACACACCTTCATTAAATTATTCATTTTGATATATGCAGACGATACCGTTATTTTCAGTGACAATGACACAGACCTTCAAAATGCTCTAGACAATTTTAAAGAATATTGCGAACAGTGGAAATTAAAAATAAATACAGATAAGACCAAAATTATGATATTAAGTAAGGGCCGTCTTAGAAACGACAAAATCTTTAAAATAGGAAACACTGAGTTAGAAATTTTTGATGATTATAAATATCTTGGCCTCTATCTTTCAAAAAGTGGTAGTTTTTACAAAACGAAACAACATATTGCAGAACAAGGTAATAGAGCAACGTTCGCTTTACTTAAAAAAATCAATAAATTGTCATTACCTTATGATTTACAAATAGAACTCTTTGATAAAACTGTCAAACCAATACTATTATATGGAAGCGAAATTTGGGGATTTGGAAATCTGGAAATTCTAGAAAAGGTACAATTAAAGTTTTTCAAGTATATCTTTAAGTTAAAAAAAATCGACTCCAACAAATATGATTTATGGCGAGCTCGGAGTCACGCCAATAGAAATACATGTCTAAAACAGAATGATATCTTTCTTTTCGAGGCTAATTGAAAATATCGAAAATGATGAAACTACAAAATTATCAGGAAAATTGTACTCGTTTTTGTATACACTCTATTCCCAAAACAGAATTAAATCATTATGGTATGATAATATTAAACAATATTTATGTAATTTAGGCTTTCCGGGTATATGGGAAAGACAAAGTTTTATAAACAGTAAGTGGCTAATTAAGGCCTCCTTTCAAAAACTCAGAGACATATTTATTCAAAAATGGCATTCAGAAATAAATAATTACTCTAGTAGCAATCTATATAAATACGTTAAAAGTAATTTTGTTAGAAGTCAGTATATTAATAAACTTCCAAATAATCTTTCCCAATCGCTGATGTCTTTTCTTACTAGAAATCACCATCTGCCTATAGAAACAGGGAGATGGAGAAACATTCCTTCAAACGAACGTAAATGTCCAATCTGTAATGATATAGGTGACGAGTATCACTATATGCTTATATGTCCTATTTTCAATGACGATAGAAAAAATATATCAATATAAATATTTTTAGAAGACCAAGTATGTTAAAGTTTATCGAACTTATTAAATCAGAAAATTATGTAGTTCTAAAGAATCTTAGTATATTTTGTAGTAAAATAATGAAATATTTCAAAAATAATTTTATTTTAACATAAGCTTATAATGCCTTACTCTTCTAGTTCTTTTCCGAACTATTATAAATGCATTTGCTGTTAACCTATTACTCCCTCTCTTGTAAGCATGTAAAAGATTTTATGTAATTGTTTGTTACCCATTGATATAATCTGTATTACTGCATCATACCTTCCATCATACCTACCATTTATTAAAAAACTAAACAATTGCCGTTTTCCAACTGTCACGTGATTTATGTTTGTAAATTGTATCGTGGTATCTTTGTTTATGTTATGTTTGCATATTTGTAAATTGTATTATGTCGATGTTTCCCGCATTATGTGGGACTCGAACCTTTATATGTAAATAAAAGTTGAAAGTTGAAAGTGTTTTTCAAAGTTACATGTTCATCTATTTTAAACATTGCAAAAGGTGAAAACTGGCTAAAATTTCAAAAATGAATTTTGGGGGAATACTTATTGTCTCCTAGATTTTAGTGAAGAAGTGCATTTAGCTAACGATGTACTAATGTTTGCAAGCTCAATTCAGTCTTATTCATGTTCTAATTACCAATCACATGCTAAAACAAAAGAAAAACCGTTTGCATGAGAACTCTGAAATTCGTGAACAATATACCAAAGCAACGCATACCTGAAATAAGTATATTCTGGTCTTCAATGTTTAGTGCCAATTCGTCAAAATAATAGTGAACGATTGGACTCTCCGTAGTCTGCTACCACATACACATGCAATATAACGGATCTGGTTTCGGTACTGTAAGGTAGACAACTCATGCACTATCATTACTATGTAAGGGCGATCTACTAGAATATACTGCAAGCAATGCAAAACCATCCTTTAAAGCAAAGAAATAATTGTGAAAAATTTTCAGAACAGTGGCATAACGAGAATTTCATTAATTAATTTAAATACAAATAGTGCTTCTCGAGTTTCTGAAATAGATCAGAGAAAATCGTTATACTACAAACAAAAATATGAGCAGCATAAAGCTTAATTGAAAATAATAAATGCATCAACAACCTAATTTATTCTTTACTTCTTCTAACGCTCATCAAATTCAAGTTTGACCAGATCTGCAGACTCAACTAAAATTACACTTTAAGAATTATGGTAACGAATACTGCTCACTGTACAAATAAGCATCGACTGTGGAAAGTTCTATGGTACCTCTGTGAGCATTCGTGTTAATATAACATATTTAATTCCAATTCGCTGGTGCTTAAACAACGTCATTAATTTTTTACTTAAAATACATGAATAAAATACTGTAGTATCATTTAATTTCGCGGGGACGAATTTTCGCGCAAAACAAGTAAATAACAACTTTGCGGCGATATGAATAAGCGAAACTTGGTTTTCCTATAAGAAACACTGTTACAGAGTTTAGTTTCGCTGGGGTTGAATTTCGCGATCTTGTCGCGAAATACGCGAAAATTAAACCCGCGCGAAATAAAATAATTTAAGAGTAATAAATTACGTCTACTAGAAACATTTTATACATTAATGTCTTTTGCCGGTACACGTCTTGTTCATTTTTCAAATAATCAAACATCAGCCGTACAACTTGTGTTTGCATGCATTACAGCAATGGACAACTAAATTCACAAATCATTTGTCAGATACAATCTAAGTGACATTGATCGACAGAAAACTGGACATAGCGCAGACTTCCATTGGTCAAAAAGTAAATCCAAGCACGAATACATACTTATTCTGTTAATTTATCTGCTAATGACCGACTAGCTTTTCGGAAAGCTAAAACTTGTTGTGCTCCATAATTATGACAAGAAATAAATATTACAAGTCTATAAAGCATAAAGGGAGGTAACTGCGTGGATTACATTTGAATATCGTACGATAGTTATCAGTCGGATATATTTAACAAGAGGTTAATTCATTCTTATGTAAGGCATAATTCTGTATGATTTTTGCTTTTAAGGAGTTTGCTGATTTGAATGATCTAAAGTATGTAGAAAGTTTTAATGTAAACTGATTGTCAAGGTAACGTGTAATAAGAAAAAAAACAACTTTATTTCCTTTTTAATGAGTATGCATGAATATCGAATCATCTCTAGTGCGCATGCTGTTCAGTAAATAGCAAAACTAAACAACCAAGTCTTTTCTAATCTTTCTTGTCTCGAATACTTAAAATCTCACTTCTATTAAGTGAAAACGACCAAGACACTGCATCACGAATATTTGCTGGAATTTTCATAAATAAAGTAAATCGATTTACAACAGATTGCCAGTCGGTAACACTGTCCGGTTATATATAAATTGTTCGTTAATTAAGAGTTGATGTGACTTACAATGATTATAAAAACAATGGAATAATACTAATTTCAATAAGTCAGAGGGATATCATGACACTAGAACATGCAATTAATTGTAAGCCTAGGCTAGGAATCGAACCCGTACGGTGACTGCCCTAGCCACAAAAAGCCGAACACCCTACCAATTGAGCTAGCCAGGACAACCTCAAAGAAATAATGCGCGGATACAGTGTTCGCGATTATGTACATGTAACACCGGAAACCAATATGTACCGATAAAAGTACTGATTGATTAAAAGGGGTTTCTTTATGCGCCCGTTACACTGCACAAAGGGCGCTACTGTGAATTGTAATAATTATAAGCATAAGCTGGGCATTGAACCCATACGGCGACACTGCCTAGACAGGTTTTGGCATGGTATATAGTCGTTTCAAGAAAACCAAACAAGTTAAGGTGCTGATAACCATGCTCTTCATTTCAGAGATAGGTAGTCACATGTCTATGCTGCTTTTCTCTGCCTGTACTTTATTCATAACATCTGGTTCAAGTTGTAAAGTCCTTATGGGAAAGCGTCGATGAAATTCAACGACAATCAAACTCATGAAAAATCAAGAACAACTCTGATTACCTTAAAACGCTAAATGTTGAAATGACAAACACACACGACGGTAGCAGGGGTTTAAGAGTTTATGAAGGTTTATAGGGAAATCTTGTAAATTAACCTTAAAAGCTCGATCTGTTTCTTCTGTCTATCATTGTGTTCTTGCTGATTTGGCTCAAGAGGCTCTGGTCTCAGTTAGGTCAGTTGAGTACTCACCTGTTTGCTTAACAATGCTATAAGCTTCTTACGATTTTTTAAATGGATGTAGTTTTGTATGCACGATTGTCGAATGATGGGATGGACTGTTTTATTCACATTTGAAAAATAAAAGAATATCAATTTCTCCATTTACGTAAAATATCCTCTGTGCGTACATTACATATTTGTTATGTTTCCTGTTGTTCGAGTTTGTCTACATATCACACCTGCCTATTAAAGAATTCGTCGCGGAAACAATCATAAAAGACATAATAATTTAGAACACAGGTATAAACAAGAAAAGTGTAAAGAAATGTATTCCCTTTACAGTCCAACAGTTCGCAATGGTTTTAAAAAATGGAACAATCTTACAAAAACACAGTCAAATTAGTTCGCATATGAAGCTGTATTTATTTCGAACTATTTCTTCTGGTAGATCTTTAATTATTCCTAGAATTGCTGTTGTTTTTGTTTCTGTCCTTCAACTTCGCCGAGATTTTTTCAAAGGAATTCTGATTTAAGTTGATTGTGTTTAAATAATGTCTAAAAATCAAAGAGCAAAAAGATTTCAAATAAAAATTATGGTAAGGATATAACTATATTTATCAGGGTTAATCTGGCAAACATACACATATATTTGAGCTACGGATGCTCGTAATGCTCTTTAAAGTTTCCTTTGAAAAGTTCCAATCTTCAATGGAAGTTTAGATGGCTGGTATTTCCTGAAAAAAATAAAACATTGTACAAAATTTTGCTAAATTAATTCAATGTTTCTTGCAATGTATTGCTTTGTAAACTGTCTTCACAATCGTGTTGTTGCTGATTTAATTTCAGGTTCTGGTTTAAGTGAGGTCATCCATTGAGAGTAATTTTAACTATTTATCAGGGGTTTCCTTTGACCCGTTAGATGACCATTTGACTCTTGAAATTTCTAAAATGCCTCATTTTGACCCTTACTATTTTAGCGAAGAGCCATTTTTTCTTCAAATAATGGTATTTTGGCTATTAATTGCAGATTTCCCTTAAACAATCAAGATGACCATTGTGTGTATGTGTGTGCCTTTGCATGTAGAATGGAGTATTAAATGAAATGAAATGTTTATTCATATGAAAACCTGACTTGAAAAGTGTGCGGTTTGTGCACTTGCTACTAGGTACCTTGTTCGACCTGCCCCTCCCTTAAATTAAATGCAAACACAAAGCTTTGCCGCTGTCCGTTCCAAGGCGATAACCCATCGGGTTATGTTAACTGTTTATGAAGTGTTTTCGAATTCATTTTATAAGCAAGTGCTTTTTTCCAGCGAAAGCTGAATCAAAACATTTTTTGCGTATATTAGGGCAATTTAAAAGGAAGTTGTTATTTTTAACAAAAAAAACTATGCAATGCATTGATATGAACTCGTCTGTATTGATAATCGTGTATTTTCTTTCAAATGACTCGGTCATGTGAAAAAAAATTGGATTTGATATATACACTGCTCAACATAATTAAACTGTCGATACGTACAAACAAAGTTTCTAGCGACTATCTAATATGGTGGGCAAGCCATAATATATTTGCGCTCCTTTATTTTTTGTTGCAGCGTAGTAGGTTTGCCTAAGCCGTTAAGCTAATATCTCTTGTTTACAGTTTATATCTAATACTTATAATCCAGCTCTGTTTGTATAACTGTGATCCCATAACTAAATACATTTTAAGTTTTCAATAACTCAAATATTAGACATAACTTTTATATTGTGAAACGTTTAGTTTGAGATACCCAGTTTTATACAGGGATATTATCATTTAGAAAATTTTCAGCATGCTATTGAGTTATTTTATAAATGACACTGACTGCATGAGGAAGACAGTACAAATACTATGTTTCCTTCAACTCATTGGATTTTGGCTTTTACAAGATTTAAAGGAAAGATAGTTCCTAAAACAACCCACTACCACTATGAACAACATTCCACCACATATCGCACCACTGCACACATATCATTAAGACCTTATTTTTTAACACTACAAAGTGTTAAAGCTCTCTATCTCAAATAATGAAATGAACATTTGGCGGTTATGAAAATGAACCAATGCCAATGACTTACAAGAATTCCAAAACATTCATTATTAATAACTGATTTTACAACTTTAAGTGTTGAGCAAAGCTAATTCGTCATATTTGTAAGTCGCAACTTAAACAAATAACCATGATAATTTAAAAAATGTTGGCGTTCTAACCTTATGTAACAAATGAATTCTGCAAGATGTTAATATTATTCTGTAATAGATATACAGCTGTAAATGTTTGTTTACCTTATTTCTATTCCAGCCACAGCAAACATCCTTTTGGCAGCTTTGGTTTCATTACTGTCAGGGTGTTTGTCGTCATGGTAGTACACAATTGTTTTGATGCCAGCTTGAATGATAATCTTAGCACAATGGTTGCAAGGGTATAACGTAACGTATAAAGTAGCTCCTCTCACGTCCGATGAAATCTTGTTTAAAATCGCATTCATTTCCGAATGACATACTGAAAAAATCATATGTTATACTGTTATTCTTTACATGTTTTTATTCAATAGAAACTTAAGTTACAAAAGGTAAACACCCCTGAAATAACAAAATTTTTGGACTTTGATGCCTTTTATTTTCTTTATTTATATATAGAATCTACATAAATTCTGGTTATCGCAATCAAAATGGTTTGAAACTGCAGTTGTATTTTTAAATGAATTGTGAACATTATTAAAAATAAAATTAATGTTGGTACCTTCACCCCTATTTCAATGTTTACCTGTTATAAAAGGATTGCAAGGATTAATTTAAACTTTGAGTCTCATCAAAAGAATAACATAAACAAACACGAAATCAATATGTATGAAGTTCAAGGGTTATTACAAACAACAGGTGACATGGAGCGATAGAAACTTTGCAAAAATGGATAAAAAGAAAGTAAGCTGTAGAAATACAGTAACTTTTATTATAGGAGTAATAAAGTATGGAGCAAATTTCATATCACAAGCATGGATGAAAACAGAAATGTCTGTGAAAATAATATCGTGAACCGAATTGTCATTAATTGCATAGTGTTTTGCTTCTTGCAGTTTATGATATGAAACATTAAACAAGCAACATTTCACATGCTTCAATTTTAGTTTGCAAAGACTTTCAAAGATAGTCCAAGTCCAGCACAAATATTAGTATTTTTATTACGCGCGCTAAAAGGGCTGGTAGTCGCTTTTTGTTTTCCCTTTACATTCAAGAATATGCCGATGCAAAATTTTTGGTTCCTAAATGTCATGGCAACCAGCTGCCAATCATTTAACTGAACATTCTTATAGAAGTGTTTTTTTACACTGCTCAAGAAAGGTTCGTGTGGAGAATGTGTGTAAATAAATACAAACCGTAAAGATGTTTGTTTTCCATTTTCTCATGTTTTCCCCACGGCATTATGTCGTCACTGCATCTATTCGGCATCCCGTTGTGACCAGTACTTATAATACGTTTATCGTTGTTCACAATACACGAACCAACCTAGATATACCAAATACATAAATAAAGAGCTTTAAGTCATTCTAATGGGTTCTAATAAAAAAAGCTCTGGAGCTACAGAAGTTTCCAATCCAGCAAATCATCGTTCTACAATAATATTGAAATTAATTTAGGAATCAAGTTTTAAATTGTATTTGCGATAAATCAAATTAAAAGCTTACAACATTTTGAAATAACCGTGTAATATACAATAAACTCATTTGCATTTCGTTATTACCAATAAGATAAACCATTGTTATTTACCTGTGTGACAGGGTCTTTGCTTCTTTGAGACGCCATAAAGGCAACTCCCATGAAGTACTGGTCCCATGATATACATGAGCGCTGTTCATCAGGATTATCTTTATCAAATGGAAAAAAGTAAATTTGTTCTGACAAAATAAATAAAATGTATGCAATTACGAAAGTAGACATTTATTTATTATTATTCATTACTCTATTTTTATTGTACATGGTAAAATAAATATTCCAAAGCATCTTAATACAAAGAATATGAGTACATTGCCTCGACTCAGATAAGAAGATTTCCATCCTAGCGTTACATGTACTGAACTTTCACAATTGTCCTAACTCTGAGCTAGCCTCTTTATACTTCAGTACAAATAATTATCTTTTCTTATTGTGTTCATCATTAGTAATTAAACTTGATAATTTTGAGACACTACCTATTATCTTCTAAGTTTGAATGAATTACCGCAACCTGTACATACAATCGTGCAAGAACAGACCAATTAAATTATTAAATAATAATAAAAAAAAGTCTTTTTATTTTAGAAGGTAACTCATTAAGACAGGATTTATGACAATAAATACAAACAAATTCAATATTTCGAAGTATAAAATGGTTGTCAAAATGAAGAAATTGCTTATTTACAATGAAGTCTTCTAAAACGGATAAAACAAAATCATGAATTAAGACATTTAAAACATCAATACTTATAGACAAACACAATCAATCATATATATCATATATGTATGGTAAAAAAGTGAAATATGCATATCAGGAATCGCCACATTCAGAAAAAACAGCCTCCCCACACTGTCAAGATGAAGAGAGAGGGAGAGAGCAATTAAATGATCAGTTTCAAAAAAGAAACCACAAACAATTAACAAAAATGAGAACCCAGGGGGTTACCGCCTTGGAACGGTCAGTGGCAAATCAATTTGCAATTGGGGGTTTTAACCAGGTCTCGGCATGTTAACAGTTAAACGTATTCAAATATGTCATCACTATCTAAATTGTTTGTTTTACTAAATTCATAACATACTCTCAAACCATACCCATACAAATTTATCGTCTTATCATACAAGTACACTCGAAAGTGTACTTGAGATTCAGGGTTTGGTGCACTTGGAGTTTATTATCGTATCTAAACCTAGTGCATTATGACAAGTTTAGTCTTAACTGTACTGACTGTAGTGTTGACATTTCGCCTTTAAAACCTTTGTAATTTGCTTCTAAATTAAACGTTTTGAAGAAATTGCAAGTGTTTCACCATTAAGTCAAAATTCAAGTTGTACAGAATGAAAAACTTAACTTAATTTACCAGTTTCTTCGCTTTTCTTAGCCCCTTTTCTAGTTTTAACTTTTTTGGAATCTTCTTTTTCAACACCATGTTGTTCACGGATCTAAAAAAGCAAAAAAAAAACCCACCTTTTATGAATCATTTCTTGCAAATAGTGTGTGTTTAAGAAAAATGTAAGAGGCAAAAAGATATTAAAGTTATTAATAACACGGCAGCTTTGTGTTGAAGTACAACTTGGATAATTTTTCTGGTCCCAAAGACCAATCCAGCGCTTACATGGTTGATTTTCATGACAGTATATGTCTCTTTAGTTCTATGCTTTTGTTTGGGCTCCCTCGGTGATGCAAATATCACAGCTAAAACATAGCACACTGTTGATTCAAAAATTCAATGACACAATTTCAAAAATAAACAAAAAATGAAACATGCATATCAGGAATATAAACACTCAGAAAATACAGCTTCTCCACACAGACAAAAAGCAGAGTGGAAAACAGAACAGTGTTTATAAAATGATCAACTTCAATTTTTTTCTAACAAATTTGTGAAGATTGTCTTAGCTCTAGTCCACCCATCAAGTCAAAAATGTGGCACTCAAAAAAAAAAAAACAAACAACAGACATAATTAAAACATAAGAAGAAAATGACAATTTCCAGCTAACAGGTTGGTACTCAATGACATTACTGTGACCAGAGCACCTGGAGTCAAGTCAAAAAGAACACGATGGCAGAAAACAGATCGAGTTTCAACGTTCTTTTAAAGATTGTCATAGCAACCTTCAAAAACATCTAAACTCTTGTCACTGTCGTGGCAAAACGAGGTAAATAGGCGGTCAGCTGTAGATGGGTTTATCGCCAAGCATGCAGAACGCTATATAGAGTATCATACTGGTAGCCTTTTTGAATTTACAGAAGGTTTTTACGAATAACATGGAAATATTAATATTGCCTTAAATTTTTCTAAATTTTTAAATCAAATCCACACAAAAGACTTGTTTAGAAATTCAGTGATGCAGTAGCTCAGCTGTACCTTTGAAATAAATCGGGGATTCAGCGATCAAACATGCACAATGATATTTCTTCTGCTGTGTTACCGTAACCCCCTGTTATTTTTTTCTGTTATGCAAAATTACGTTCATTGAAATATTTGACATTGTTACAAGCTCTGAAAAATATATCATCAAAAATAAAAACATAGGAAAAGACTCACGGGCATTTTCCTTTTTCTTCCAGGTTTTGCTCGTCTGTTGTTTGCTTTTTCCATCGGTGTGTCCATGCTTGCCTCAACAATTATGTGTATTCCGGTCAGATAATATATCGTTTGAAAGATCTCTGTATGCAAAATATAATATTGCTCGACTTCCTGCTTCCCGTTTCAAAATCTAAACCGAAAGGAGCAAGTAATTTACATGAATTTCTTTAATTTCCCAAAATGTACATTTTCTTATTTTACTCCAAAAAGAAATTGTAGTACAAATGATAAATTAAGTACAGTGTATAAGTAGGACAGACACAGTTTAGATACAGTTTCCATATATACATGCATAACATCTGTAATTGGTTATAGTGATCGACATGGTCTAAAAACAAATGAGATTAAAGACCAACTATAGTAATAACCACACTGTGCAAGAAACCTATTAACTGATATAAAATCTGGATAGGAAGATGGTAAAGATATATACTTTTCAAATTTTGTGGCAGCATATTCATATTGACTGATTTAGGCATAGAAAATCAAAAACGATAGTTAGCTATATAACGTCGAGCACACAACTGAGCTTGGAAGACCCCCCACCACCCCCTCCCCCCTCAAAAAAAATATGTTCCGGTTTATACTGATTACAATACGGATTTATTTGCACGGTCAGACTTTAACGACCGCCACACTGCACTAACAGCGTTTTTGTAAATTTTAATTGATTTTAGTAAAGAATCGGATTTTAAAAGTAGGGAAGAGTGCATTTATTTAGTAAATATAGGGTCACCTCGGTTATAGTCCGGCCATAAGGATACATGTATTTTACACGACAACGATGTTATGTATAATACTGTATGTCAATATGTTGGGGTGCGACTCTTTTCCATAAGACTTAGTCACTGTGGCCATTATGGAAGCATATTTGTGCCACAACTTAACCACATAAAATAACGTGAAAATAATGGAGGATTTCGCAAAAAAAAGTTGTTTTTTTTTTTTCGCGAAAACATCCATATTTTCACGACAAAAAAAGTTATGTTAACACGAATTTATTCCTGTTAGTGCTCTAAACTGCCACAACATAAAGATAAAGTTTTCATGTAAATAATGGAGGATTTCACGAAAATACATAACTTTTCACGAAACCTTAAAAATTTCACGAAATAATTTTTGCATGAAAATAATGGAAGATTTCACCAAATCAGATTTCGTGAAATGAAACACAGATAACTTTTCATGAAAGCGTAACAATTTCACGAAAGATGCCAGTTATCTAAAAAATTATGGAAGCATATTTGTGCCACAACTTAACCACATAAAATAACGTGAAAATAACGGAGGATTTCGCAAAAAAGTGTGTTTTTCTTTCGCGAAAACATCCATATTTTCACGCCAAAAAAAAGTTTGTGAAATTTTCGAGGTTTATGAAAAGTTATCTGTTTTCGAGAAAAAAATCTGTTTTTGAGAAAAAAAAAACTGTTTTCGTGAAATCCTCCAATATTTTCATGGATACTTTACATTGTGTATCTTTATGTTGAGGCAATTTAGAGCATTATCAGGAATAACTTCGTGTTAATTTCTTTCGTGTGTAATTTATCTGTTTTCGCGAAAACAACTTTTTTTTTGCGAAATCCTCCATTTTTTTTCACGTTATTTTATATGGTTAAGTTGTGCAACAAATATGCTTCCATAGGCCATAGCTTTAAATTTTTTTATTGTCGAATAAATAAAACACTGCGATGTAGCATGTTAAGCTTTTGTGGCAAAGATAAATATCACATTAATTTACGCATATTAAAGTGTTATAAGCAAGAAATACGGAATGAATCTGAAGTTCATAACGGGACAGCCTTTATCCAAAATCGAAATTAAGTGGTACAAAGCCTACAAAAATATGGGAAAGAGTATTTCCCAATATGTTGACATAAAGATACGGAAGGTTATCAAAACCGCCGGATAAACTGAATTTATCATTGTTTCATGATGATGTTCGCTATATCAAATAACAGAGATAGGAGATATATGTCATCACCTGTAAAGTCACGAGACAAATTTTAAGTGATAGTATAAAGATATCTGTATACTGAATAGATATGTTTTTGACGTTGGTAACATTTATGTAACAATAATGGTTGAAATTATTTTTGAGCCAATGACAATGCAGTATTTTTCAAATATTTCGAACCTTAATTCTCATAAAGTCGCGCGTCTGAAATGTGTTTATTATAGGTCGATTTCCTCCATAATATTGTTCGAACATTTATTGACAAACATGTCTAGTTCGTCGACGATCTTCTACAGGGTTCAAGGAGACGTGACTTAAAACGTCTGAAAAAGGAAAATCTTATAAATATTTCAGCTTTGACTTGTTTGGCATATGATAATCTTCTTGAATTTCTTAACTCTTTATTTCATATATACGTCTGTTATCAAATTGGCGACGAGTTTAGATCAAGATCACCTATTAAATCAATGTCATCTGATCAGTATTTTACACTTTTTTTGTCACAAATAACCTAGTGAATCTAACAGGGAGAAGTGTCGGTCGTGATCAGACTACACGGATGAGCCCATTGATCCGGAAATAAACTATTTTACCATGCTATAAAATTTTCCTTAATGAATAAAGGGTAAAATGGAACTTCTACGGTTGAAACCTTGTTATTCAAAGCAATGATAGACTGCTACACAGGTTTTTTTCCCCTGAGAATCAGTAATGTTCTCATGGTGTTTTCAGATAAAGAAATTTCATAATTCACTTTCTAAAATATTCTTTCAGTATATTTACGGGCCATTGAATGACAAAACTACTTTCACTTTGACTATTGATTTTTGCATACCCATATATGGTTATTTAGGCGGCGACTTTTTAGTCAGTTACAAAAATAATTTCGACCATTATATACCTTATAGTTTATTTTGAGGCTTGTATGAAAAATTAAACGGTCGCCCAGCTGCGCTGGGCCTGACCGTTTAATTTTCATACAAGCCTAAAAATAAACTATAACCTATACTTAATGCTGATGCATGGAAGATTGTTAAGTTTAAATAGTTTTTTTTTAATAAAGCCGTTTGAAAAATTGAATGATTTTATCAAATTGTGAGCATTCTGATCCACAGTGTATATTAATGTCTCAATCGTCTTTATGTAGTTTGGATGCGGTTCTGTAGAACGAAAATCTCTGCATCCAATCGTCCCATTTGCTCGGGTTTGTAAAATCAGTTTTTTCTGAAGGTGATAATTTTGCCATATTTCTTTACAATGTTTCATTTAATTCCAAGTTAACGATTTTTTTTTCAAACTGTCCAACAATTTGATGAAAAACAATACATGATTACACAATTAAATGTCTCCTTTTCATTTACATTTTAATCTAAATCTGACAGTTGTCATTATACAATTTATTCGGAAATTCCAATGCTTCTTACGAAATTTTACATAAGTCCACATTTTGCTCTTACAATTTAATGTAAGTCCATAGGTTCACTTCTGGCACCGTGTTATGTCATTGATTTGTCAATGTATCCAAGCAGTTCGAGACCCAATACGAATAATGCGTTGATAGCGTTCTATAGCTTAATCTACATAATACAAGTACTACGACAGTATTCAATACAAAGATTCTAGATCAATCAGGCATGTTTATTAAGTAGCACAACTATTTGTACGCGACAAGGGCTTTTCTATATATGCGATATTTGCCCTTCGTAAAGGACAGACAACTAAAAAAGTCAGTATGATAATGGGTCTGTACTTGCCGTCGAATTATTGAGACTAGTTTATTAAGTAGCGCAGTGGCACAGGTGACAGTTACTCATCTAAAATCGATGTAGCTAAAGCTGCAATTTTGTGTGCCTCGTTATTTATAAATAAGATACCCAACACACCAGTGTGCAGTGATTTCCTTTATTATTTAAGTGGGATCGGCTATCATATTCTGTATTTCCAGGTCCAGCTGATTTATCAACAAATTAGTATTAATTGCATAAGCTTCGGGTATCTTTTAAAACATATTCTAAGTACGAAATACTATTATTTAAAAGATATTAAGATTGTTACCAATTTGAGGGATAATTTATCTTATATAATATATTATATAGTTTGTATGTTAAGTAAATACATATACAGGGCTCAGCATTTTTAGGATTGTAAAAAAGTTTGGCATAGATATTTGTGCAAAACTGCAATCAAAACAGAATGATCCAACCGATTAGTAGGTTTGTTCAATATCCGAAAATCCTTTATTTCCTAATTCGTGTTCGGTGGCTTTTAACGTTTCTATTTCATCTATTTGATTGTCACAGTTGCGTGTTAGTGTCGTAAAAAGTCGCCCGTACATTCAATCGGTGCTGTTATCGGTTGAGTCCTTTGAAATATATGAAAAGGGAACTTTGAAAACCACACGAAAATATTAAAATATTGCAGACTCGGTTTGATTGAACCCGTTTATGGAAATGCATGTTTATGCCTACGCCATCATCGAGCGCAATATTTATAGTTGAGTAAATATTAAGTAGCGCTCAAGACAGATTGATCAGTAATATGCATTTCCAGTACTGCATTGACTTCTCATCAACAGGCTCAATCAAACCGTGTTCGTTAGCTTTCATCTGTCTCATTTTCCATAAAGTTTGTTTCTTTATTTGAATATTTGAGGAATTCTTCATCAGTGTTCTATCTACTTTCCATTATTCCATTATTCCACTGATTTCAAAGATAGTTTTCTACGTGTTCAAATCGTATACGCCATCGTATTTTATCCGTCATAATTTAGAAAAAGGTGAAATATGCATATCAGGAATTGCCACATTCAGAAAACAACAGCCTCCCCACACAGTCAAGAAGAAGAGAGGGGGAGAGAGCATGGTTAATAAAATAATCAGTTTCAAAAAGGACGCCACTAACAAAAAACAAAAATGAGAACCCGAGGGGTTACCGCCTTGGAACGGTCAGTGGCAAATCAAATTGCCACTGGGGGTTTAAACCAGGTTCTAGGGTGCACCAACCTCACACTTGCCCCAACAGGTTCTCGTATCACAAGACAAGTACAAATTGTCTTGGTGAAATAGAGGTATGACAATGTTAAGATTTCGAGTTGTATTTGGAAACGTGTCCCGCTGGGATGATACGCCCACGTTTGTTTTCTTTTCAATGATATATAGTAACATTAATGGTATAACTATTGAGAAAATATTTCATAATTAAAGTATTTGACATGTACTTTTGTATTTTCAGCAACAGTCTCTATTATCAGTCTAATCATAGTAAACTTTATTTGATATGCTTAATTATTAGAGAATAGTTTAATCAGTTGCAATTAACATTTGAACAGAACAGCACAAAGTTATTAAATAAATTATTATCACCTATGCAATACGTCCAAATTAGAAGCAGCAAAATTCAATTCCTTTATTTCGCTAATAAATCATTGATGCATTTTAAATTCATACTTACGGTTCATACAAGTTTACCGTTTTTATTCCAAACGAAAATGATTTTGTTACGAATTTGTTTATTGAACGGTTTATGCGTATAGTACAATTTTGACCCGTGAGCTGTGACCTTTCGGACAAGTCCACTGTTATAATACTGAATAGGTAAAGTGCGTCATTTTACAGAGATACCGTTAAATTACTTTACTTATATGACATTAAAACCTGTTAAAAGCAGCTGATATTTAGTCACGACGCAATAGCTCAGTGGATAAGATCTCGGGCCATGATGCAAAACATTGCATGTTCGAATCCAATTAAAGAAACTTTTTACTTTGTCTTTCATTTCCTTCTTATAATTTAAATTTAGTTCATATGATATTATTTTTAATAGTATTGAGCTGTTCTGTCTTTATAGTTTGCAACCCCCTTTCAATTGTGTTCATGTTCATTCCATTTTTAACAATATATTTTTGTTGAGCAGCTTGCCCTGACCCCATACACCTATTTACCAAAGGAACGTTGACAATTGTGAAACATGGCGTTCTGTAAACTAGTGTTGTTACTTTTTTTTCTTTAATAATTTACATTATTCAAAACCACTTTGTACAATGTTTTGGCATAGCCCAAAAACTGTGTTTTGAGTAAGCATCGATCGCGACAACCCGCTTGATGAAAGATTACTCGAAAATTGTACGGTTTAATGTCATTTTTGTTCGGTTTCTACATGAATGTATTGGAAAAAATGACATTAAAACAGAAAAAAATGAAATCTCTTCATGGGATTCGAACACACAACCCTTATGCCGTATTATCAGAAATCAGAAGCGTTACTGCCACGGCCATGAAATCTTTTCTTATAGGCCTGTACAATTTCAACATAATGATCCATGATGGGAATATCCATGATGGGAATATCTAACATCCCTATTTTGTGGAATATTCCAAAAATCTATAAATACAAAAGTACATTCACGGCTCAACGCGTAAAATCGGACTATAGTATGGGTAGTTTTCTGCTATCATTTATGATCGACATGACCAGACTGTGGTTAAAAGATGTTTACTTTTATTTGTTGTGACCATATAATACACACGTGTTTATACTAAAACCTTTATCTACCCAAATGTTGCGCGCGACACGTCGTCTAATTATGGTGATCATTTATGTGAAATAATTTTAAAATCTGACTTTAAATGAAAAAGTTATGGGCCGGACACGATTTTGCTTTAAGGTCATGATGTGACATTGACCTTCAAGGTAGCGACCCAAATGTTGCACGCGACACGTCGTCTCATTATGGTGATCATTTCTGTAAAATAATGTTAAAATCCGACTTCAAATAAAAAGTTTTGGGCCGGACACGAATCGGGACGTACGGACGGACTGGCGGACGTTCCTTCAGATGGACATTTCTTTTGTTTAAAAATACCCAACAAGCAAAAAATGTATCCAATAAGACACAACGGAATGAATGGGAATGTGTGTTGATTAAGCACTTAATGGGTATCTTTGTACCCAACAAGTGCCTAGCGGTGCGCTCGGACAGACGGACGGACAATCTAGCGACTATTTGCTCCCCGAATATCTTCGGGGAGCATAAAAATGAAATAAAAATCAACAACACAAAATCATACACGTTAATTTAGCATTATTCTTAGAAGAAAAATATCATAATACACATACTCACGAAATAACAAAATAACAAAATAAGTCAAAATGACACCACATATTGTTAGCATCATCTTTACTCATGAGCGCGCTTAAAATAATGTTTTGTGGTGTTTAGTTTTTTCTAATTTTTGAAAAAAAGGATTTTGGGGAATGTTAAGATCTAGTTAATTTTTTTACTGTTCTAATTGTATTTACATATGCAAAATAGAGATACATTAATAACATTTATTTTTGAAAAGCAGGTAAATAAATGAAAAAGTCTTTAAGAAGTAACATCATTTATTCATTTTATCATTGCATCAATCAAGGTAAATAAATGAAAAAGTCTTTAAGAAGTAACATCATTTATTCATTTTATCATTGCATCAATCAAGAGTTTGCATCAAAATTGCATCAATCAAGAGTCTGCAATTATACTCACAGGTATGTAACATACATGTAATAGCATAAATATGAATTCCAAGCTTCAACAGTTTATTGCAACCCAGCCCAACTTTTATGACGGAATCAACATTCCAGCACAGGAGTAATAACCATCTGTTCCAACTCTGTGTCTCTGTGAAACATGAACTGCACTCACCAGATGGTCTCCAAATTTATAGCTGCCAAATTTCTGAAAAATAGAGAACAACAAACATATTTTTTGTCCTTTTCTCATATAATCCTTTACTCCATATTTTGGCGTATATCCCAATGTAAGATCAATGGGTACAGTCATTTCCTATGTGTAACCAGCGGATATGGCTTATATTCCATGTGCGACCAGTGGATATGGCTTATATACCATGTGTGACCAGCGGATATGGCTTATATTCCATGTGCCACCAGTGGATATGGCTTATATACCATGTGTGACCAGCGGATATGGCTTATATTCCATGTGCCACCAGTGGATATGGCTTATATTCCATGTGAGACCAGTTGATATGGCTTATATTCCATGTGAGACCAGTGGACATGGCTTATATTCTATGTGAGACCAGTCGATATGGCTTATATTTCATGTGTGACCAGTGGATATGGCTTATATTACATGTGTGACCAGTGGGGATGGCTTATATTTCATGTGTGACCAGTGGATACGACTTATATTCCATGAGCGACCAGTGAATATGGCTTATATTTCATGTGCGACCAGTGGATATGACTTAAATCCCATGTGTGACCACTGGTTATGACTTATATCCCATGTGTGACCAGTGGATATGGCTTATATCCCATGTGTGACCAGTGGATATGACTTATATCCCATGTGTGACCAGTGGATATTGCTTATATCCCATGTGTGACCAGTGGATATTACTTAAATCCCATGTGTGACCAGTGGATATGACTTTAATCCCATGTTTGACCAGTGGATATGGCTCATATCCCATGTGTGACCAGTGGATATGACTCATATCCCATGTGTGACCAGTGGATATGACTTATATCCCATGTGTGACCACTGGTTATGACTTACATCCCATGTGTGACCAATATCAGCACTTGAACATCAGTTTAGTCCTTTCTCAGTCTACACTAGTCTGTTACAAATTCATTATGTTATTTCTTATCTAAAAGTGAACAATTTAGATCTGTATCTAACATCATAAATGTACAGGTTGTTCTGAATCTACACCGTTGGCATATGGGATATAAGTTACATCCATAGAATAAGGGTTAATATTACCTCATATAGGTGGCAAATTTATCAAATAAAAGTGTCAAATTTATCAAATGTAGCAAATTATTAAATAAATATGGCAATTGCAAAATTTATCAAATAAATTAATCAGATGTTTTGTGGGTTCATTTTCTGCTGAAACAGTTGTCTCATTAAGTTCCCAACTCTTTTCCTCTCAGACATAACTTTTCATAGTTTACATGTTTGACTTACTTTTTTTACATAGATTGTGAAACAAGTTATTCTAGCTTATATTTATCACCCTGGATGACTGCTTCCTGGGTTAAAATCTGTATTCGCACTTGAAAACTGTGGAAGAACTAGGGTGATTCAAACCCATTATCTCCAGATCTGGGGTCTGATGCACTACCTTCTAAAACACTATTCCTCCAACTTAATGTTTCATTGGAAATGGATTTGTATTACTTTTTTATTTTTCTTCATAAAGAATGTTACAATCACATTATATGAAATATCATCATCTTTGTGCAAAATGGTATAAGTACCAACAAATAAGAAAGAGTAATACCAATATTACATTAACTGAACGACTTATTCTTATAACAAGAAGCTGTGTTCGGACAACACATATGCCGCCGGTAGCGAAGTTTGTCATGATACAAATTTAAAATGATAGCACAATGTTAAAACAGCAACTCAAATCAGACGTTTAAATAAATTAATGTAACCTATAATCAAAAATATATAATATATGTGATATGTAATTCATGTGTCCGTTATATCTACCAATATCTGTTACAAAGGTTATCTACATGCTCTCTTACGTAAGCTTTTGTTATAAAATTTAGATTAGATAAGAAAATGTTAGATTATACATAACTGTTTATGACACAATGGAGGAAAGTGGAGCTTCAGGTAAGAATACAGCTATGCTGACGAGATTGTAATGTTGCTTTACTTATATTTGATTATCATGATTTTATATTCAGTATATCTACATCACTATAGTTAGCACGCTTCAGGACTGTTGCCATGGTTTCCATAATTTCACAGTTACAGATACTCGATTTCTGCATCAGTCCTACGAATTATTTAAGCTTTAAATCTGACGCAGTGTCTTTGGTTTTGAATATGATCCAGGTTGCACGACAATTGGATCAGTGCTCTTGACTTTTAAAAGTAGTGAAAGATGCATATTAGGAATGACCACATCGATAAGAGGAAAACAGAGCATGGGATATAAAATGACCATTTTTAAAATAGACACAACAAACAATTAACGAAAATGAGAACCCCGGAGGTTAACGCCTTGCACCAAGATCACACTTGCCCTAACAGGTTTAATATCAACAAACAAGTTCAAGTTGTCTCGGTGAAATAGCTCCAACCCACCCATCAACTCAACGATGCTGCATGCAAATGCGCGAGAACATATAAAACATTAGATGCGAATAGCATTGTCAATAAAAAGGTGGGAATAAAATGAGGCACGCCACGGGAAAATGTACCTTCGGGCAGTTGACGTCAATCCTTGAAACGACGTCATAAAGTTGAGCAGACGACATTAATTATTATGCAATTCGCAGTAAAAGTGACATTTTATTGTCAAAATGTGTAACAAAATCACTTTTTTGTTATGAGAAAATAATAGAAATTTGAGAGTTATTTCTAAAAAAAGTAACAACAAAAATGACACAAAAAACGACCGAAGGTACCTTTTCCCGTGGCGCACCTCAAATGTTCTTCAGCAAAAACACGATAACAGGGAAAAAAGTATGATATGGATCAGCGCCTTTAACTTTTTTGTTCTGATCAAGTTGAATCAAATCTGGATGTGACACTCGATTCATTACAGTTGATACCGTAGGTAAATGTTGTTTTTGATATTGTCATTGTTTAATTTTTTTGCTTTTCTGCGATAGCAAGCTCTGCCCTGTTGAGAAAATGGTATTTAAGCTGGGACCAGTACTTCATGGGCATTGCTTTTGTCACAGCCCAGCGGAGCAAGGACGCGGAAAAGCAGGTAGCCAGGATTTTATATTAAAGTTTCTTAACCTTCTTTTACAAGAGTTAGTTTACATAAAGGTATTGCCTTTCAACGGAGCTCATATAAAAGGTGCTATAATCGTGAAGAAGCGTATGGTAAAACATACTTATATATATTTAGAGGCCAACATTTCTCTGAGGCATCATAAAGGTTAATCTAAAGAAAAAATAATCAAAATTATTAACTGCAACTAAATTCTGAAACGAAACTAATTGAAAACTTGTCGCCGAATTATGTTATAAAAATGATATGGAATTATTACGGCAGACATACAACCCGAGTTATTGAAGTTATTGAAATTTTACAGAAGCGCGATAACAGGGCATATAATCCGAACTTTTCAAAAGTTGACAAACAGGAACTTTGAAAGCCAACGAACACGACCGAAATGAAAATATTGCAGGCTTGGTTTTATTAAGCCTGTTCATGGGCAGTAGTGAAGATGCGAACATGTATTACTGCAACGCCGCCTAGCCCAAGGTTAAGCGCAACTTTTGATCCAAACCAAACGACAGTTTTTATTAAAGGCGAACAAGGAACCTTTGAAGCGGTATTTTTAAAATAAATACCATGATCAGCGACCAATGTTCCCCATAATTATAATATAATGTGTTTGTCCTAAACAAGAAACAAGGGGTGGAACTGAATAGAAAACAATAAGGACAGGGAAACTGAGAATATTATTCCAGGTTATCACAGTGAATGACAAAGAAGGAGATACACCATTAGGGTAAGAGTATAATGTGAACAAAAACCACCCAGTGAGTAAAAGTTAGAAAATGAGAGACTAATGAGCGATTAAGCAAACCAACGACCAAAATTATGTAATAAAGAGATATAATGTTTATTATACGACAGGCAGAGACATAATTTATGTTAAGCATCAAATACGATAGCTTCTCCTAGTCAAGAGTTTTTACTACATCAACTAAAAGTGCCATCCCAATTTTCGAAAGAAATAGTTTCAGGCAACGCCAATAATAACTTAAAGTTTATTTCACTAATGCCATTCCAAATGACTAGAAAATTACAATCACACACCTTATAGCATAGTGCTGCCTCCTTTTAGGACCCTTTTGCACGTTTTTATAAACAAAGACACAAGCACTGGAGGATATTTGCATGCTCCCAACTGAAGATATATCTTTAAATAATGGGAATGAATTCAATTCAGTTTCGAATATAATATATACTCGTTTGAGGCAATGGATTCATAGTGAAGTTTATTTTAAGTTTTACATTTTATTTGTCATTTCCAAGGTTGGTTCGTGTCTAGTGAACAAAGATAAACGTATCATAGGCACTGGTTACAATGGAATGCCGAACGATTGTGACGACAAAGTCATGCCATGGGGAAACGACTATCAGACAAATAAAGAACTCTACGGTAAACTTATAAAATGCTGCCACGTACATTCTTAGTCCTTGCTCTGTGTTGTAAATATTTTAAGTGAGTTTTGCTACAACTGTTCAGGACAAATACAAATAATTTCGTTTGAAGGGTACACAATTCAGAATATATTGTTTTATAAGTTTATACAATAATCTCATAAATATGACAATTACGGTACACGGCATATACGTACATCCCCTTCTTTTATAAGAAGACAATAACTGCATGAAGTGATAACTAAACTTAACCAAAGGTTTATGGATTGCAGGTGTCATACATAACATGGCAGAACGAACACAAATATATGCAATATATGGGGATTTTACATTTTCGGAGTAAATTTATAATTACACGTGCACTTTACGAGTGATTTCAAATTTCCTTTTCCAATACCTTTTCAGTAAAGTTATCAGTTATTACATTGTACCTCCTTTGATGGCAATAATTTTATACTAATCCCATACAATATAGAACGTCAATCATTGTGGGTGGCGGTATATACGGCATACTTGACTTATCGTTTATTGGGGATACGGGTGGTATGTACTATATTTGTCTCTTGCATGGTTGACTAAGGTTGAAGGTTATACAGGTGAGATTGGAAACCAGTCTCAAATCTCAAGCATCTGATTGGCTGAAATGGCGACCAGTCGCCATTTCAGCCAATCAGATGCTTGAGATTTGAGACTGGTTTCCATGCGCAGTTTTATAACCTTGGGACTAGGCTCTGCCGCCGTATCTGTATGGCTGTGAGGTTATCTATACGTTTGTCAGAATAAAAAATATAAGTATAAAAAGGGGCATATCTCCATCAAATGTGATCGTGACCTAAAGAGTTTTACATCTTCATTACCGCGATGTCATAAGCAACACAATTTGATAGTTTGATGAAGAAATATTAAGAAATGGCAGTTAAAGCCATTATTCAGTTTAATGCAAAATCCATCTGCAAAAAGGGGCATAACTCTATCAAATTTGAATTTGACATAAATTATACCTCATCATTATGATCATGTGGTCATAAGCAATATAATTGCAAAGTTTGATATGAAGAAATATTAAAAAAATGGCGAAGTTATAGACAACGTTAAGTTTTCGTGACGTACGGACAAAGCAATCCCTATGAATCGCCTTTTCTTCGAAAGGGCGAAACAAAAACTGTATTTTTCTATTTTTCAGAATGTCATTCGGAGATGAATGCTGTGTTGAACAAGAATTTATCGGATGCAAAAGACAGTACGTTGTATGTTACAACATTTCCTTGTAACCAGTGTGCCAAGATAATAATACAGGCTGGCATCAAAGAAGTTGTTTACTATGACAAAGAGAGAGAGGACACAATCGAAGCACGAGCTTCTAAACTGTTGTTAGAGAAAGCCAAAATCACAACCACGTAAGCATATTATTAAATAATTCCATAGATGAAAAGGGAAGTTTGAAATCCTCAGAACACGACAAATATGAAAATATTGCAGGCTCGGTTTGATTAAGCCTGTTCATAGGCAGTAATGGAAATGCTTAATACTGCCCACGCCGCCTAGTCCCGGATTGAGCGCAACCCAATATTAACACCAATAAATAGTACAATTTTGATCCATCCCAAACGATGGTATGCATATGGCGGTGAACACGGAACCTTCAATTTGGTATTTTCAGATTAATACCATTCCATGTTCAGGGGCATATGATAAAAGCCCCCAGACACGCACATAAAAGAATGGGTTAGCCCTAAACGAGAAAACAATGGGTGGAATTAAACAGAACAGAATTTCGTGATGTGATCTGAGAATATAAATCCTGCACATCACAGACAATGCCATAGGCAAAATTTAAATTGCAGGAAGTATATCCTTATATAAACGCATATTCTTGAAGAAATTGCAAAATAGATTATATGTGTATAGTTGTAGAATATAGATAACAAGTGTATACTATTAAACATGATTAAAATATATGAAAAAGGGAACTTTGAAATTGAACTTGCATCGTAAATGTGTGAAACATTTAACATCCAGAATCATAGGATTTTTCGTCAAAATATACCTGCTGTTGATCAAAAATAAAAGCTTTTACTATACAATTATGTTTTGTGATGTCTTGTTGAATATTGCCTATATTCACATTTCCTATTTGTTTAAAAATAAGTAGAAGAAGACGTTAAATTACAATTAACATTTTTATTGATTTTTTCAGTCAATACTCGAAATCCGGTGTTACTCTGCAGATTGGGGACATCAAAGAAATACTTTAAATAATACAAGTATGCGTACCTTGGATGACAGAAACGATCCGATTTTTTATTTGTGATGAACAGTTACCTGTAATGATATGTTACCGTATACAAGCACTATAAATGTATTCTATTTTCCTCTCGTTTCTGGCTGTGAGGAGAATATGTGCTCTCTGGATGTGGCTAATACTATTAATATAAACTTTCGTCCATAAAAAAAATTAAGCCAATTGCATTGCTTATGATTTTCCAACATGGCGGCGCCTATAGAATTCAAATTTGCAGAGTAGTTTATTCTCTCTCTTTCTGTTCTATTTTCTTTGAGGGCCGTTGAGCACGATGTTATTTGTGTACATAGTCTATTGAGATGCGCTCAACCCGGGGCTAGGCTGCGTGGACAGCAAAGTTCTTTTCTTTTTATTTATATATCACAGTAGCGTTGTTTTGTGGCGTGCAGCGGATGTGGAAAGTCGCCCCGTGCATTCAGTCGGAACTGTTATCAATTACAATCTTTGCAGACCGTTGAGCAGGTATTTGTGTAAATATTAAAGAGCGCTTAACGCTAGGCTAGGTGAGGTGGGCAGTAATATGCATTTCCATTTCTGCCTATGAAAAGGTTCAATCAAACTGAGCCTGCAGTATTTTAATATTTGTCCTGGTCGGTGGCTTTCAAAGTTTTTTTTTTATCTTTTTCCAAGCGCATGAAAGAAAATATCGTTCAATATCCATGCTAATTGCGAAGTGCTGAAAGCGAAATGCTAGCTTCTTAATGCTAATTGCTGAAATCGAAATGCCAATTGCTAAATGCTAAAAAGCTCCAGAAGAAAATAAAAACTAACCATTTTTGTTTTTTTCGTCATTATCTACTGATATTGGAAAGAACGGAGGCATCGTTTGATAAGATTAATATCAGCATTCGTTAAAGATTTAAACTGTATACCTGTCGGTATGAAATGCTAGCTTGGTGAGGGCTATTCCAGTTAAACATATATCCTACCCCAGGACGGCAAAATAAAAAAACTATTGGGGGAAGGTCCTGTAAATATAAACTTCTAATGGGGGTGGGAAAAATAAGGTTTTCACATCTAAAGGGGGTTGCATTTTGCCGGATAAAAAAAACGGAAAAATGATAGTTTGGTGGTATAATTAGGCGAAGATTTGGCTCGAAAATTGTCGGCATGCGGGGTAAAAATCATCGGCGTGCTGGGCGAAAATTGTCGGCGTGCGGGCCGAACTTATTAAAATGACGATATGAATTGCAACGAGTGACTTTCCTTCCCGAGAATTATGCTGTCTAATCGGTTTTCGTTCGAAATATCTGGGGTGGTCCTCCAAAAGTGGATGGAAGCAAACGGCAGTACACGCAGCGCGGTGCACGATGCCACCACCAACAGTATTACGTTGGGGGAAAATCACAGTTTTCGGAGGTCATCGCAATTCCACCGGGACTTTCCACAAGTCATATTCAAATTAATTGTTGAAGGATTAAGATCAGTTTGTATTGGTTATTTTGAGTAATTTTAAACAAAGACATCAGAATAATGTGAAACTCTGTCATGAGCGATATAGTTTTGGATACATAAGTTCCCGCCAAATCTTATCGCGGGACGCACGCGCGTATACATGACCGGACCTGACGGCGGAATAAATGCGATTAAAAGACAAGGTCTGCATGAAATACATTGTTTACCGTGTGTTTTTATATTGCATTTCCAACAACAGTGTTAAATTTATTTCCTTATGAAGCTATTTTAGTATTGAAAACGAATTCCCGCAGAATAAATTGAACAATTTGACGCTAAAATGCAGAGCTTCGGTCATTTATCATCACGTGCGTCTCTATGCGACCGATAGCTGTCTTTTGCTAGGAACATCAATTTCAATTTCCTTTATATAAATTTAAATATCTGAGTAAAATACAAGTGCGATAAGCCATTGATGTGGTTTTTTTTGCTTCGAAGCATGCAAGCTTATTCGTTAAATAGTTTATTTAGAACTGAAACTTTTAAAAACAAATATTTTATACACTCACGCTCATGTAAATTCAGTTCTGTTATATTATAAAGTTATTACTTTCAAGAGTTACCCTGGATATTTGTTCAGAATAAACAGAATAAAAGGATGTCAATACAATGTCAAAGGGAGATAACCTGTTCTTGACCAAAGGTAAAGTGCCTACAGTCAGTTTGTCAAAGGGAGATCACTTTTCCAAACTTGCTAAACTTGACAGACATGGGATAAAATGCTCGCATTTGCGGTACACTAACTTGGAAGATCAAACTAAACATGAAGTGCAGTGAAAACAATTATCAAAGGTCAAAAATCACACCCGGTGAAATCTTGTGTAAAAGATCGTACATCATTTTTTAATAATTAAAAGCTTTTTCAGTGCAGAAGCGGATGCGAAAACGTCTACATAATAAATGTTCGTTTTCAGAAGAGGATGTACACTTGTTTGTTAAATAATTGAATGTTGATAACTACACTTCCGATCTGTGACGGAGAAATGCTGAATTCTGCTCGCAAGAGGCGTGCCATTCATGCGAATCTTTCCTAGAAAAAAAAGAAAACAAAAAGATTTTACCACCCAGGACGAAAACTTTCCACATGCTGCGCGCAAAAAGCGTGCATTTCGTATAAATCATGTCCTTTTTATTGCACACGTCTGACGTATTGTTAATTGTACGTCATAAGTAGATGATGTAAGCGGCGAAGAAACTATGCAGTTCGAGCAAATCATATGTTTTTTTAACGGCCAAATATCCAGACATCGGATATTAGGTAATAATTTATGACGTATGTCAGATTCCTCAAAACAGTTTTTTTCAGAAGGGCAGTTTATTTAAGGAATGATTCTTATTTTGGTGCGGTTCATGCAGATCGGACGTGAACGCGAGAGCTGGCAAATCCATAAAGCGCGCTCGTATTTATGAATAGTGTTCAACACTTAAAAAAACTTCTAAGCGTTAAAAATATCTCTTCTAAAGGTGGACCAACATTGAAGAAAAAAATTCTATAGGGGGGACCTTTTTCCATTTTTTCTGCTTCTAATGGGGGACGGTCTAATTTAAAAGTGCCTTCCTGGGGTGGGGTATATGTTTAAATGGAATAGCCCTGAAGTGAATACATGCTTTAACAAGAGTGCCAAAGTGACACAAAATACGCCCGTCATATTTGTGGTAAATTCAATGGTAATGACAACATTTTTGGGAGCAGGATTTTCCAACTCATTGAGTGCTTGAGCTGTTTTGCAACAATCATGTCAACATAATCATGGATCCCTCGTAAGACAAAAACACAAAAAAATGTTCCGTAGAACATCAATTTCACATCAAGCAGCTCTCATATGTAACAATATTATATATGTCTAGCAAATACATATATTTCATTAAACAAGCTTCTTAAGAAACATAACATGTATTTTGGATTAAAATGATAAAAAGGCGTAATACTATGAATACACAATGAGGTTTTGTTTTATAGTTTATTATTCATGTCAGCATAACCATGGTTCTCTTATAAGTCAAAAACACAAAAAATGTTCTGCATTCTCAGTAAAACATCAACTTCAAATCAAGCAGCTCTCATATGTAACAATATTATATATGTCTAGCAAATACATTTACTTCATTAAACCAGCTACTTCAGAAACATAAAATGTTTTTTTTTTGATTAAAATGATAAACATATAAGAGTATGAATACACAAAAAGGTCGCTAATTCAGTTTTTGGACAATTCAAGGGCCATAATCCAGGAGTGCCTGGGGGGATTTGGCAGGTTATAGAACTTGGCCGAGATATTATGCCCACCAACATATTCACCCAGTTTGATCAAGACAGGGATGAAAACTCTTTGACTTAGAGAGCGGAAACAGTAATTTTGGACAATTCGAGGGCCATAATTCAGGAGTGCCTGGGGGGGATTTGGCTGGTTATAGAACTTGGTCGAGATATTATGCCCACCAACATATTCACCAAGTTTGATAAAGATTGGATGAAAACTCTTTGACTTAAGAGAGCGGAAACAGTAATTTTGGACAATTCAAGGGCAATAATTCAGGAGTGCCTGGGGGGATTTGGCTGGTTATAGAACTTGGTCGAGATCTTATGCCCACCAACATATTCACCAAGTTTGATAAAGACCGGATGAAAACTCTTTGACTTAGAGAGCGTAAACCCTTATTTTGGACAATTCAAGGGCCATAATTCAGGAGTGCATGGGGGGATTTGGCTGGTTATAGAACTTGGTCGAGATATTATGCCCACCAACATATTCACCAAGTTTGATAAAGACCGGAAACTCTTTGACTTAGAGAGCGGAAACAGTAATTTTGGACAATTCAAGGGCCATAATTCAGGAGTGCCTGGGGGGATTTGTCTGGTTATAGAACTTGGTCGAGATATTATGCCCACCAACATACTTACCAAGTTTGATAAAGATTTGATGAAAACTCTGACTTAAGAGAGCAGAAACCCTGTGGACGCCGCCCGCCCGCCGCAGGTGTTCCCATAATTCGTCCCGTTTTTCAAACGTGCGTATAAAAAGATTAACAAAACCAATGGTTAGATTTAAACTGAATACCTTTTAGTCGCATTTAGCAATTGGCGTTTCGCATTAAGCAGCTAGCTTTTAGCATTTTGCAATAAGTAAATAGCAAGGCGCACCGACCTTCCTTACAAAAGTTTGGACATTGTGATGCATCAGAATACACTGACAAACAACGAGGGAACCTGGAAGAAAACCCGCAACACATCAGAAACACATATATTACACTTTTACACAGCCCAAACTACCCCTAGACACTCCTAAGAAAAACTAAAATCACACCAGAAAAAAAACACTCTTAAACCTAGCCATAGAACTTAATTACCAAGCACTATGTATTATTGTCAGAATTAAGTTGTTTGATTCTTTGTAGGGGTGTGTCTGGGGGCTTTAAGAAATACCGGAGTCTAAAGTGTCTTGTTGTATTCTTGTGGCGTCAAAGTTGTTGTGTTGAAGAGATGTTATGCATGACCGTGTGTCTGAAGTGACTAACAATGGGCACTATTAGCCCCCTTCATCTGCTTTTTGTATTTTTACGACAATGTATATAATGATCAGGTATGTCTTTTGAAAGGGATATAACTCAAAATACGACACACTGGAATTATCATTTAAGAGTCACCATTCTTGCTGCTTGAAAATATATTATTTTTGCAGAGTCAGCATCTGTAATTAAACATCCGCCCACAAAAAAAATAATTTGTTGAAAACTGTGATGAAACTCAAACATTGTGTTGCTTCTCTGCTCATAATACAACAATTTTATTATTTAATATCAGTTTACTAGAAATCGGTGTTCCTCAGAACACAAGTGTCCCCTAAAATTGCATTTGAAATTGGCATAACTCAAAACAAAATAGTGAAAGACAAGTTATCGTTTTTGTTGTTACCTATGGCTTTGTTCATGCAGATGTTTTACTCCAAGTATTAAGCGTATAGGACAAGTACTTTTCAAGTTATAGGCAACATTAAGTTTCATTTGAAAGGGGCATAACTCAAATAAATTGTGAAATAAGAGTTATTATTCTTATTGTCACCTATGGCTTTGTTCATGCATATAATATATTATATAATATATTCAAAGTATTAAGTGAATATGACAAGTACATTTCAAAGTTATAGGTTATATTAAGTTACATGTTCAAGTTGCAATTGAGAGGGGAATAAACAAAAAAAGTGAAATATGAGTTATCGTTCTTATTGTCACCTATCGCTTTGTTCATCCAGATGATGTATTCCAAATAATAAGGGAATAGGACAAGTGCTTTCAGTTATAGGCAACATTAAGTTTCATCTAATAGTTGCATTTTTTGAAGGGCATACATGTAACTCAAATAATAGTATAACAGTAGTTATTATACTTATTGTCGCTAATGACTTTGTTCATGCAGAGATACATTCCAATCATTAAAGGAAAAGGATAAGTACTTTCAAAGCTAAAAGCAACATTAACTTTCACGGTAAAGTGCATTTGAAAGGGGCACTTCTCCAAAAATAGTGAAACAGGAATTATCATTCACCTATAGAATTCTGATATATTCCAAGTATCAAGTGAAAAGGACAGGAATTTTAAAGAAAAAGGCAACATTAAGCTTCATGTTAAAGTTGGGGGACTACCAGACGCTGCTGCCACTGCCGGAAATGTCACCAGACTATAGGATCTCTATGTGCTTACCTGCTTTCGCAATTGACACAAAAATCAATAGTGGGATTTCTCATTGTTATAATGAAGGAAAACCTATTAAATGTTAATATTATATTCCCTTTTAAACATTTCTCAAACATAAATTTTCCTTTTCGATGGGCCAATGTCTCCCTTATTTCTTAGTGAGAAGCAATGAGAAAGTAACACTGCATATTAAACCTCTGAATTCAGCAGGGAACACTTGAGTCACCCTATATACTTATTAGAATAACAACAAAATTGAATCTAAGATCAGCAGTGCCCATTTGTGACCTTGAGTATATGTTCTGGCTCTATTACAAACTTGTAAATCAACAAAGCAAATGCGAACATAATTTTGTTCACTAAAGAATAATACTAATGCACCAAATAATTATAATGTTAATATAATTCAAATAGTTTGGAAAAAAGGGAGTACTACTAATTCTTAATTGCTTCTTTAATGCTTATTTAGACAATTACTTGTAATGCTAATTTAAATCATCACTTTAACAACTAGTTGACCCAAAGCCCAAGTTAAAATGTACATGGGAAGTTTGATGAAGAAATATAAAACAAAATGGAGATAATATTGCCAGAGTTGTTTTTGTGACAGAACAGAAACAGCTGACTATCGACAAAGTGTTTCTTCTGTCATTTGACTATAAAAACTACACTGAATAAAGGTGAATCAATGAACAATTAACAAGTAACACCATTTTTATTGATTTCATTTTTTTACTTAAAATTGCATCAATCAAGATTCTGCAATTATAGCCATAGGTATGTAACATATTAGTATAAATATGAATTCCAAGCTTCAACAGTTTATTGCAACCCAGCTCAACTTTTAAGACAGATTCAACATTCCAGCACAAGAGTAATAACCATCTGTTCCAACTCTGTGTCTCTGTGAAACATGAACTGCACTCACGAGATGGTCTCCAAATTTATAGTTGCCAAATTTCTGAAACAAAGAGAACAACAAACATAATTTTGTAATTTTCTCATATAATCTTTGACTCCATATTGTGGCGTATATCCCAGTGTAAGATCAGTGGAACAGTCTTTTTCTATGTGTGACCAGTGGATATGGCTTAAATCCCATGTAAGACCAGTGGATATGGCTTAAATCCCATGTGTAACCAGTGGATATGGCTTATATCCTATTTGTGACCAGTACATATGGCTAATAAACCATGTGTGACCAGTGGATATTACTTGTATCCCATGAGTTACAAGTAGAAATGGCTAATATCCCATATGTGACCAGTGGATATGGCTTATATTCTATGTGTGACCAGTGGATATGGCTTATATACCATGTGTGACCAGTGAATATGGCTTATATCCCATGTGTGACCACTGGATATGGCTTATATTCCATGTGTGACTGGTGGATATATCTTATATGCCATGTGTGACCAGTGGATATGGCTTATATTCCATGTGTGACCACTGGATATGGCTTATATTCCATGTTGTACTGGTGGATACATCTTTTATTCCATGTGTGACCAGTGGATATATCTTATATGCCATGTGTGACCGGTGGATATGGCATATATTCCATGTTTGACAAGTGGATATGGATTATATTCCATATGTGACCAGTGGATATGGCTTATATTCCATGAGTGAGAAGTGGATATGGCTTATATTCTATGTGTGACCAGTGGATATGGCTTATATACCATGTGTGACCAGTGAATATGGCTTATATCCCATGTGTGACCACTGGATATGGCTTATATTCCATGTGTGACTGGTGGATATATCTTATATGCCATGTGTGACCAGTGGATATGGCTTATATTCCATGTGTGACCACTGGATATGGCTTATATTCCATGTTGTACTGGTGGATACATCTTTTATTCCATGTGTGACCAGTGGATATATCTTATATGCCATGTGTGACCGGTGGATATGGCATATATTCCATGTTTGACAAGTGGATATGGATTATATTCCATATGTGACCAGTGGATATGGCTTATATTCCATGAGTGAGAAGTGGATATGGCTTATATTCCATGTGTGACCAGTGGATATTGCTTATATCCCATGTGTGACAAGTGGATATGGCTGATATCCCATGTGTGACAAGTGGATATTGCTTATATCCCATGTGAGACAAGTGGATATGGCTCATATCCCATGTGTGACTAGTAGATATGGCTTACATCCCATGTGTGACTAGTAGATATGGCTTACATCCCATGTGTGACCAGTGGATATGGCTTACATCCCATGTGTGACTAGTAGATATGGCATACATCCCATGTGTTACCACTGGATATGGCTTATATCCCATGTGCGACAAGTGAATATGGCTTACATCCCATGTGTGACCAGTGGATATATCTTATATGCCATGTGTGACCAGTGGATATGGCTTATATACCATGTTTGACCAGTGGATATGGTCTTTATCCCATGTGTGACTTGTGAATATGGCTTATACTCCATGCATAACCAATGGTTATTGCCTACATCCCAGTGGATATGGCTTATACCCCATGTATGATCAGAGGATATTGCTCCTTGTGCGGTTAATGTTAATTAAGATCAGCCTCACTATATCAAAGTAGTCTGATCTAGATTAGTCTCTTTATGAACAGTATAGCTCGAGATCAGACAGTATGAATGTGCAGGCTGATCCAGATCTACACTGATGGCTCATTGGATATAGGCCACATCCATAGATTAATGATCATATTGTGGCAAATTTATCAATGAAAATAATACATATATATCAACAGTTTTTTTGGATTCATACTCTGCTGAATATTATCACCTTAGTGCAAAATGTTACAAGTACCAATGAATTAGACAGTTATACCATAATTGTACTTAGAAGACAATTAAATTAAATAATAATAAAATCATAAAATTTTACTTTCTTAAAGTAACATTTTGACTCCTTACTCTTGTGTTAACCCTTTACTACATATTTACATCTTTTGTCCCCTGAGCAACTTGTGTTGAGTGTTGATCCAGATAAGCTGACAAATCCCTTCCATATGATCTAGATCTAAACTGTTTGCTTCTTGGTAAGAAATGACATTCTGAACCTAAATGTGAACAGTTTAGATCCTGATCAGACAGTAAAGCTGACCTGGATCTTAATTGTTAGCACATGCAATAAAACCTGTATAGATGGACTAAAGGGTTAAGGTTATACCTGAAGTAATCTGTTTGCATTAAAAGATTCACGCTCTTTTCTTCCTCTGTCCTGTTTCTTTTCTGGTTCACTGATTCCTGACGAAAATACAAATTAAATACAATTTGCTCATAAACCCTTTACAGCATGGGTATGGCTGTTATCCATGGCAAACAGTGTAAATCCAGATCAGCCAGAACATCCATGCCATCTGATCAGGATCTACACTGTTTGGCTTTTTTTATTCATTAGGTTATTTCTGAACAAAAAGTGAACAGTGTAGATTTTGATCAGATGGCAAGAATGTGCTGGTTGATTTGGACCTACTTTGTTCGCATATAGTGTATGGAGTAAAAGGGTTATCTTATTAAACTTAATACATTATGCTTACATGTATGTATGGTAAAAACAGTTCCCAATTCATATGTCCTGTTCGAAAAGATCGGCCAGAAAGCTGCGTGAATAAGGCTTCTACCCTGTGACAAACTGCAGCTTTCTAGCCAATATTTCTTAATAGGATTTTGAATGTAAATTGGCAAATGTGTTCCGATTGTGCTTTGCAATGGAAACTGTTTACATCATTTCATTATAATCAGAGTTTACAGAACATTAAACAACTTGTTTGTTTGTGATTCAACCTGAAGTCAATATCAACAGTTTGTGTTGATACATATCGACAGTTTTATAATCACCACCTTATGTGTTTAATATCTTAAAAAGTGAACTATGATGCTGCATAAATGCAGCAAGAGGAACTAAAATTTCATTCTTTAAATACTTTTAAAATTTGATCAAGGCTCTTGTTGAAACTTATAGATTAAAAAAGAGGTTGCTATTCTTATCATGTATGCAGTTGGTATGGTGAAATCTTGCCGTTAATCTTTTGCATTTACCAAATAACCAAGCTCTGCAGAATTCTCAAGGCTCTTGTTAAAATTCACAGATTTAAAGAGAGGTTATCATATATTTAGTTGGTATGGTGAAATATTGCTGTAAGGATTTGGATTTAGCAAATAACCAGGCAGAATTTTAAAGTCAAACCAGTGGGGGGGGGGGGGGGGGGACAAAATGGTCGTTGAATACAGGTGGTCTTTTTTCATAGATGAGTGATTTTTAAATCCATGAGTGGGAAAAATAAAATGCAGTCTTTTTTCAAAGATAAATTTGCTTTTAAATCAGTCAGCAGGACAAATAAAAGGTTACCTTTATCCACAGGTGGTCTTTGCTTACAGGTCATCATAAACAGAGGTTGGAGTGTACATACCTGTCGGATCTTTCCTGAACAATGTGTTCATCACAGTGACGTGGAGTTTTACTCTGTCATATTCTCGCTGCATTAAACCTGTACTAGTAAATTTATCAACAAGTCTGTCTGCTAAAGTCTGTAGCCTGAAACAAATTGAATAGGGCCCTAAGATTGGAATCAGTCACAAATCTCAAGCATCTTATTAGCTGAAGCGGACCGGATTGGAATCAGAAAAATTGTCAATTTCATAATTTTCAGTTCTGTATAGGGTTTAAAACTCTAGCATGCGATTCGTCAATTCAGAGACTGATCTTAATTTAAACCAATCAACTTTTTAAGATTGTAAACTGGTCTTCAGTCTTATTTGGGGACCCAGCTATGTGACTTACAATTTGATTCGAGAACAGTCTCAAAACTCTAGCATTACATTTGCCAATAAGGAGACTGGCCTCAATATCAACTAGATGCTTGAGATTTGAGACTGGTCTCCAATAGATGCTTGAGATTTGAGACTGGTCTCCAATAGACCAGTCTCATGTTTATGATCTGGGTCCCTGCTCAGTCCTGTTCAAAATGAGAAGTCTCCTTTACTTAAGAAGCTGAGTTTTGTTTATTTCCATGTAGTTTTGTTAATTTACTTCAAATTAAGACAGATTTTTCAACATTGTTTTCTTTATTACTTAAAATTGTATGTCCATTGATATTATTAGCATTAGCATTTTTATTGTTTGTTTTTTTTTTTTTTGGTAAAACATCATTTCATGTTAATATATTATTTTTCTACAAAACAATAAAATAATTTTGTTGCAAATGTTGACATATATTCGATCTTGTGAAATGCATAAAAATGTATGTTGAATGCCTCTCTTTTTGATGTTATTATTTTAATGAATGATGTCAACTTCCCAAAGCCACATTTTTTACAGTGGGACTACAATTTAAGTCTTATGCTTTACTATGTTTTGTTATTTCCAGGAATTATTTCAACCGAGGATATTTTTAACACTTTTAACATGGCACACTCAATTCTCCCTTAAAAAAAACAAGAATCTCTCTCACTGACATCAAGATTATAATGCAGGTTTGGTAAACACCGAAGGTAAACATATCTTTTACCTGTCTGATGGGTCCTTCACCTTTGCGTAGAGGACATCGACCTCTGAGGGGTCATCATTCATGTATTCCAAACCCTCCAGTTGTAACCTCAGCTCTGTACCCTTCAGTATTGGTCTGCATAATACATGCACAAATTGATACAAACTTTGTTAGTGCCAGTGACTGGTGCTAGTACATGTAGCATGAACAAAAATATTCACACTGCAACTGCATTGTCTACAATGAAGTCTTACTTTTCTAAAAAATCATAAATATCATTGGTGCTTAGTGTGACGTATTACTTTAACAGGGATGGCTATAGTAAAAGCTGCTCACAATTGTCTGACTTGTAATGTTGACAAGTATCTTTTCTAAGATTTTTTTGCTTCAAAAGTTTGTGCTGTTATTCCCTTTTTCCTCAACAGACCTTCAAAAAATGTTGTAAGTTCACAAAGTCTTCTTAAGATTTTTGCAAAATTGAGAATTTTTATCTGTGTTAATATAAGAATTTAATTATTATTTTATTTTATTCATCTGAGAATGAAAAACATTTGGATTGTTAAAAGTAAGCATGAAGCCCTTCTGGCCTTAAATGCTTTAAATAACCCAAATGTTTTCCATACCCAAATGAAAATCAAATATCATTACACTCCTTAAGTATTGTACAATGGAATCCCTTCATCCAATGGATATTTATGCAAATTTAGTCTTTTAAACCCTTGACTCCATTATACGGGTATATGGTGTGTGCCATCAGTCTAGATCAAGATCAACCCATCAGTGGCATCTGATTTGGATCTACAATGAGGGTGTTCTAAGCTAACAGTGTAAATCCTGATCAGAGAGCTGAGATGTAGATCCTCTACACTCTTCACACATGTAATACAAGACTTGCCAATAGTATTAAAATTTAAATCTTATGAATTCCGGGCCCAAGAAAAGTCTTTCTAATTCTAAAAATAAACTTATTTGTATGTTTAAACTTTATATGTGTCATGTTTATGAAGATTCATAAAATAAGTTAATATATGTGTTATGTTTATGAAGATTCACAAAAAAAGTTTATTTTTAGAATTAGAAAGACTTTTCTTTGGCTAGGAATTTATAAAAATGTAACCTTTTATACTATTGGCAAGTCTTGTATTACATGTGTGAACAGTGTAGATCCCAAGCAGCCCGCACATCTCTGCTGCCTGATCGGCCATATGTACTACTCAAAATTTGATAGGGATTGCTTTCCGTTTTATCCTGAATTATTGCCTTTAACAAGTTTCAATCGCTTTCCACTTCAAGGGTGTTTCGGCACATTCCTTATTTTGCACACTGCAGATGTCAAATGAACACATTTTCAGAATCACAGACAGTATTTTAACATGTTAACCTTATGTAAGATATAAACACTATCTTATAAGTGATCCTTATAAAATTTTGAGTAGAATAAGTTTAGTTAGCCACGCATTACTGCTTTGCTTTGCCAAAAATTTGCACAACAATGTCTGCAATAGTCTTTGTTAATGTGGCGCTTGACCAGAAGTTAACAACAGATCAAAGTTAAGAGTTCGTCAATGTTCAGTTTGCTATTCATTGCGACAAAATTAGCATTTTTACTTGTTCTACTGAAATATTTCTATCATATAATAGGAAATAAAAAAGTTAACCAGAACTATTTCATAGCCGGAACTGGTTGACAAACTGTAGCCTAATGGTCAATGTAGATCCTGATCAAATTGCATGAATGTTCCAACTGATCTGCATCTAAACCTTTCACCCAGGCCATAAAAGTTGTATAATATGGATAGTCTGGAGAAAATTGTCAAATGCTAGATAAAACTCACTCAACCAATTCCTGTCTGCATTCCTGCAATGTTTCCACAGCTCGCTGAACTTCGTTTTCATCTAGAAGTACCAGACAACCTATGGTCAAGTGTAGTTTGCACGGATTCTGGAATATGCTCGCATCAATACCTCTGTCCTGAAATATACCATCACACCATGGGTGGATTCAGAGGGGTTTCAGTGGGGTAACTTCAACCACCTTTAAGGCAAGTAATATTTAATTTTCATGGGGATTTTGGCAAGAAAAGTGGAATTTATCATATATCTCCCCTTAGACAGAACCAAATAAAACCCCTTTCTGGGAAACTTGCATTCATCCCTTATATTCATATTTATTTATTATAGCTGATTTTGTTAATGGTGTAGATAAATATTCATAAAAACTAGAAGTTCAATGTGTCTTCCGACACTGATGCCCCCACTGCTACAACAACATTTATAACAAATGGCCAAAACTCTGGTAAAATGGTCGCAATCATCTCTACATCCTGCATGATCATCTGTACAAGTTTGAAAGAAATGAGAAGTTGATGCCACAAGATTTGGGGAATGTACATATGAACAAGTGCAACTCTATATGCCTCCCACTTCATGGGGGCATATAAAATATGATGAATATCTTCTTTTTATTAAAACATGAATTAAGAATATAGGTCAGTATTCTAGATTCCTTATGCTAGTAAACATTATTTTGTTTCTACTAAAATTGTGTTTTGTAAACCAGACCTTTTAATATGGGACAAATTGTCACAACAGAAAAAGAGATATTTTAAGAGCAAAGTTTTATCATTTTCTTGTCAAATGACATACTGAGTAATGCACAAATTTAATTTAAGCTAAAATTAATAAAATGTTATCCCACCCCGTCACATTCCCTGAGGACATCATTTTTGAAGTCTGTCAAGCTGTCTTGCAAGTGCTTTGTGTTAAATGGTACAGACAGGAAGTGTGTAAACTGTGACTTTTGTCTTCCAGAGTCAAGCAAAACATCAATGCGTGTCTTAGCTGAAATCACTCCGTTACGATCATGACCTTGAATAACTGAAAACAGAAAGAAATTTCGTAGCATAGGAGATCGACACTTTAACCCTTGACTCCATATATACAGGTTTTATTGTATATGTGAACAGTGTAGATCCAGATCAGAGAGCACGGATGTGCCAGCTGATCTGGTTCTACAATGTTCGCAAACAAGATAAAGGCCAGTGTATGGAGGAAAGGGTTAAATATTTGTTAATTTACAACATATTGGAATACATGTAATATATAACCCCTATTCACTGACTCTAAATACTGAACAAACATTGGTATTAACCAATATACAAACAAATGTCTGAAAATGTTACAATACTAACTCAAACTTAGCTCTGCAACTTAAAATTTTAAAAATATGTTACATATTAGTTTTACCATATTGTTGGGAGTGGGGAAGGGTGGTTAAACATTTTCAAATTGGAAATTTTAATAGGAACTGGTAAAAGAAATAAAGTTAAACCCCTCATAAAGACCGTATTAAGACCACCCGTTCACTGTCTCATTTTTACAGATTTGCACTATGTAACACCCCGAATTAGTTACGACTTCTTCATTGTTAGGACCACTTCTGTCCAATATAAATAGGGGTTTCACTTTAAGTATATATAGCAATCAGAAGGGACATATGGGGGCAAATTACAGCTCACTAAGCCAAATAGAAATACATAAAATATATAAAAATATATATAGCAATGTGAAATGACTGAGGGTGCAATTTTCGGCTTTATGAGACAATTAGAAAAAGCCCTGGCATTAAATGAGCAAACCTATATCTCCTTTCTGGCCCTGTTTAGGAATACGAATCTTGGTTCTTGTTTCAATCTCCAGTCTATTTTTAGTCTCTCCTTTCCGACCAATCACAAACTTAAACAAGTCGCTCGGAGCAGAAACAGTTGTCCTATACCCATCATCAGTCTGTTCAATGTTGTGAGTGTCTAACGTGCATGACTCATCCTCCCATCCTGAGGATTCTGGGATAAAATCTATAAATAGAAATGAACGCATAGGTTCCCATTTAACCTTTTCCTCCACAGACATACCTTTATTGCATGTTGGATCAGTGTAGATCAAGATCAGCTGGCACATCTGTGCCGTCTGATCAGGATCTGCACTGTTCACTTTATGATTCGTTAGGTTATTTCTGACCAAAATCCGACCAGTGCAGATCCTGATCAGACAGCACAGATGTGCCAGCTGATCTTGATCTACACTGGTCGCACATGTGTAAAAATGCGTATACATATGGATTAAAAGGGTTAAAAGTCTGTGGTCACCAATTCACAATTACCCCTTTACTTCATGGCTCACATATGTGCAGTCTAATCAGGATATACACACTTTGCATTTAGATTCATTAAATTATTTCTGACATATATGAAACCATGGCAGATCAAGATCAGATGGCAATGATGTGCTGGCTGATCTGTATCTGCACTGGTCTATCTTGTGATAAAAGGCATACCCATGGAATGAAGGGTTACCGCAGCTGGAAGACAGTGAAATATTACATACTTGTGCTTTGACAAAACCACTTAACCTTTTCACTGCCATAAGGACGGCATATGCCGTCCATGTTATTTTCGGCGTATTTGCCATATGGACGGCTTTTGCTGTTTCTACCGTTTCTATATATATATACCAGCATGCAAAGCGGGGGTTTCTATGCTGACGTAGGCAGATCATTCAAATATTGACCAATAATGTTGCTTTCATTTTCACATGTTAACATAGTAATTATCTGATATATCTATAAATAACCAGCCTCATTCTGACCTTGGTATTGGTATTTGTTTATGTGGTAAAAAAACTCTCGGCACTGACAACGTCAATTCGGGTTTTCGATGTTGGCAGCGAGAAGGGTTAAAATCACAGCATATAATTTGAATTTGTTAACAATCAGATAGAATTTTGATTTTTTTTATGTATGAAAAAAACCCCATATCCATGCAGTCTTATAAGGATCTTCACTAGTTGAGTACAAAATAAATCATTTTTTTCTGACCAAGTAGCAACCAGTGTAGAACTTAATCAGACTTGTAACATTGATGTGCAGGCAGGTCTAGTGCCCAAGGTTATAAAACTGAGTTTGGAAACCAGTCTCAAATCTCAAGCATCTGATTGGCTGAAATGGCGACCAGTCGCCATTTCAGCCAATCAGATGCTTGAGATTTGAGACTGGTTTCCAATCTCAGTTTTATAACCTTCAGCCCAGATCTACATTGGTTACATGGGACATAAGCAGTATCCACGGAGTAAAGAGTTAAGTTAATATATATGCATTAAAGGCATGGGCAAACATCATAGATCCAGATCAGCAGGCAGATCTGTGCCTTCTAATCTGGATCTATTCTGGTTTTTATGTTTCATTGGGTTCAAAAAGCATGCTGGCTGCTCTGGATCTACACTGATCACATGCGTTAAAATGCCTGTATATGGGGATACGTTTTAAGTTTAAGTTAATTCTAATGCCTCAGTAAATTTGATGTGTACAGACATGTTTACAGTGTAAAAGTGATTACTGATATAAAAATAGTCACATATTTCCAAGCATATGTCAATACAACAATCTCCTTTTACTGTAGCCACTGAATTTACCTGTGAATTCTTCAGCCTCAAAATTTGCATTGTCTTCTCTCTGTAGCATAGGATTCTTTCTGTAACATCGATTTCCAACTCGCACAATCTGGGGGCGTAATATTTCCATTACAACTCTTCACAAAAATGCCACTACAAAAAAAAAACTTTCAAATCTAAAATCGAGAGAAACAGCATCAGGGATTCCACTAGCTACTGAATGTAAAGTGTCATTTTCTTTATATTTAAGGGGATTCAGACAATTATTAGGCAAAATACCCCTTAAGGTATCGCAAACATTGCAAATGGCGAAAACAGGCTAAAATTTCAAAAAATGAATTTTGGGGGAAATACTTATTGCCACCTAGATTTTAGTTATTAAATGTATTTAGCTATGGATGTAGTAAATGTTTGCAAGCTCAATTTAGTCTTATTCATGTTCTAATTACCAAGCACATACCAAAAACAAAAGAAAAACCATTTGCATGAGAACTCTGAAATTCATGAACAATATACCAAACCAACTCATACCTGAAATAAGTATATGCTGGTCTACAATGTTTAGTGCCAATTCGTCAAAATAATGTTAGGGTTTTCAAGAAATTCAAGGAAATCTTACTTCCTGGTTCAAAGTGAAAGTAGAAAGTGAATTTGAATAAAGTTTAACATTTTATCATACGGGTGACAAGAGTAGTTAGAAGTCAGCCAGCACATTCATGCACATCTGATCTGGATCTATACTGTTCACTTCTTGGTCCAACATAACCTAATGAATCTTAAAGGCCCAATAAACTTGTCAAAATGTTTTTTTCATTGTGAAAATTAATTAACCACGTTGACCCTTTTCAAAAGAAAGTATAAATGACCAAATATTTATGTTCTCAAACAATCCCCAATCATTGAGACCTGGTCCGAATTAAAACGTCACAGTATTTTTGTAGCCCACAAAATTAGAACGCGGGGACATCATTCACATAAAAGTTGTAAACACAAAATTATTTCATCAGTCAGATGGAATGTTCAATCCAAACGGAAAAATTGAGATTCTTTAAGTTTTAACTTCATTACAAGGTAAACAAAGGAAGATGTAAATGTTATACCACCCATCCAGGTAACGACTTTTAGTGGGGAATACGTCATCAATTTATGCACTTCTGCATAATTAGCGACCATAGCCTGCCGATAGTTGCTGAAAATCAGCTCGAAAAGATTTGCTATTTGTATTGTAAACAAGATAAACGATCCGCAAAACATGCTGCAAATCAATAAGATAATACCCTTTTCTTATTGTAAGGTTTATTTTTTGTGTTATTATGCATACAGGTGAAATCTAAAATGTTTAGGTTAATATAAAAATATGTTGTTTGACAAGTTTATTGGGCCTTTAAAGCAAATAATGTAGACCCTGATCTGACAGTTATAACTGATTTGCCTTTCTGACTTTTACTCTCTCAGATTCATCAATGCAATGTTTTCATGATTGTATATGGATATTTTGCCCTTGAAACGAACTGGTATGCTCTAAATACTGGCTTATGCCAACCAATTTCAAGCAACATTTCAATGGTCGAATATATAGTCCTGGACAAAAATTCAATGGTAAAATTATCATCAACACCGAAGTCACGCAAAAAGGATCTTTTTCATCTGCTTGTGCAAAAATACAGTTTGGGTAAAACGTCAATTTAGGCATTTTCACTTAAAGGTTGTTTAGATTCAAACAGAAAGTTGTGTTACATCAGAAAATGGTCCAAACTAAGTGTAAGTAAGAAACTACTTTCACTTTAAGGACGGTGCATAGGCATTTTTCGCTTTTCCTGTTGCACCGGAACGACAGGGCACGCATGTCCGTGGAAACAGGGAAGTTGAAATGAGCATATTTTTCAGGATTTTGGTGATCGCAATAGGTAATGTTATTTGGGATCAAGTTCTTCATTACATCTCAATGAGGTTAAGAGACAATACTCATAAAATGTTAAGTATTTTATCGAGCTTAACCTCATTGTTTGAGATGCAGTTTTCTGTCATTTTAACTTCAACTTTCACTTCATTATCACAAAAATGACTTGTAATGTTCACAGACTGAAGAGGAGTGTAATCAAAACAGAAAATGTTTATAAAAGGAAATATTTTGTTGAATATGAGAAATTCTAACACCAGCCACAGAATCAATCATGGCTAAAACACAGATCAGGGAATAATCTGCACCTTTGATGAAGTGTCATTGTGAATTATGTTGTCACTGACTGTCAGTCAGCAAAGATTTACAATATGACCAGACTTAACCGAAGTTGGGCATGTGTAAGTGGACAGAGACAATTTTTAAAGTGGAATCTAAACACCAAGTAGGCCTATTTACTGCAACATACAAAATAATCATTGTCAAGTCAGAACTGATCTGGCTCTGTTATGTTGAGCCATACATGTATTTGACATGTTTTGCAGAGTAATCGGTGATTGAGATATAATAATTTAAGTTCATCTAAATGGTTTCATATGCCAGTTCAGCTAGACAATTAGTTTATATAGTAGCACATACAATTACAAATCCCATTAATAAACACATACATTTGTACTGTAGCTAGAGCTTTTTTATCTTTAGTAGGGGCTGTTAATGGGTGCCTTCCCCTCAGAAAATTTCTTGAAAATCATTCAGTTTTCCCCAAAAAGTAACTTTACATTGGGTATTTTCATTCCCCTTAAGAGAAAAACCACGCTATTTTCCCCAGAATTATAGGGCATGGGCCCCTTCCCCAGGCATTAAAATAGCCCTGAATCTGATAGCGAAATAAATTAACATCCATGCTATCTGATCAGGATCTAAACAGTCACTTTTTGATTCTTAAGGTTATTTCTGACAAAATGCCACCAGTGCAGATCCTTATCAGATGGCACGGATGTACCGGCTGATCTGGATCTACACTGGGTCCAAGGTTATAAAACTTGAGTTCATGCTCCGTGCTCAAAACTCAATTTCATTCTCAAAGCCTATGAGTGAAATTTACAGAATAATACTGCTTACATTGCTTTATTTGAAATCTGTAATGCATAAAAACGGTGTACCAAAACAAATAATTAACAATAAAAGTTTCTTTTTCTTGTAAGCAAAGAAACACAAAATTGAGTTTTGAGCACGGAGTTCAAACTCAAGTTTTATAACCTCGGGGCCTGGTCACACATGCCTAAAAATGGGGATATATGGAGTAATATAATACTTTACAAACTCTGAGTTTTATGCTAGCTTTTCTTAGTTCAAAGGTATTGAGCCCAGCTGGTTGCAAGCCATCAGTTTATTATATTATTGCAAAGGCATGGAATAATATTAAGTGTGTAATATCTTTACATATTAAGTTGGTAGTGCAGCAATATACTTAATAGTAGGCTATGACTTAAATAAGAATGACAGGATCGGCACCCTTTTTGTAGGTAGGTTCAGTTACCTGTACCAGAACTAATGTTTTTAGATCTTGGCATAAAGACCAAAATGAGATTTTTGAACAAAGTAAATCCTTTGTTTTAAAATTAAATTTTCACTACTTACTGAGTTACTCATAGTCATATTGTGCTTTAATTTCCTTGACCACTTCTCTTTTAAATAGTCTAGATAGCACTACAAGTTAATGTATATTTTTGTTTCTGATAGGCTCTTAACTGTATTGCTTCTTGTTTGATAAATTGTCAGATTTTTGTTCCCTAACCCTCTACTCCATATATTCGTGTATTTACTTGTGTGCAAGCAGTGTAGATCCAGATCAGATGGCTCATCCATGTCATCTGATTTTGATCTGCACTGGTTGCATCTTGGTCAGAAATAACCTAGTAATAAATAATGAAGTGAACAGTGTAGATCCTGATCAGATGACACAGAATGATGTACCAGCTGATCTGGATCTACACTGTTCACCTAGGCCATAAATGCAAGTATTATAGAGGAAAGGGTTAACCCATTAATATGAAAAAAATTGTTAACCTTTTAATTCATGGAATGCATGTCATCCCATGGGCAAATCCATGCCATCTGATCAGGATCTACAATGTTTGCTTTTAGATTCATTATCCAGTGCCCAAGGTTATAAAACTGAGCATGGAAACCAGTCTCAAATCTCAAGCATCTGATTGGCTGAAATGGCGACCAGTCGCCATTTCAGCCAATCAGATGCTTGAGATTTGAGACTGGTTTCCAAACTCAGCTTTATAACCTTCAACCCAGAACAGCTGGAACTAGTGGATCTATACTGGTTACCCATGTGATAAAAGTTAACTCATGGATTTAGGGTATTAGTCAACCCCCAAAAAACCAAAAAGAAAACTATTAACAATTAATTTAATGAGATTTTTGTTTCATGTATTTCAGACTTGTAAGTAGCAGATGATGGAAAACGAATCTGAGACCACCGAGGAAGTGAGCACAAGTTCAACAGATGTGTACACAACTCCTATCGCTCTAGGATTTGAAGGTTTCCACTCTTGTTATACGGCATTCAACGTGTTTTTTAGAGAAACTCCACAGATTGCAGGCATTTTCTTTAACCCTTTCCTCCATAAACACACCTTTATTGCAAATCTGTGCCATCTGATCAGGATCTGCACTGTTCTCTTTATGATTCGTTAGGTTTTTTCTTACCATAATGCAATCAGTCCAGTTCCTGACCAGACGGCACGGTTGTGCTGGCTGATCTGGATCTGCACTGATCACACATGCGTAAATATGGAGGAAAGTGTTAACTTTAGTCAAATGATGATGTGCACACAATATAGATCAAGATTAGAATGTGCAGTCTCACTGTTCCCAATTCATTTGAGTAAAAACATAGTATTACATTAACATACAAACTATGAATGAGCGTTTAAAATCCGCAAAATATCTCAGTTAATAATGAAACTACCTAGTAAAATCCTTTTTTGAAGAAAAATTAAGTGCAGAACGCCTGTTTAGTGGATCCGCTACGTGACTGGGATATTCCTCTCTTAAACAGTGACTAAACTTGAAATTTTTGACAGTAATTTGAAGATACAATTGATTTTAAATGTTTATGATATTCTTTTAATTTAAAGGGAGCTAGTTTGAATTAACTACGTGAGAGCTTATTTTCATTCTGTTTCCTTTTTTTAGCACTCAATGAGGCAACAGATCCAAGCTCCAGTCCCCCAAGAGTATATGGACCCTTAAATTACAATGAAAATGGTGAGCTGACAAAAATTAACCCTTTATGCATACATGTACAGCTGTTTCAATATTCAATGTGCCATCAGTGTTTATCAAGGTTAGCCTGCACTATCTGTGCAGACTGTATCAGGATATACACTTCATGCCTGAAATAACGTAATAATGTATCAAAGAAGGGCTAGTGTAGAGCCAGAATAACTTGATGAATCTGAAAGCGAACAGACTGAGTATAGATCCTGATCAGACAGCATGGATGTGCCAGCTGATCTGGATATTACTTGTTTGCTAATGCAATAAAATATGTACATTGTATATATCTATGGAAAAAAGTTTTAAAACGTTTCATGTTATTGCTTTAATATAAGTGAAATATTGCTAGTTTTAAAAGCCCAAATAGTAAATAACTTGAATTTAAATTCTATTTTATTTAAATAAATTTGGAAATAATGATTGTTTCAGGAAAATGTAGCATGGTTCAGTTTTAAAGTTTAGATGGCTCTTGTGTATCTTATAAATGAACCATTTAACCCTTTACTCCATATTATACACCAATCTGATTAAAATCATCTCCCGAAAACCGCTAACCATTCAGGATCTGACGTCGAGTCACTAAAACGTGCTTTTATCAATAACCCTTTGAACCAATCAGATTGTCGCCTACAAAATCGCAAAAGTGAAAGTAAACTTAGTATTTTAAACCATGAAAAGTGTTTACAGCCTGGTTAAGACATATTTTACTGAAGATATATGTGTTTTGTAGTATTGCACTCATTTCTAATGTAATGACATCTTCAGATCATTTTGCAAACATTATAAATCATTCTTCCTGCGTTGACAATATCTAAAAATAGTAATCGGGGAAAACCGCTATAGCTTATGTACGGTGTCTGCGGGGGGTCATCAGATCTAACAGTTTGTTAGATCTGACTTTAGTAAGATTGTATTATACAATGACGGTAACTAGACAGTGAAGATCCTGATCAGGATCTACACTTTTTGTTTTAAGGTTTGTTATTTCTGACCAAGATCACCCTGGCTAACCTGGTACGCTTCGCGAACGGCACTACGCCGCGATCACGGCATATGCAACGCTTTTAACCGGCATAACCGGTGTCAATGTAGGAGATTTTGTGGGGTAAGGTTGGAAAATCGCCGAGTTTTTGGTTAGATATTTAAATAATACTCAAACCAATAGGCCTATACGGCTGTCAGATCATGGCTATTTATGATTCTAGTCTTCTCTGTGTCCAGAATACAGTAGTTTGCTCAATCATTCGTGAAAATGGACCTCTCTGTGCTGCAAAACTTGTAAATTTCCTGTTCAAACGTATTTTTTCTTGATCTAAACTGAAGTCTTGTGAAGAATTATGACTGCATAAAATTTTTTTGGACTGGAGGACACTGCAGTGTGAAATTTGAGTGTGTTTTATCTATATTTTAACTGCTTCTTGCAAAAAATGAGAGGCCACGCACCGTGCACCGGCACTTGATTTTTGCTACGCTGCGTATCACGGCATTTTATGCGATGCAGGTATTAAAATATGCTTTAGTTGTCGAAATAACTGTTTCTTCACATCTAATATAGTTGTAGATTGTTGTGTTGGTGTACATTACAAAACATTGTTTGACATACTAAAAAATTCTTCCATCAACAAGCAGGAGCGGATCCGGAGGGTATTTTTCGGGTCGCTCACACCCCCTTTTGGCGCATCAATATTTAGATTTCATGGTAATTATGACTAGAAAGTTGGAATTATCACACAACTACCTTAAGACTGACCCAAACAAACTTCTTTTGTGGAAATCTTTGATCCAACCCTGAACAAAGCTATCAGTCTGAGAGTATTTCATGCAATGCAGGAGTCCGCTACCGATGAAAACCCCAATCAATAATTTGTGAAAGTTTTGTGATTATGTTTACTTAATAACAATTATATTAATATTTTCATGGGGATTATGGCCAGAGAGTTGGAATAACTACCATAAGGCTGACTAAATCGAACCCCTTTCTTTTGAAAATGCTTCATCCAACTCTGAACAAGGCTATCAGAGTATTGCACGCAAAACAGGGGTAAAACCCCAATCAATAATTTGTGAAAGATAGTTTATGTTTTTTTTTTTAAATAACTGACTTGACCTTTGGCCTGTGGTTAAAAATGAAATAATGTACATAATGCTGTAACCACTTTACATCAAATATGTATGCCAAGTGTCATCACTGTATCTTGTTCCTTTTACTTTATGAGTTATTGAAATATTAAGTTTTCTCTATTTTAATAACAGACACCTACCGTATACCATTGGTGAAAATAAAAGGCCTTGCATAATTTTCGTATTGCCATTTAAATGAATGATCTTTACTACTTCTGAAGTTATAAAAGTATTTTTTCTTATTTATGTGTACCTGGCCTTAGACCATTGGTGAAAAATGATCCTGCATATCATGCACTTGGTACACAAATTAAAGTGATTACAGCATAATGTACAACATTTCATTTTTTCACAACATTTCAAAGGTCAAGTCAATTACTTGCAATAAACATAATTAGCACAGTCACATTACGAAAAATTACGTCAAAATTGCAAAAGAAATGAAATGTTCAATACCCGTCACATTTAGTATAAACAACAACATATCCGAAATTGGACAAAATCAGACCACGGATACTCCCTTAGTTAGTATTTTAAAAATAAGACAAGTTGAACGCAAAAATATAACATAAATCAATTTCTTTTTGTAAAACGCATTCTTTTCAATACGATCTTTAAAAATATAGTCTTTCATCCGACTTCTTTACATCATGTAAATGATTTTTGTCAATAAACATTAAGTTTGTTAAACATTAATATATTACATTTTACATGTAATAGACAAAGTCTGAAACAATGCTTAATGATGATTTGCCACACCCACACCCTACTGCTTCTTAACAAGGGGTAGATTTTTATATTCAATTTAACTTTTATTGAAACAATCAACGTCAGATAAATCTATCTTTCACAAATTATTGATTGGGGTTTTCATCGGTTACGGACTCGGGTATTGTGTGAAATACTCTGCTAGCTTTGTTCATGGTCGAATAAAAGATTTTCAGAAAAAGAAGTTCGTTTGGGTCAGTCACAGGGCAGTTATGTTATAATTCCAACTTTCTGGCCATAATCACCATTAAAACCAAATACTGATGCGTCAAAAGGGGGCTTGAGCAACCCTAAAGAATACCCTCCGGATTAGCTCCTGCTTGTTGATAGAAGAATTTTTAAGTACATCAAAATCTTTTTTGCAATGTACACCAACACAACAAACTACGGCTCAATTAAATGTGAAGAAACAGTAAAAGATTTTGACAACCAAAGTATAGTTTTATACCAGTATCAAATAAAATGCCGTGATACACAGCGTAGCAAAAATCAAGTGCCGGTGTACGGTGCGTGGCCTCTCATTTTTTTGGCAAAAAATAAGTAAAGTATAGATAAAACACACACAAATTTTACACTGCAGTGTCCTCCAATACAGACATTTTTTATGCAGTCATAATTTTTCACTAGACTTCAGTTTAGCTCAAGAAAAATACATTTGAACAGGAAATTTACAACTTTTGAGGTCCATTTTCACGAATGATTGAGCAAACTACTGTATTCTGGACACAGAGAAGACTAGAATTATAAATAGCCATGATCTGACAGCCATATAGGCCTATTGGTTTGAGTATTATTTAAATATCTAACCAAAAACTCGGCGATTTTCCAACCTTACCCCATAAAATCTCCTACATTGACACCGGTTATGCCGGTTAAAAGCGTTGCATATGCCGTGATCGCGGCGTAGTGCCGTTCGCAAAGCGTACCAGGTTAGCCAGGGTGAAGATGTGACCAGTGACCAAGGTTATAAAACTGAGCAAGGAAACCAGTCTCAAATCTCAAGCATCTGATTGGCTGAAATGGCGACCAGTCGCCATTTCAGCCAATCAGATGCTTTAGATTTTAGACTGGTTTCCAATCTCAGCTTTGTAACCTTCAGTCCAGTGCAGATCTAGATCAGATAGCACAGATGTGCCAGCTGATTTGGATCTACACTGGTAACTTGCAATTGAAGTGCATATAATATGGAATAAAGGGTTAAATATTTAAAAAAGTATTATGTAAGAGCAAAGTAGCTGGTGAGCTAATCCTTTTTATCAATGCACCATTTAAATATTAAAAGATTAAAGAGCTAAGTAGCTTTAAGGCTCTACATTTTGAACTCTTAATTTACAATAATATTATACTTCAGTTATGCAGCTTGCTTCTGTTTATATTTCAGAATCAAACTCGTGTGTAGTGGCCTTGCACAAGGATGTCAGAGGCAAGTTGGAAACACAAATTATTTTAAAGTGTCATGTTGTTAGCCATTTTTAATTCTAATGGTGCTAGAAATACTTTTTTGCATACAGTTTAACCTTAACCTGTAACTCCATATATATTTGCCTATATTGCATGTAATACCAGTTTAGATAAGTTCAGCCTCCACAACCTTGAAAGGTTGGACATATTCGCAAATACTTATTTTCTCATTTTTCTTAATCTGAAAAATAATTTCATAATCATGCGGACATCTTTGTGCACATTTATTTTTGCCATCTGTGACAATTTTAACAAAATATGAGTCTGTGACACTGCAAAACAACACATTTTCAGTGCAACTACAGTAAAAAATAATTGGTCACGAAAATTTGTTGGTTTAAGAAAGTAATAGCTTTAGCTGTTTTTCATTTTCAGATCCGACAGTGATACGTGGAAGATGTGGCTTTTACAATCTTGGCAATACATGCTTCATGAACTCAGGTCTGCAGTGCCTGTTGAGCACTATGCCGCTGGTCAGGTTCCTGATTGAGTATTACCAGACCCAGCAGTCACCTGATGACACCCTGTTCGGGCAGTTTCAAAAACTGTTCGCAAAAGTTTGGAGCGGACACTTTTCGATCGTCCATCCGAAGGGGTTTAAACAGACCCTTGGACTGTACCATCCCCAGTTCCAAGATTATAGACAGGTGCTGCTCTATACTTATGTTCATAACCTGCTTTTTTCTGTCGCCTTTTCAAAGACAAAGAAAAGATGATACAGAGGGATTGCTTTATCCATCAATCAATATTTTGGTCACTGTATCTGTTTACCATAGTGTCCTTCAAATCATATTTCTTATGTCAACAGGACTTTGATTAAGACAATATCTTAAGCTCGAATTCTCATTTGAAAGTGTTACACTCCTATTTTCTTGGATATTGTCAAAAAAAACACTTAAAATTGGCTATAACTTTGCCATTTCTTAATTATTTCATTTTGTAATTCTGGAGCAGAATAGTAAAAATTGTCAATTTAATTATTTTAAGGTTGTAACAATTTACTGGTGAATAATCGTGATTCAGTGTGGGGCAGTTTGGTAAATTAAATTGTGACCCATGGTATCACCAGTATCACAAATCATCCTGATAAAATGATAGATAGACTTCAAACATGAATATATACTCTGACATTACTAAATTCAGTTCAAATGCTGTTTCAATAGAATGCATAGAGATTACTTGTTTCAAATTGAATCATAATTACGGTATAAGCAATAACAATAAAGGCAGTAATTTGAAAAAAAAACATGTATTGTGTAAAGAGGCCAGTATATAAACTCGTATTATTTTCAATTTTAGCATGACTGTCAAGAGTTTCTGGCCTTGCTATTGGACAGTCTACATGAGCATTTGAATTTCAAAAGTCAGCAAACCAATCAAAATACAGAAGCAGGGCCAAGCGGTGAGAAACAGCCAATAACATTTGAGCACAATATCATTAACAAAACAGCATGCTCAACAAGTCAGAGCTTCAGTGAAGATGAAAACAGGGTAAACGATATTTCGAGGAATGCTGTTACAAGTCACTCCTCGTTAACCTTTGATAAAATGAAAGAGACAAACGTTACACAGTCAGGGAGACTTTTGAGCCATGAATTAAAGGCATCAGAAAAGAGAAAGGGGGGCTCGAACATCGCTGGGTTTACGGTTAACCTGATCTCGGAGGACAGTAATCATTCCACCGTTTCGGAACAAAGTTCTGATTCAGATCAATGTTCTGTGATGAAAAATTTGAAGTTGAGATCCAGTCCAACTGCATGCCAGTCTACTGGTGGACTTTCACCTCGAGTTGTGAATGAATTAGATTGTAAATCGTGTGATGTTTCTTCGTCAGATGACGTTAATGTGAGTAAAGATGTTGAAATGGACTGTGGTAAAAGTGAGATTACTGTAGATTGTGGAATACCTGAACCAGATGGGTTTAGGCGGGTGCATAGCCTGCAAGATTTTCATCTTGATGACAAAACGCTTGGAAGCGTGATCTCCAAAGCATCTAGTGACATTGATCTAGTCAGTAAAGCTTCGGGTGATATTGATGAACAGGGAAATTTTGAAAGAGATGTGAAGATAAATGAAGTGGCTAAACGTAAAGCCAGAAATACGGTTAAGTCTTTCATTGAAAAGCATGACAGTGATAATAAAAATAATTTAATGTCTGTCAGTGATATAAGAGAATCAAAATCAGAGCCTTTTGTTCTAAACAATGCTATCCCAGCAACATCAGTTCCCTCCCTTGATGACATTTATGCCAAAGAAACAAAAACACTGAACACGAATGTTCTCGCAGACTACATGGAAGAATCGGTAGCAACAGATTCGGAGAAATTCTCGAAACATGATAATACAATGGACAGAAGTGATGTTATTGAAGAAGATATTATCAATAACGTTATGGAGGTCACTACAAAAACTGACGGGTTTGAAATTCCGAAGAAGATCAAAGATGTCAATATACGGGCTGACAAGAAAAGTAAATCACCGAAAGGTGCTTGTGGTTCGAATGGGATGACTTCTGAGAAAGAAGATTGCTTCTCATTAGAAAGCGTCAAAAGAATGAAATTTGAAGGCACAGAGAAAAATCTTCAAATGCAAGAGATTTGTAAAATTCAGAAAGAGAGGTTTTTGAGCGAAGCTCTGAAGGAAATGAAACCCAAAAATGTAGAGCGAGTTGAGAAGTTGTCTTGTACGCGTGAAGCGACACCTAGTGTGGACAGTGATGTTGAAAGCGATATGATTGAAGATCAGGATGAAGGGAATGATATGGAAATTTCAGACGACAATGAAGCGGAGGTAGAAGGTTTACAGTTGAGAAGTCCCATGACTCTGGCGGAAGGGGCGATGTATACAACATCGGAGGTTCTAGCTGCGGAAGAGGCTTGGCAGAAATATTTACGAACCAATGACAGTGTTGTCGTGGACACATTCCAGGGACAGTTCAAGTCAACAGTAAGTTTGTCTCTTTTATGACGTTGAATATTAAGGGCTTTCCATAGGATAATTATAAATAGCATGTGGCTGTTTATATTAGGAAATTAACAGAAGTTCGAGGAAAGTTTTGGAATGATGCATATTTGGAATAGCCACATTCAGAAAACACATCCTCCCCACATAGCTGACAAGTAAAGTGGAAAAGAGGGATTGGGTTTAATATTATATGAAGATGATATAACAAACTATTTAATGAAAATGGGAACTTAAGGGGTAAGCTGCCTTTGAATGGTCAATGGCAAAACATTTTGCCATTTTAGGTTTAAACTGTTGAAACAGGTTCTAGGATGCACCAACCATGCACTTGCCCCATACAGGTTTTCATATCATGAACAACCAAGTACAAATTATCTTGATGAATAAATGGAATTCACTTCAACCCACTCTTTTACTTAACAATGTTGCAAGCAGAAACAAGCAAGCAAACAAATATTAGGAGCTAATTTCATTGTCAAGCAAACTTGTCATAAACATTTTTATAAAATATTCTCTTTACTATAACTGTGTCATTCATTTCATGACCGCAAACAAATCATTGTTAGTTTGTAATCAAAATTTTCATTGTAACTAAATGTAACAGTTTTGTATTGCCAAATGAAGAGTCCACAGAAAAACTTTATTGATACATTTGTGTAACTTTTAGTTGATTAGTCGTTGATATTGTTAATTTCAGGTTGTTTGTGCTGAGTGCAATCGTGTATCAGTAACATTCGAACCATTCATGTATTTGTCTGTACCAGTTCCTCATGCTATGGAAAGACAACTCTGTAAGTCGATTGTGCCAGGTACCATTTAACCAGGAATGTCCTATCTCTCTATCTGGCTTAATTGCTGGATATCATTTACCTTCAAACCATTCTTGTGTTTGTCTGTTGGTATGCAGTAAGTGCAGTAAATCCAATATTCTGTCTGTATAGGCAATCTTCTGGACAATACAGAAACAAGGTACTGGCTTTAGCAAGAACCTATATGAAAAAAATCAGTTTCCACTGAAACATTCTTTTGTTATCCAAAGATGTTTTACTTAAGGGTTCTAAGTCATCCATTTGACATAAGCGTTATACTGCATCTTATTTCCGACAAAGGAGGATATCAATCAACATTGTGTAATTCATTGTGTCTGAAGGTCCTTCAGGTTCATGTAGATAAACTGTTGTTCATTTGTAATAGAAACTATACTGAACAAAAAATGTTTTGCAACTTTCTCAATGTTTTGCATGGAAGGGAAATAAAAAAGACAAATGGTACAAAAACATATGTTTTTTTATTAAATCCATAACAGAGACACAATGTAAACATAAAATTATGTAGTAAGACAGATTTCTAATGTGTTTTTGACAACTTAAAATGTTTCGAGGAATTTCACATATTTCTACTTGAATTTCTCTCATCCTAAGAAAGCTGATATGTGAAAAAATTACAGCCTATATCCAATCATTTTTGTCATTCTTTTTCAATTGTTATTGATAAAAGCTTCAATTTGCATAAAGGATATTATGCTGGGACAATAGTTCTTTCATAATAGGATGGTTTTGTATCACTTGTTAACTTTCATTGTTTTTAACTTTTAAAAAATGCAAAAGTTGCAAAACATTTTTTGTTTGAGTATATTTGTGAATTAGAGACCACAAGTCTAGCATGGATTTTGACAGAATTTCAAGTGGATGGCAGCTTTAATACTTGTAGATGTAATATAATTTTATGTTACCTCAGATATTTGAGACCAATCTTAAACATTGAGCTTTTGATTTGTAACAATGAGCCCAAGATCTTAAAACCAAGATCTGGGGCCAATCTCACAACAAAGCTTTTGATTGGTTCATTTGAAGATTAGGCTCAGTTTTAACCAATCACATGCTTTAGACAAGAGACTGGTCTAGTGTCTCAACTTTATTCTTTTGGGCCTTTTATAAGCTAGTTACTATTGGGGATAAAAACAGTTTTATTACTTGGGCTCTGATCTCCATTGTATTGGTTCATTTGAAGATTAGACTCAGTCTAAACCAATCACTAGCATTAGACTAGAGACTGGTCTAGTGTCTCAACTTTATTCTTTTGGGCTTTTTATAAGCTAGTAACTATTGGGGATAAAAACTGTTTTATTACTTGGGCTCTAATCTCCATTGTATAATTCCATAGATATTTCGTTTATAACATCAGCGGCCAGTGAAGAACCAGATCAGCCAGCACATCCACGCTATCTAATACAGATCTACACTGTTTACCTCTTGGTCAGAAAAAAGCTCACGCATCTGCAATCAAACAGTGTGGATCTTGATCATACTGCATAGATATACAATCTGATCTGGATCTACAGTGGTTACCCATTAGATAAAAGTCATATTCCTTGGAGTAAAGAGACATATGTTTGTGTTGTAGGTGTTACGTACATATCCCAGAAATCCGAAGCCACCCAGTTCCTGTTGGAGATGTACAAACAGGATAAAATTCTCCGGGTCAAGCAAGAACTCTGCAATCTGATTGGTGGAGAACCTGGTGACATCATCATTGCTGAGGTCTTAGACTGGCACATTTCCAGAATTCTAGTAAGTTTTGAGATTTATATTCAATTAACCTCTAGTTTTGTAGTGAGAGTGACAAATGAGAATTAATTCAGTCTGGCACTATAACCCTTTCTTCATATAAAAAGGTTTTATTAGGTGTATAACCAGTGTAGATAAGATCAGCCTGCTGATATGAGTCTACTCTGGTCATTTCCTGGTCGTAAATAACCCAATAAGTCAAACAGTGAACAGTGTAAATCCTGATAAGATGGCACAGACATGCTGGCTGATCTGGATGTACGCTGTTTGCCCATGTAGATTATGAGAAAATTTCAGAAAAGGCCGTAATTTTTATTTTCTCTTGGTGCGTCTGATTTATTAATTTAAAACCATTGTCTTAATGGATATGCCTTTAATCACATGGGCAACCAGTGCAGATTCAGATCAACTGGCACATCCATGATGGCTGATCTGCTTCTTTACTCCTGGTTTCTTGGTCAGAAATAACAAGTAATGGGTGAAAACATTTAAGGATTGAATCAATATTTGATGGTTTTCATTTGGTTATGGAAAACAGTAGGGTTGTTTAAAACAATCCAACTGTTTTTCATACCCAAATGAAAAAAATCAAATATCGATTCAATCTTTATATCTACACACATTAATACTCTCATTAATACAGAAATTAATAAAAGAATTGGTTATATAACGGCTTTTTCTTATGGCTGTTAGAACGGCCACATTCATGACAAAGTGAATGACGGCACGCTTTTTCGCAACAACTCGTGGAAAAACGTGCGTGCTTGGCGATGTCACATGTCAAAACATTGTGCAACGTCCAATAAACTGTGTATGGTTCTTCAGGAGCCACGCTTTTTAAACTATTTTGTCACACTGTTTACCATTAGAAATTATGATTTTTTAGGTGAATAAGACTTCATCATAGAGAATGAAGTTGAAGCCTAAATATATGAAAATAGGAAGAAAACATGACATAAATGAAACATTTATATATGATCTCTCCACAGGAGGATAACACAATGCTTCGCTACATCAATGATACCTCGAGAAAAATCTACGCGTTTGCCATGGACCAATCAGCATCAGCTAGTCTAAGGGATCCTCTTTCACCATCTGTCCAACAGGACACGGACCTGTCCAATTCCCGAGACAGCATTACGGCTCAGCCGGATATTTTCAGTGATGTGGGGACTTTCTCAGTTACCAGCAGCATGAACTTTGGGTCAAACACTCTGTCCGCAGCCTCATCCTATTATGGTCACGCACAAGAGTCAGATTTCACAGTCGATACAACAAACGAGGCAATGGTTGGAACAGGATTGTGGGAATGGAATGAACGACCTGAAGAGAAAAGACGGGGCAGTTTGGAAACAGAGTTTGAAGACAGTTTAGTGGCTGACAGCACATCAGGGAATGGTATGAAGCTTACAATTATAAACATGGAGTGGCTTTTATGGCAACTTTGGAGAAATAGTCTCCTAAATGACTCAAACTGCTGTCTTTACTGACCCATTATATATCTTTTATACAAGAGCTCAGAGCTTACATAACTTCCCATTAAATTTGCATAAAAGTTTCTCTGTTCTTAAAACCTAAGGGCTAAGATTATAAAACTGATATTTAAAACCCGTTTTAACCAGCATCAGATTGGCTGAAATGGTGACTGGTCAATAGAGGAAGACTTGGGAGAAGTGGTCTTCCAAAAGTAACCTAACTATTGACTGCAAAATTCTCCATAATGCAGTAAAACTATAACAAAACTTCTCCCTGATTTGCAAGTCTTTTGAGAGCCCTGATTAAAATAAAAAAATTAATATATTATATTAAATCATAAGCGAAAATTTCAGAAAATGTTACACCCCCAGGGGCGTATTAAAGGAAGTTTACAGTAATTAGTAGAGTTATTAAGGTATTTTTATCACTATACATTCTCTGCAGCAGGTTTCAGTATTGATGAGGACGTGTCAAAGGCAGATAGTCAGCAGTCTGGCGAGCAGAGAGACAAGGCAGCGGTGACAAGCTCTACAGTGGGTGGGGTGACGGATGAATGGAAGTCTTGTGCAATTTGCCTGGAGGAAATGCCAGAGAATGAACTGATGGTCCATACAACTTGTGGGGGAACTTTCTGCTCGACTTGTCTTGAGGTATTTTTTGTTTGTTAGCTCACCTGTCACATAGTGACAGGTTGAGCTTTTGTGATTGGCTTTCATCCGTCGTCCGTTCACAATTGTTGTCCGCACTCTAGAGCTCTTATCTTTTCTCAACAATAGCAGCTTTATTATTTGACTTGATTTTATTAAACTTGCACACAACTCTTGCAGTTGTTATATTATATTGCTATTTACTACAATATACCTTTAAAACTGCCCCCAAAGTGCTAACTTAAAGATTGTTTGATGTATCTCATTTAAAAACACTTTGCATGGGTTGAGAAAGTGGGTGGGTGGGGCTAGATGTTTTAATTAACAATAGACCTGTTCACCCCATCCCTTTTAAAAAAAATTTTCTCCATGGCATATGGCAGTTATCCCTTGGGCAAAATGTGTAAACCCAGATCAGTAGGCATATCCATACCTCTGATCAGAATCTACAGATTGTCGCTTATTAATTTTTTAGGTTATTTCTGACCAAAAAAGCCATCAGTGCAAGTCCTGATCATATTGCATGGATCTGCTAGCTGATCTGGATCTGCACTTGGCTTACATGTGTTAAAACATGTATATATGGAGAAAAGGGTTAAAACAATGTGGCACTCAATTTCAGTGCTGTTTTTGAGGAAATTCACTGTGCACCATCAGTTTTATCAATTTTAGCAGTAAATTCTGATTGTCCTACTAAATATCAATATTATGTCATAAGTATATTGGTTGCCACCAGATAAATTTCTGTGCATTTAATTTATAGGGTATTGAAAGAATTATTTAAAAAAATTATTTTAGATTTCTTTAATGTAAAATTGTGATAGTTGTTGCCAAAAATAATAAGGAATAAAAAACAAAGATAAAGTTAAAAATAAAGGGAGGTAATTCAATAATTGTAATATGATGCTGGATAAAGTTATTTATGCATTTGTGATTTAAAAGAATTGTTTTATATGTAAATATAAAAATAATTAATTAAAAGGGTTAGTTAGAATACAAATATTTTGAAACTTCTTTAACAGGATTTAAGTGTTTTCATTTCTTCTTAATTTTATATAGTGTTTTAAATCACTTTATTGAGAATAACTATTTTCTCATTGAATTCACTATTATATTTGTAATTTTGACGCCATTATTGAAATGGCTAACATAATATATACGGCTTAAAAGTCGAATAAATCTGACACAGTTTAATTATGAGGTTTCTATAATTTTACTGTTCATATTAACCAGAAGCTTACAAACTTATTTTATACACCAGAAATATCAAAATGCACAGATATCATGTGATCAATACACCTTCAATTTAAAACTCAAATTACAACTTTTTTACTGCCATGCTTTTCTTGCTGAATACACCTTCAATTTCAAACTCAAATTACAACTTTTTTACTGCCATGCTTTTCTTGCTGAATTTCCCTTTTCCTTTGAACTTCAAAGATCTTTGTACCAATAAAGAACAAAATTGAACTGCTTTATATAATGTATATATTGTACTTAGCACTTGGGCAATGCTTACAGAAACATATCTAAAACGTATCCAATACATATTAAACACAAAACCTGCGTTATAAAACCTCTCACATATAAATTCAACTGTAAGATTATCATAAATGACTGATTGACATTCAGTATATATATATACCGTAAAGTTTCCCCGTGCTTTAAAAAAGTGCCTGTAAGCCTGAGATGCCCAAAGCTGAATGACCATAGATATTCAACCAATATGCACGACAACTCGTGCGTTTAGCCAGTGAACAAAACAACTTTTGATTGGCCCATTCAAAAGATCTTACCCAATCAAAGGAAATTATTTTCCGCCTAATTCGCTTCACTTAACCGGAAGAAAATAAATTACTCCAAGGGATATGGCTTAATGCCTTGGGCAAACATCTGCTTATAGGATATACATGGTTCGCTGTTTGATTCATTAGGTTATTTCTGACCAAGATGCAAACAGTGTAGATCCTTATCAGAGGGCATGGATGTGCTGGCTGATCTGGATCTACACTGTTTGCCCTTTGGATAAAGGTGTATAAGTGGAGTATAGATAAATGATATATCTAATAATAACTTAATACACAAGTTAAAATTCTGAAACAATTTCAATTACGAATTATTGAAATTGCTGATTTATTTCATATTCTAAGAGTGTTATTGTTCAACTTATTCCTTTATTCCAGACTACCTCTATAAATCACATACGGTAAAGATATATTGTAAATAGCATTTTTAATTTTTTTTTTTAGAATAAGTATTTTTTGTTTGAAATTGTAAATTATGTAGACACAAAAATAAAAATCAGTTAATTTATATGTGTGGTAATAAAACAAAGCAGGGCTTTTTCAGGTTTTTTGGGGAAAAAGGCCCCTGCTCAACTTGGGAAGAAAAATTTCACGGTATAGACTAGTTTTACACAGGTTGCATACATAAATTCAAGGAATATAGGTTTCACAGATCACTGATGAAAAGTAAAAAAACTAATGATGTAATTTTAAAAGTCCCTTGGTTATATGTATTCTCTTTTTTGTTTCTTTTTTATAGTCACAAAAGTTATTTCTGTTGAAATGGGCTTTTTTTTCTTGAAATTGGGAATTTTTTTCTTGAAATTGGGAAAAAAGGTCCCTATTTGGCATTGGGAATGGGGCCCATTATCGGCCCTGTGAGACTAGATGAAAAAGCCCTGCAAAGGGAGCTAACAAAATAATTGATATTTGTTTTAATTTTATGGTTATAGAGTATTTAAAATTTGAAAAGTTTTAATATTTTGAAAATATAAAAATAACAAAAAATATGGATAGTTTAAAGTAAAAAAGTAATTGCTGATTATATAGGAATAAAGTGTTTTTTATTTCCCTTTTTCATATTGAAAAGCAGTTTTAAGTCGTAAAAAGTCCATATGGGATTACAAACCCAAAATTGTATAGAAAAGAATTTTGGCGCCAAAAATGGCCAACATTATAAACACTGATTAAGGGCTTACCACACTCCTCCCAATCCTGTTCATAGATAAAAAGTAGGGATGGCAACGAGTAGTAAAATTGGTACTCGAGTACTCGGACAATCTTCCGATCGAGTACTCACGATTTCCGATTTTTATAGTGATAATTCCGTTCGTGTAATATCAGCTTCAACCTACTCAGTATTTATACCATATACCACATATTAATAAAGATACTTACACAACAAAGTGTATTATATCTTTTATTTGTGTTTTGTTATTCTATTATTTTATATTTTTAAAATAAATCAACAAATTTTATCAAAGTTACAACACAGTCATGCGAACATGTACATATACGGTGGTCAGAATAATATTATGTCGTGAAATAATAAAATCAAATAAAAAAATTGAACTAAACTAAAACCATGGGGCTCGTCTGTCTGCATTTTGGGTGTGGTCACTTGCTTATTTCTCAGTAATTACTGGACCGAATTTGATCAGATAAAGAGCACTGTACTCCTGTTTCATTGACATCTAAGTTTGAATATCAATTGGCTGCCATTTTCTCAGACATTCAAAGACAAATTTTGTTTGAAATGCCTTTAAGTTTTAGAGAAAAACGGCAGCCGACTGGTATAAAAGGTTAAATATCGATGAAATTCCTTTAACAGGAGTAGGGTGCTCTCATAAAAAAAATTGGTCCAGAAATTACGGAGAAATAAGGGAAAAACCTACCTGTGATTTTGGTGTGTGCAAGACATTCTAAAAATCAAATGGCTTGCCACCCTGTCCAGAAGATTAGAGCACAAGTTGATTATAATCCACAAAATTTTTCCAGAAAATTATAACAATCTATTTTGGACTTATTTTGGTGTAAACATGCTCCATTGGGGCATTTGTCTAGAAGATTTTGAAGAAAAACCAGACTTTTGCGAGGGACAATAAAAAATTCACAACAAACCTTGCAAGGTTTTGTTTCAATAACTTTTTTGTTAGGACAGCTAGGAAGCTCAAAATTTAAAAAAAACCGAGTCAAGCGTAAACATCGTAAATCCGAATGGGATATGTCATTAAAGGAAATATTTGAATATAATGTGCTTACCGTGTGAAAATATCCGCACAAGTATCAAAATTTCACGATTTTATCCACCATATTGGAAAGCAGCCACCAAATTCCTCGCTTAAAGTACAGCAGACACCATTTATGCTCTACCACCAGTCCTGATTATGTAGCCACAAAAAATAAAAATCAGTTAATTTAAGGTAAGGCCAGAGAAAATAAATTATTAGATTCTCATTCGGATTTTGGGAAAAAAAGGGGCGGGTGGGCACTTTTTAATTTTTATTTTTTATTAACAAAATTTTTAATACCTTATGAAGGTATTTGTGGATGGTCTACAACCCGTTCTGTACGAAACAGAATATGTTTCGATTTTTTACCAATGAATTTTTTGGGGGCGGGTGGTTTTGGACAGGGGCGGGCGGTGATGAGAATTTAAAGTATTTTTTTTCTCTGGCCTAATAAAAGAAAATATTCGAGTGGTAATAAAATAAAGGGAGGTAACAAAATAATTGATATTTGTTTTAATTTTACTGTTATTGGAGTATTTAAAATTTGAAAAGTTTTGATACTTTGAAAATAAAAAAAAATAAAAAAAATAGGTAGTTAAAAATAAAAAATTAATTGCTTATTATACAGGAATAAAGTGTTTTTGTTTCCCTTTTTTATATTGAAAAGCAATTATAATGCGTTGGAAGGCCATATGGGCTTAGAACGTTATATGGAGAATTTTGGCGCCAATTAATGGCCAACATTATAAACACTAAGTTAAATAAATGTGTGTGAATGTAGTAAAGGTGTGAGCTATGCTACCCTGATTCAGAAAACATAGTCTCTCCCCTCCATCCACATGCACACATGCTCAGCTTTCGCATAAACAAAAACTTTAATACAATCAGTTTATATAAAGACATCACAACAATTTATGAAATAAAAACAAGGGGTTACCACCTTGAACTGTTGGTGGCAAAACATGGGGTTAAAACCAGTGTTTTTAAATATCAAAATGTGAAACTTAAACTGTAGAAGACCTGGTCCTGTAAATGTGCTGTTATATTCTTACGATGTTAATGTTCACATGAATATATTAAGAAGTTGTTTTCGGGTTACTAACACAGTAAAATTCACTCACAAAAGGTCATAAAATGTACTGATTAGTCCAAAATTTCGGTGATATTTGCTGCATTGCATATTAGTACAATTTATTATAACATAAAATTACCACCAAAAATAAAGGGAGGTAAGAAAATGGTTGTTATTTGTGGTGATTTTTGTTACTGGAGTATTTATTATTGAAAAGTCACAATATTTTAAAATATAAAGGGAGGTAATAAAATGGTTCTTATTTCTGTTTTTCATATTAAACTGGAGTATTTATAATTTGATTTTAAGATATTGGGATATTATTAAAAATATTTAAAAAAATATTTATTTATTTATTTATTTTTAATATATAAATAAAAATGGCCAAATTTATAATCAAGGATCACTCTCTTACACATTCACCTCTGTTATAGGCTTGGACTACTTTCAACTACTTTGTACTTGTACTTTATCTCAAAAAATAGTTCACCAAGCACATTTAAAAATGCTTGGGTTTCTTTGGTTTGAATGGAAGATAGTGAGATATATGTCATTTGTTTATCCACAAGCTTTCATGTCCTTAAATATGACTGTATAAAATAAGACTGTTGAGTTATGTCAAAATCTTGACATTGAGCCTTTCGCAGAAATGTAAAGTGAGTCTTTCGTAAGGAACGACAACTCTGCGAAGGAGATTGATCAAGGATTTGATGCCAATATTTTGCCAACTTTATATATAAACACTGTTATGGCGCCAAAAGATGGCTGACTTTATAAACACTGTTATGGCGCCAATAGATGGCTGACTTTATAAACACTGTTATGGCGCCAATATATGGCCAACTTTATATACACTGATATGGTTCCAATAAATGGCTAACTTCATAAATGCCGTATGTTTAAGCTATTGTTCAGAATATGAAAATAAACAAATTACTTTCGACCGAAAAAAGTTGAGTGTTGCTGAAGATGTCTGACAAATTTAACCATTAAAAAGTGAAATATGCATAGTTTAGTAGATCTCAGAAAACATAGCCTCCACACAGCCAAAAAATAGCAAGGGAAAGACAGCATGAACTTGATAGTGGCAAAATATAAGGCCAAAACGGGTGTTATCGAATATCAAAATGTATAACATAATCTCAAGAAGACCTGTTAGGCCGTAGAAAATTAATTCCTAGATTCTTATCCCCGCCCGCCCCTCGAAAATCACTGCCCGACGTTTTTTATTTTGAAAAATAAATGAGTACATCAAAATTTACATTACAAGTATGAATCAGTAGAGTACAAAAACACAGTATGAAACATTTAGGTGCATATCAGCAATTCATAGTCTGCTGGACTCTTATTTATCTTTAAACTATAAACAGTGAGAATGATAAATAATAAATAAAACCACTCGCCCTAGTTTTTCCCAAAATTAGGATGAGAATGTAGGATTTAATTTTCTATTGCCTTAACAAAGTAAAGTGTAAATGTACAAATGAATATACCGTATTCAAAGCCATGATTGTAACAGTGTTGCTCACACAGTAAAATTCACTCATAACATGTCTTAAAGATTTGCCTAAAATTTCGGTGACATTCACACCTGTTTAAACATTAAAAGGCAGTAAGTAATTAGTAATACAATAAATGATACATATCATTGAGACCTATAATCTGTAATTAGGCAGCTAATAGAGTTGTTATTTCTACATATTTCTGTAAAGTAATTAGAAAGTGTATGGTAGTCCAACAATAACAATGTTGGAACCAATAAATGGCTGACATTTCAGACAGTGTGTTACTTTGCATAAATGTAGTAAGGTGAAAGCCAGATTAAAAATGTCAGAATAAAATAGGTTTATGGTATGAAGAGAAGTATATCCCACAGTGGTATATATCCAAACATCCGATTGACAATGAATGCTTTATCCATATAAACAGGTTTGATTGCATGTGCGACCATTGTAGATCCAGATCAACTGGCATATCTGTGATGTCTTATCTTTTCTTCACATCTTCAGGTCAGAAATAAACTAATAAATCAGAAAGCAAACAGTGTAGTTAATGATCAGATGGCACAGATGTGCTGGCTGATCAGGATCTACACTTTTTCCATGCCATAAACATGATAAAAGTAATTTCTATAAACTCAGGGCACTAGACATCTTTCAGGAACAGGTACCCATTCCCGCAGGAAGGGGAATTTTGTGCATTTTAAAACAAAAAGGGGAATTTTAAGTCATATACAAATGTTTTGACTAAAGGGTCACATACACTCGTAACATTGTTTTCTACCTCTGATAATAATAACAAGCATATTTTTTACTGTAGACTAACAAATAAAACAATTTATTACTTTTTTATTATTTTTCATTTTTTTTGAATTTTTAGCGGAATTTTTTTTAAAATAATAGGGGAAAAACATACTATTTTGACAGGGGAATGGGGCCTATATTCGGCCCTCAAAACGGCCAAACGAGTGCCCTGAAAGTAAAAGGTTAATAGTATATTTGATGGTAATTTCTGACACATTTTTTTTCAGAATAGAATCTATATTCATATTGTGGTCTTTTTGCAACTATAAATTATGCAGCCAAAAAATTAACGTTTAAAACAAGCTAACTAGAGGCAATAAAAGAAACAAATATAAGCAGGTTAAAAAATAAAGGGAGGTAATAACAAAAATTTTATTTGCATTTTTTTTGTAGTTACTGGATCATTTATAATTTACAACTTCTGATACTTGCAAATAATTAAAAAACTTAATTTTATGGATAGTCAAAAATAAAACAGTAAATGCTCTTTTAGCAGGAAAAAGTGTTTTTATTTCCTTATCATATTGAAAAGTAATTTGGATATTAAAAACGTTAAAAAAGTTCAAGAATTTCCAATGTTTTGATATTGGAATATTTTGGCGCCAGTAAATGGCCACCATTATAAATACTGTGTAATTAGGAATAGAAAAAAATATTTTAGATTCTCATCCCCACCCGCCCCTGTCCAAAACCACCCGCCCCAAAAGAATGTATTGGTAAAATAATCGGAATATATTCTGTTTCGGATGGAAAGGGGTTTTAGACCATCCCAGATACTGATGCTTAGATTATAAAGTAAAAAAAACACATATGGACGGCAAGAAATAACACAAAATGTTCATCATTTCAAAGCTTACCCAAGGCTATTGTGTCATTATTGAAGACTGGTTTGCAAGGATAGGCACCGACCTGCTACTTTTGTTAGTTTTTACTTCTATTCTCAGGTATTTGTAAATAAAAAATAGAAAAAAAAGTCCACCCGCCCTTATTTTTTCCCAAAATCCAAATGAGAATCTAACAGTTTATTTTCTTTGGCCTTACCTAAATTTTGTAAAATGAAATGAAATATTTGTGTGCTTAAAGTTTTTTGCTTATTTCTCAGTAACTACTGGACCGATTTTTTATTGGATAAAGAGAACTGTACTCCTGTCATGAAGCATTTCATCGACATCTAATTTCGAATACAATGGGCTGCCTTTTCTCACACATTCAAAGACAAATTTTGTTTGAAATGCCTTTGAATGTTAGAGAAAACGGCAGCCGACTGATATTAAACATTAAATGTCAATGAAATGCCTTTTAATAGGAGTACGATGCTCTTTATCTAAGCAAAATTGGTCGAGAAAAAACAGAGAAATAAGCGAAAAACCTTAGTAACCTGTGATTTTGGTGTGTGCACGACATTCTAAAAGTCAAATGGCTAGCAACCCTGTTCAGAAGATTAGAGCACAAGTTGATTACAATCCACATTGGGCGCGAATACTGGTTTGCAACCCAGGAAGCAGTCAGTGAGTGTGGTTAATATAATATGTACTAACTTGTTTGACAATCAGTGTAAAACAATAAGTTTAAACTAATAAACCAAACTAAACAAGAATAAAATTTTATCATGTGAATGTGGATTCTGAACTGTGTGACGAAATGTAGCATGTTTGCCTCGTGAGATATTTCATTGAGCACATAATTTATGGCATATTATTGGAATTCTTATAAAATCGATAATTGAGATTTTTTTTTGTTTTATATTGTAAAATTTGTCGATACAAAATAAAAAATGGTACAGAATAATTTAAAAAATAAAGGGAGGTAATTAAAAGACAGCAATTAAGGCTGTAAAATGTAACTTTATGTACTTGTAATTTAAAAGATTAGATTTTAGGATAAACGTTAAAATAACTAATTAAAGGGTTAAGTCAGAGTGCAACAATTTGATTCCTTAAAAGGATTTATGTTGTTTTTATTCTTCTTAATAACCAAATGTATTTGCTCGATTAAATGACTCTTAATGTAATAAGAAAATAATATTTGGCGCGATTACAGGGCTAACATAACAATTTTGAAATAAATCAGATTTTTTTTTTACATAATTTAGTTTCATACCGGATCAGTATTTCTGGGATCAGTATTTCTGCGTGTTTTACTGGGGAAAGAAAATCTTATCTTTTCCCTAGGGAAAAGATAAAGTTCGCGTGCTACACGAGTGACATCAGGTCTTCAAGTTCCCTAAGGTAATTTATTCAAGTTAGTGACATCATTTAGAAATTTAGGTTAACCTTAGCGTCAATATTTCAGCGCAAGGAAAGAAAATTTAGGTTGTATAGATGTACACAAATGTTAGGAACAGTAAAAGGTATGCAAGAAAAAGTATCTTGCATGGGACATTCAGTAAAGATAGAAAAATCTGTCACCTCGGGTGAACAGTTTTGACGGGAACTCGTTCCCACAAAACAGTTCCCCCTCGGTGACAGATTTTTTCATCTTCCCCTCACACTCATTCAAGATACTTATAATCTGGTAGAGAATTCCAGGGTAGATGGTTATAGAACTGATATTGGAAACCAGTCTCAAATCTCAAGCATACGATTGGATGTGTGTTCATGACATTGTGTAAATAAATGTTTTCGGAAGAGGTTAGGATTTGATACCAACCGCAAATTTTTTTAAAAATCTATGTCGGATGTGAATTGGAAATGGTTTTACAAGTAAACTGGAGATTAGTTCTTGGGAACTTTAAACAGATCGGTTATTGAAAACTTTAAACATGAGTATGGCCTTTTGATATTATACCGTGTTCAGGAAAAGTCATCAAATGTAACATTAAGAAAAGATCCGCAGATGGAGTAGCAAAGTCTTTGTCAAGATTTATTCTGGCTGACCGCTTTTGAAATTTTTCTCTGTACTATGTGTACAATTTTTCCAAATTATGCAATATTATGGACATGTGTTAACGTAATTTGCAAGTAGATAGAATCTGATAGTGCCAAGTTAAAAAATGGTTTAATATTTCATTAGAAATTGATTTCAACATTACATGACAGAACATGGTCATTGATTAAGAGGTATCTGTAGCACAAAGTCCAAAAATAGTTATAGAATAATTTTTAAAAATAAAGGTAGGTAATCAAGTACTTGTAATCTGCAGCACAAAATAAATCATAGAGAATAATTTTTTGAAAGAAAGGGAGGTAATCAGATAATTGTAATTTAGACTGTAATTAGTCATTTTTGTTCATGTTAGTTCAATGATTTAAATAAAAATCAAACATTAAAATAACTCATTAAAAGGTTTTGTAAGAAATCAAAAATAAATGATTCATTAACACGAATGTTAATGGTTTTATTATGTGTAAATACGCATTGCCAAAGTATATTTTAGGTTCGTTGGTGTTTATTATGATGAAGTTTATTAATTTTGGTGCCATTATTAGGCCAAAAAAAGAAGGTTTGTTTCTGGTTACATCCTAGAAAAAACATTGGGTCAGTAGGTCGGCTTTCTTTTTGTTTCTTTTTTGTTTAAGGGGAAGGAACCAAAGTCCAGGTATATACCATCTTGGGTGTAAGTAAATACATCAAAGATTAAAATTGTTAAATTTGTACAGTAGACTCCGGGATATCGAATACACAAATTGTCAGCTTAAAATATTCTATTGCCCGGAGTGTTCGAGTTCGATTCGCCGGTTAATCGTATTCATCATTAAATCTGCATATCTTTGTTGACAAGGGTGGTCAGGTAGATTGTGTTCTGGACAATACTCGTGATAAATATGCATCATTTATATGTTTATTAATTGGTTAATAGACCCTTCTGTCATGTACAGCTACAAAATCAAAGTTTCAAATTATATTATGACACCGCGAAATTGACAACGTGAATGTAAAATAAGTATTAAAACAAAGACCTATATATTACCTATATAGGTCTTTGATTAAACACTAACCAATGCGAATATATTCCATGATAAATTACATCCCAATTTTATCTGTAGTATCATATTTCAGTATTATTGCATCATCAACCAATTTAATTCAGCTAAAAATGACAAATGTCACCTACACACTTCTTCTAGATCAAACGATTTCAAAGCAGAGGCGATAAAACAATACAGTCTTGATACGAGCCGACAATTTCCTTTGAAGTTGCATTCCATTTACGGTTGGTATCAATGTTTACCTCCATACTGACTGTCAAATTCAGTCTCCCTATGAAATTAACAGGGAAGGCGGATCAAAGAAATGTACATTAATCTACGAGTATTTTAAAAACATTTTTGAGAAAATTTCTTTTTGTTTGTTTTTGAATTGTGCGGATTATGTGATTATTTAAAAGAGACAAATGGAATTTGAATGTAGAGGTTAGGATTTGATACTGATCGCAAGTTTTTTTTTATGTATGTTGGATGTGAATTGGAAATGTTTTTACCAGTAAACTGGAGATAAGTTATTGAGAACTTTAAACAGATCGGTTATTAAAAACTTTAAACATGAGTATGGCCTTTTGATATTATACTGTGTTCAGGAAAAGTCATCAAATGTAACATTAAGAAAAGATCCGCAGATGCAATAGCAAAGTCTTTGTCAAAATTTATTCTGGCTGCCCGCTTTTGAAATTTTTCTCCGTACTATGTGTACGATTTCCCCAAATTATGCAATATTATGGACATGTGTTAATGTAATTTGCAAGTAGATAGAATCTGATAGTGCCAAGTTAAAAAATGGTTTAACATTTCATTAGAAATTGATTTCAACATTGCATGACAGAACATGATCATTGATTAAGAGGTATCTGTAGCACAAATCCCAAAAATAGTTATAGAATAATTTTAAAAATAAAGGTAGGTAATCAAGTACTTGTAATCTGCAGCACGAAATAAAACATAGAGAATAATTTTTTGAAAGAAAGGGAGGTAATCAGATAATTGTAATTTAGACTATAATTAGTCATTTTTGTTCATGTTAGTACAATGATTTAAATAAAAATCAAACATAAAAATAACTCATTAAAAGGTTTTGTAAGAAATCAAAAATAAATGATTCATTAACAGGAATGTTAATGGTTTTATTACGTGAAAATACGCATTGCCAAATTATATTTTAGTTTTGTTTGTGTGTTTATTAGGATTAAGTTTATGAATTTTGGTGCCATTATTAATTAAATGGCTAATATTATGGACATGTGGGAATATGGTTTGCCAGTAGACAGATAAGTGCAAAGTAAAAAAATGAATAAACATTACATGAGAACTCAATTAACAAAACATCATTAAACAAGAGTGCCAAACTGACACAAAATACGCCCTTCAAAATGCTGATCATCAAAGTTGCGTAACGATCCGGTGAAAATTATTCGACTTGGAGAGCAGATACCGCTAATTCAGTTTTTGGACAATTCAAGGGGCATATCTCAGGAGTGCCTGGGGGGATTCCGCAGGTTATAGAACTTGGTCGAGATATCATGCCTACCAACATATTCACCAAGTTTGATAAAGACCGGATGAAAACTCTTTGACTAAGAGAGCGGAAACAGTAATTTTGGACAATTCAAGGGCCATAATTCAGGAGTGCCTGGGGGGATTTGGCTGGTTATAGAACTTGGTCGAGATATTATGCCCACCAACATATTCACCAAGTTTGATAAAGACCGGATGAAAACTCTTTGACTTAGAGAGCGTAAACCCTTATTTTGGACAATTCAAGGGCCATAATTCAGGAGTGCATGGGGGGATTTGGCTGGTTATAGAACTTGGTCGAGATATTATGCCCACCAACATATTCACCAAGTTTGATAAAGACCGGATGAAAACTCTTTGACTTAGAGAGCGGAAACAGTAATTTTGGACAATTCAAGGGCTATAATTCAGGAGTGCATGGGGGGATTTTGCTGGTTATAGAACTTGGTCGAGATATTATGCCCACCAACATATTCACCAAGTTTGATAAAGATCGGATGAAAACTCTTTGACTTCGAGAGCGGAAACCATGTGGACGCCGCCCGCCCGCCCGCCGCAGGTGTTCCCATAATACGTCCCTTTTTTCAAAAGGGCGTATAAAAATTAATCAACATTTCATCAGAAAAAAAGTGAAATATGCATATCAGGAATCGGCACACTCACAAAACACAGCCTCCCCACACAGCAAAAAAGAAGAGAGGAAAAGAGAGCATGTTGTTATAAGTATGTCAATTCAAATAAAACAATTAACGACATAGAGAACAGATGAGTGCAAAGTTAAAAAATGAATGAACATTACATGAGAACTCGATCAACAAAACAACATTAAAAAATTAACGGCAGAGAACCCTTGGGGTTACCGTCTTGGAACGGTCAGTGGCAAAACAAATTGCCACTGGGGGTTTAAACCAGGTTCTCGGATGCACCAACCTCACACTTGCCCAAACAGGTCCTCATTTCAACAAGCAAGTACAAGTTGTCTTGGCGAAATAACTCCAACCCATTCAACTGCTTAACAATGTTGCATGCAAAAGCACACAAACATATAAAACATAAGAAGCTAATAGCATTGCAAACCAAAATGGTGATATTACCAAGACCAGAGTCTCTGGAGTCAAATAAGCAAAAACACGATGACAGGGATAAAAGAAACAAATCAAGCTTCTAGATTCTTTAAAGAAAAGATTTCCCCTTAAACCCTCATAACTCTCAAATCCATGCCACTGTCATGCAACCAAAGATGTAAGCAACTTGAATTCAATCTTTAGATTTATTAAAAGAGGTATTTGTAGCACAAAGTGAAAAAATGTTGTAGAATAATCTTTAAATTTAAAAGTAAAGGGAGGTAATCAAATAATTGTAATTTAGACTTTTATGAGTAAATTGTGTAAATGTTATTTAGAAATTAATTAAAAAAATAAACGTTTAAATAACTCATTATAAGATTTAGTTAAAATACAAAAAAATGCAAATCAGTAAATGGATTTTAAGTGGTTTTATATATTTTATATAAACAAATATATTTCCAAGTAAATAAACACTGCGTGTTACTGTACTGCTATTCACTGCTGTGAATAAGAAATTTTGACGCTAATAAATGGCAAACATTAATGATACTCTGGAGGTGTTGGGCATTATGAATGTCACCTCGTTCGAACCATTTTTAGCTCGACTATTCGAAGAATAGGGGAGCTATCCTACTCGCCCCGGTGTCGGCGTCGGCACGGCGTCGGTGTCCGTTAAACAAAAAATGCACTTTGGTCCATTACTTGAAAACTACTTATGATATCAACTTGAAACTTGGAATATATATTCACCATCAAATTCTACATCATTACCAACAACACCCATAACTCTGCTACAAATATTTTTCAAGTTATGCCCCTTTTTCACTTAAATTTTGCGTTAAGGAAAATATGCACTTTGGTCCATAACTTATAAACTACTTGAGATATCAACTTGAAACTTGGAATATATATTCACCATCAAATTCTACATCATAACCAACAAGACCCATAACTCTGCTGTCAATATATTTCAAGTTATGCCCCTTTTTTCTTATATTTTGTGTTAAGCAAAATATGCATTTTGCCCCTAACTTTAAAACTACTTGAGATATTGCCTTGAAACTTGAAATATATTTTCACCATCAAAATCTACATCATAACCAACAAGACCCATAACCCTCCTTCCAATATTTTTCAAATTATGCCCCTTTTTCACTTACATTTTGTGTTAAAAAAATATACAGTTGGCCCTTAACTTCGTTATGAATGGAGGGATTTCAAAATAACTTGGCACAAATGTTCACCATGACAAGGTGGTGTGTCGCGTACAATACTCATGCCTGTAGGTCCAAGGTCAAGGTCACTGTTACTAAAAATAGAATTTTCATGCAAAATCGTGTCCGCTCTGTAACTTTGTTATTTCTAATTGGATTTTTAAATAACTTGATATAATTGTTCACCATATCAAGACAGTGTGTCACGTACATGCCCAAGCCTGTAGGTTAATGGCCAAGGTCACTGTTACTAAAAACAGAATTTTCTTGTCTAGGCTGTTACTTTGTTATGAATGGAGGGATTTCAAAATATCTTGGCACAAATGTTCACCATGACAAGGCGGTGTGTCCGCACAATACCCATGCCTGTAGATCCAAGGTCAAGGTCACTGTTACTAAAAATAGAATTTTCTTGTCCAGGCTGTAACTTTGTTATGAATGGAGGGATTTCAAAATAACTTGACACAAATGTTCACCATGACAGGGCGGTGTGTCACGTACCATGCCCATGCCTGTAGGTCAAAGGTCAAGGTCACTGTTACTAAAAATAGAATTCTCTTGTCCGGGCTGTTACTTTGTTATAAATGAAGGGATTTCAAAATAACTTTGCACAAATGTTCACTATGACAAGGCAGTGTGTCCGCACAATACCCAAGCCTGAAGGTCCAAGGTCAAGGTCACTGTTACTAAAAATAGAATTTTCTTGTCCGGGCTTTAACTTCATTATAAATGGAGGGATTTCAAAAAACCTTGACACAAATGTTCACCATGACAGGGCGGTGTATCACGTATTATTCCCATCATTGCACTTGAGTGTCTGAAAATGATGCATAGTGGGGCATCCGTGTCCCATGGACACATTTCTAGTTTCACTTATATTTTCACTTAAGTGCACTTCATCGATAACTTTGCAAATACTTCAGGTATCAACTTCAAACTTCCATTATATTTTTATTTCAGTTCTTTTTCTGTAACATCACTGAAGTGATTGATATTTGACTAAAAGTAAATGTCTCTAATAAAAAATTTCTAACAAGTTTTCTAACAAATTCAGAAATATTAAATTTTCATAGTTATTCCCCTATTCAGTTTAATATTTATGGTACATTTACGAATTATTTCTGTTATTTGAAATGAATTTCTCCCTTACCATTCACTTGTTAATATTTTTCCTGATTGCACATGAATGTATGGCCATAGTTGTTATTGTTTTAATCTTCAAATTGCATTTGTTTCAAATGATTCGAATAGTCGAGCATGCTGTCTCCTCTGACAGCTCTTGTTCTTTCCTCCATATATATGCAATAATGGCATGGGTGAACAGTGTAGATCCAGTCAGCCTGCACATCTATGCCATTAGATCAAGATCTTCACTGTTCGCTTTTTGATAAGGTTTTTTCTGACCAAATGGCAAACAATTCAGATCCTTCCATAATTGCACAGCTGTGCTGGCTGAAATGGATCTGCACTGTTTTCACATGCAATAAAAGGTGTACATATGTAGGAAAGGGTTAAAAAAAAGTCTACAAACTGTTGAAAATGACAACTTCTGCAGAGCTCATCGTGCTTGGTGATTAATACATCCACAGTAGATAGCTTTGAATACCTCCTTAGTAAGATGGCGATATGGGTTGAACCCTTATCTTTATATAAAAGTTTTATTGCCAGGGCGAACAGTGTAGATCCAGATCACCAGGCACATCCATGCCGTCTGATCAGAATCTGGAATGTTTGCTTTTTCATTCATCAGGTTATTTCTGATTTAAATGTTCCAGCTGATCTGGATCTACACTGGCTGCAAGCGTGTAGAAATGTGTGTAGATATGGAGGAAAGCCTAACTCTCAGAGGTTGACGAACGCTTGTAGGGAAATAGACTGGCTCCCATCCCTATGCTCTGTTAAATATTCTAATGTCACTTATACCACAACCATCAATACCTCCAAGAAAATCAACTCCTGCAGGTACCTTACTGATATGCATTTTACATCCCTCATCTCCCAGAATATTGGTTCAGCATATCAGAAAAGAAAGAAAACAAAATGAAATTTAAAAAAAAAAGAGATAATAGTAAAAGTTTTTCTTAATAGACCATCCAGCAAGTACCAGGCTATTGGGGCTAGTAGGGAACTCTCGAAAAAAGAATCAAAGCTTGTTCTGTTTTTTATTCCTGCCATTGTATTCTTGCTGATATTCCACTTACTCCATAGGATATGACTGTGTTCCATAGGCGAACAGTGTAGATTCTGGCCTGAAGGTTATAAAGCTGAGATTGGAAACCAGTCTCAAATCTCAAGCATCTGATTGGCTGAAATGGCGACTGGTCGCCATTTCAGCCAATCAGATGCTTGAGATTTGAGACTGGTTTCCATGCTCAGTTTTATAACCTTGGGCACAGATCAGCTGACACATCAATGCTATTTGATTAGGATCTACACCAGTGGCGTAGCTACTATAAGGCCATGTTGGACAGGAAAATGACATTTTCAAAAGTCCCAAAAATACAATGAAAACAGAACAGGGTGATATGGTAGCAAGTTCAAGCTGTTTTTATCGAATCAAATATGTCTTTAGCTCTTGGGGAAAATGAGTTTTTTGCCAGATGTAAATGCAGGCCTACGTTCGAATTCTCTGTGTTGTCACGCTTTATTTGCAATTTGCTACATTTAATCTCTACTTGTTTAATGCTTTTTTTTGGAGGGGTCGGTGGGGCTTTGCACCCAAGATCCCCTTATCAAATGGCAACCGCCACTAGGAACCCCTTATATGTGCCTACAACTTGTAAAAAGCTGGCTACGCCCCTGTACACGGTTTGCTTTTTGATTCATTTGGTTATTTCTGACCAAGAAATGAACAGTGTAGCTCCTAATCAGAGGAATGAATGTGTTGGCTTTTCTGGATCTACTCTGTTCACCCTTGGGAGAAAGTTGTATGTATGGAGTTACATGGTTAATTATATATTTACCGGTATATTATAATATATTCAGTTTAAAATTCTGATAAAACTTCGCCTAAGAATTAGTGTAGTAATGGTGTTCTGCTATAAAGTAGAGGGTGTCATAATATAAAGGGAGGTAATAATTATTGTACATTTTGTATTTTTTATTGTTTTTCTCGAATAGTAGCTGGAGTATTTATAAGCTAAAAGTTGTGATTTATATTAAATATAAAGATAACTCAGTAATATGGGTAGTAAAGAAATTTTTTTAAAAGTGCTCCTTTACCAGGACTAAAGTGTTTTTATATCTTCATTATATTGCAAGTAATTTAGATTTTGAATACCTACTTGGTGGACCAATATGTAATTTATAAACAAATTACAAATTTTGGTGCCAATAAATGGCCAACATTAAGAAACCTGTGTGTAATTTTATCATCTACATAAATTTAAACATTTTAACAGTGACATAGTGTAGCCACCCTGAGTATTGTTCTTTCTATAATTTCAGATGTCAGCTCAGCATTACCGGGACTCTGTTTATTGCTGTCCAGTAAGTATAAGCTTTACCCTTTAATCCACATCATTTTATGCCTGGGCTGAAGGTTATAAAGCTGAGATTGGAAACCAGTCTCAAATCTCAAGCATCTGATTGGCTGAAATGGCGACTGGTCGCCATTTCAGCCAATCAGATGCTTGAGATTTGAGACTGGTTTCCATGCTCAGTTTTATAACCTTGGGACCAGTGTAGATCCAAATCAGCATGCACATCTGTGGCATCTGATTTGGATCTTAAAAAAACATCACCTGGTCAGAAATAACCTTATTAATCTAAAAGAGAACAGTTTAGATCCTGACCAGAGGGCACGAATGTGCCAACTGATCTGGATCTAAACTGTTTGCACACATAATAAAGCCTGAATATCTATGGAGTAATTCAGGATATTTCTTTTTACCAGTGAAGACAGAAATATATTTTACCAAGTTAGCTTTGGAATTCATATTTCCATGCGTGGCATAGGTAAGAGTGAACAATAAAAATACTGGAGTTCATGACTGATTTCACTGGTGAAAACATATTTTCTTTATATTGTATGCATTAAGATAACGATTTATGTGAATTGAACAGAATAATTTTTCTAAACGATTTTGTTTGGTATATATACTTTGGGTACCGACAAACAGTGGAATCAGGGATTTCAATAGGTTTTAAAAAACACGGGTCATCTGACCCCTAATGTGAATTTTTAAAGGATCATAATCAGATCGTCGCCTGTAATATCGTGTGTTTATTCAACTTTATTGCTTATATAAGTGCTTAACTTCCTTTTAATATATTTTCAAGGGTCAAATAAGTATTTTCTTCATCCATAAAATGCAATAAACTCAATATTAATCTTAATACTTGCAAACTTTGACCACATTTCTCTTAATTCTCCTGCATCAAAATGATTCCAAGCTCAGAATCATGTAGGGTCAAAAGTGGAAAAAGTCAAATTTGCTTGCATTAACATTTTAGAATGCAAAGATATGGAGTAAAAGGTTTGAACATGTGAGTGAGATATGTAAATTGTATAGAAATTGCTGTTTGTCATCATTATTAAATCCTTTTTTTAAAAAGTGTCTTTTAATAATGGAAATTGATGCTTTTTTTAAAAATATATTATTTCAGGTATGTTCCACCCCAGCAGACATGACGGAAGATTTTGTACCTCTCACTAATGCTGCTAATCACAAACCTAAAACACGGTAAGTATGCACTTAATGTTATTGTTATTGATGTGGTTTTCGATCTGTTGGTGCCAGAAAAAACATATGTATAATATACCCTTTACTCCATATATACTGGTCGCCTCTAGTAAGAAATAACTAAATAACTAAAGTTAAGAGATACACTGCCAAAGTGTTGGACACTTCCCCCTTATTTCACTGTGAGGACACTTCCCCCTTATTTCACTGTGAGGACACTTCCCCCATTTTTCACTGTGAGGACACTTCCCCCTTATTTCACTGTTAGGACACTTCCCCCTTTTTTCACTGTGAGGACACTTCCCCCTTATTTCACTGTGAGGACACTTCAACCTTATTTCACTGTGAGGACACTTCACCCTTATTTCACTGTGGAAAAGGGAGGTAATTGGTTAATTAAATTAATACTTCTGTTCACAGTTCGTTGTGCAAAAAGGGAGGTAATTGGTTAAATTAAATGATTTCTTTATAATTTGTTACGCAATTAAAAAGTGTTTTATTGTTATTTTTTTTATTAATTTTGAAATGCGCAGTTTACTTCTAGAAACTGCTTACATGAATTATTAATGCTAAAGACCAAATCCTTTGTCAATTTTAAAAAGTAATATAAGCAACTGAAATGGTAAATGTCAGTTATATTTCGGTAATCGAATGTTTTTCGGTCTTATTTCGGTAAATTTTGCACACCTCGTCAAGAGGTCGAACTCGCTAGCAATAATGAAAATAGATGAATGAAGAATGACTTATCTGTCCTTTGTCTGACCTGGAGTTTAGAGAACTACAGAAAAAGCGAGGACAAGGAAGTCATTTGGATTATATCTTAATAATGTTCTGTAAGGAAGTCCTGCACCTAACATTTTTGCAAGCAGGGCAACACAACCAATGTTGTAGGCATTTTGTATTGTTGCTTTTTTGGAAACAATCAAGAGTTCTTATAATAATAGGTGATTTTGTTTCCAAGTTAAAAAAAACAACAAACAACAACAGGAATTTCAGCAGATTTCAAGTTATGTCATCTGCTTTATTTATCTGACATTATTACAGGAGTAACATCAAGTTCCTTAAGGCACTTTACCCTCGATATAAACCAATTTAATGGCGTGTGCAAACAATGTAGATCCAGATTAGCCAGCGCATCTGTGCCATCTGATAAGGATCTACACTGTTTGCTTTATCATGCATTAGGTTTTTTTTCTGACTAAACAGCAATCCTTTCTGGTGTCTGGTCACAGTCATGCGTTGTAACATATGTATGGAGTAAGGGTTAACCCTTTCCTCCATATATCAGACTTCCTAAAAGTCGCCGGACTGTCGGACCTTTCAGGTAAAATTTGGACTGGTCTTATGTGATTTCCAATGTTGTAGGACTGAGCGTCCGGCAAAAATTTAATCTGCATATTCCAATTTTACTCGCTAAATTACAATTTTACTTGCTGTTTTGATTCGAGACTGTTCCTAGGGAAATGAGTGATGATATCCGAATGAAATATTTTACGTGTTCGTCATCATGACAATTCGTACCACTGAAAAAAAACGAAAACAATACTGTGTTTTGCTTATTTAATGTGTTTAATGTTTCGGTCAGACAGAATTTGTTTCTGTCAGACAGATTTTCACATCTTGTCTGACCACATGTCTTACACTTTTTTCAACTTTCAGGAAGTCTGATATATACGCATTTTTAAGCATCTGCCACCAGTGTAGATCCAGATCAGCTGGCACATCCATGCTGTCTGATCAGGATCTGCACAGGTCGCATTTTGGTCATAAAATAACCTAATGAATCTAATAGCGAACAGTTTAGATCCTGATCAGATGGCACGGATGTGCTGGTTGATCTGGATCTAAACTGTTCGCCCACGCAATTAAGGTGTATGTAAGGAGTGAAGGGTCAAGTATGACATGTCGAGTATTCTTTTTCCAGGATTGTTGCAATTCCCATTTCATATCGCTGTGAACAAGACATATCAGGGGCAGATAATCCATTCCTGTTTGCGCACCCGTCATTGTTGAACTTGCCCAGTAATTTGTCGGGACAGCATATACGCACATGTTTACAGACGTTGAAGCCAGATCTCCAACACTTCAGGATTGTTTTGACGGATGGCACAGTAAGTTTGTAATGATTGCCTTCCAACATATTAGTAAAGTCATTATATGCCTCTCGAAGACAGGTCGTATTATGGGAACACCCATGGCAGGCGGGCGGTGGTTGGCGTCCACATTGAAAATAGTGGTTATATGAACGGGGTGGTCCTAAGGAGGGGTTCACTGTGTATAATTGCAGATTTTCGAAAAAAAATAAAATATGAAATTCAAAGCTTCATTCAAAGTGTATTATGTTGTTTTTTTATATAAACTTAAAGGTAATAAAATAGTTTGTCAACTATATACCTCAGAGCCGCAATAATATATTGCAATACTTTATATGGTTGTTAAGTCAAAATACATTTACATTTATATCTAGATATTGTGTATGCATAAACCAAAATAGCTCACAGAAAAATCTACCTAGTAAACAATTTTACATTCTAATGAAAAATATTGAACTGATTTATATTTATATTAGTAGGCAAGAAATTCAATAGTTCTCAAAAAAAACCAAGTTTCTGGGTTCCCAAATTTGAGGTTTTTATTTTTTTTAATTTTTGGAATAATTTTACTTCATGAAGATTAATGAATTTGCAGTAGCTCACACAAATAATAACATCTTTTTTAATATTCAAAGGGATTACGTTGTTCACGATGCTTGTATATGGAACATTGTTCCGGCTGTGAAATACCTCCGAATGGCGAGGCCATTTTACGACCTGGCGACCATTTGGCAGTGAGCGTAAGAGCTGTAACTGATGGACAAATCGCCAAATATCAACGACTGATGTATCACAGGTCTATGGAAAAACAACGGTCGCATGAACCTGTTACCCTTATGGACTGTTTCAGAGCATTTACTCAAAGGTAACATTGCTTTTTATCCAGGTTTTCCTTGCAAAACCTTGGTGAATAGATTGGGGTGTGTAGTTGGGCATGCATGTGGTAGGCTGTCAACATTAATTTTGGTTAAGATTTTTGTTAAAGTCCACTTTTTCTTAGAAACTGTTCAAGGTAGAGCTTTGGAACTTAGGATAGTTTAGAGATAAAAATATATTTTACCCAAGAACTATGGAATTATGTATTTTCATGTGTGGATAATATTATGCTCTTGTGAAAATACCAATGCCTGAGCTCATTAGGTGAAAAATATAGAAATGTAACAAAAAAGCACTATAGACTTAACTGTGTTGCCCGAAAAACGTACAATAAGAAAATTAACTACCTGCATTACATTCCTTAAAATCTAAAGTGACCAGTAATTCAAAATTAAGTTATGATTTTAAACATTTCCACACATTTCAGAAAACTAAAATAATATATGTACAATGTATGATTGAAGGATGCCAACAATGTTAAAAAGGGAGGTAATTGATGAAGCAAAAATATAGTTTTTTTCACGGGTTTTCTGCAGTTAATAATTTTTTAATGTTTTCTTGTTAATCATGAAATGAGCAGTTCAATTTTATAGAATGCTTGTGCTAATGAAACATATTAAATTATACTTTTATATGTTGTTTAATTTAATAAAAGATATAACGTACGTAAGTGATGTAATAAGCATCTCAACATCGTTACAATTAGTCAAATTTTGTAATCCTCGTCAGAGGCCGAACTGATTAGCATATTACTGATGGTTAATTCCAGATCAGCATGCGCATGGGCCATCTTGTCAGGATCTGCACTGTTAACTTAGTAAGATCAGAAATAACCCATGGATCTAAAAGCAAACAGTGCAGATTCTGATCAGACATCTAATCAAGTATGTGCCGGCTGACCTGGATCTACATTGGTCATTCCAATGATCACTTGGCTTTCATGATAAGAAATTAACCAATGAATCTAAAAGCTTACAATGTAGATCCTGATCTGATCTACGCTGGTCTGGAGGTTATAAAGCTGAGATTGGAAACCAGTCTCAAATCTCAAGCATCTGATTGGCTGAAATGGCGACTGGTCGCCATTTCAGCCAATCAGATGCTTGAGATTTGAGACTGGTTTCCATGCTCAGTTTTATAACCTTGGGCACTGGTAGGGTATGTGATAAAAAGCAAATCCATGGAGTAAAGGGTTATATAAAATGAGCAAGTCTCTTACAAAATGACCCATATCCCTTTCTTAAAATTGTTGGGGTCTTAGTCCCCAGTATCCCAATTGTAATCAAATTTGTGTTTATTTTAATTTGAATGATGTAAGACATTAGATTTTAATATGGCCTTTGGATCATTTTGTAAGAAACTGGCCAAAATAGTAACTAATGCTGCTGTAAAAAAAAACTAGCTATTGTACTAACTACGGTTCTTATGTTGCAGTGAAGATTTGGATGAACATAATCCTTGGTTCTGCCCTCATTGTAAAGAGAACCAGCAAGCCAAGAAAACCATGACAGTGTGGCAGTACCCAGACACTCTCATTGTGCAGCTCAAAAGGTACGATACTAATTAATAACCAGGTCAGTTAGCCTTCACTTAACCCTTTCCTGTATAGACACACCTTAATTGCTAGGGCGAACAGTTTAGATCCAGATCAGCCGGCACATCCGTGCCGTCTGATCAGGATCTAAACTGTTCGCTATTAGATTAATTAGGTTATTTCTGACCGAAATGCGACCAGTGCAGATCCTGATCAGACGGCACGGATGTGCCGGCTGATCTGGATCTACACTGGTCGCACATGCGTAAAAATGCGTATATGTACAGGAATGGGTTAATGCACTTGTATTGCATGGACAATCATTGTAGATCCAGATCCACATCCATGCAGTCTAATCTGGATCAGCACTGTATGAAACTTGTTCTGAAAAATGTCTAGGGAATCTAAATGTGAAAAGTAAATCCCGATAAACTGCACAAAAAATTGAGGTTAAATTTCTTTGTAAATAAAAATTGTTAAGCACTAAATTCGAGAACAGTATAAAAAAAATTGATTATACTGCCTTCCATTCAATTATTATTAGTTATGATTTATTGATAAATAAGTTCCACAGAAATAAGGTGATTTTGCAGCAATATTTCTTACAGATTTGTATTCCATGAGTTATCGAGTACGAAGGTGGACAACAAAGTCGTATTTCCACTGGACAATCTAGATCTCAACGACTTTATTTCGGGACCAAAGACAAAAAATCTTGTGTATAATTTATACAGCCTGGTTTGTCATTTTGGAGGTAAGAATTGCAAAATACTTTTACCCTTAACTCCATATATGGGGCACGCCACGCGAAAAGGTACATTCGGTCATATTTGGTGACATTTGAGTTGTTAAAATATTTAGAAAGAATTTAAAACTATCTATTATTTATTAATAACTAAAAAGTCATTTTGCTACACATTTTGACAATTATGTTATTTTTACCGTGAAATGCGTAATAATAATGTCGTCTGCTCAACTTTATGACGTCATTTCAAGGATTGACGTGGACTGTCCGAAGGTACCTTTTCCCATGATGTGCCCCATATATTGATTTTATGGTGTCTGCAACCAGTGTAAATCACACCCAGTTCAGCAGGCACATTCATGCCAACTGATTAGGATCTACACTGGTTGCTTTCTAGTCAGAAATAACCTAATGAGTCTGAATGGGAATAATGCAGATCTATATCAAATTGCACAGTTATGCCGGCTGATCTGGATCTACCCTGTTAGCCAATGGGATAACAACCATATCCCACTGAGTGAAGGGTAAGACAAATTTCAATAAAATGACCAAAGGTTTAATAAAAAATAATACGCAATGAAGTGCATGTTTGTAAGGTAATTATAAGAATAACATTTTAATCATAGTGGTATTTTGACACCATTAAATGGTACTTTCATAGGGGAATTTCTAAAATAATTTTTGCATCACATGGCCTGTTTGAGATACTGTTCATGTAGTGTATGTTAGAAGTAAATCTTATTGCAGACACATGTCATTTCCTTTTTTTTTTATTTGGCCCTTTCGAAGAAAAGTTGATGTTTGTCAGTCCTTCATGTCCCTTTTTATACGTCCGTTTGAAAAACGGGACGTATTATGGGAACACCTGCGGCGGGCAGGCGGGTGGGTGGCGTCCACATGGTTTCCGCTCTCTAAGTCAAAGAGTTTTCATCAGATCTTTATCAAACTTGGTGAATATGTTGGTGGGCATAATATCTCGACCAGGTTCTATAACCAGCCAAATCCCCCCAGGCACTCCTGAATTATGGCCCTTGAATTGTCCAAAATTACTGTTTGCGCTCTCTAAGTCAAAGAGTTTTCATCCGGTCTTTATCAAACTTGGTGAATATGTTGGTGGGCATAATATCTCGACCAGGTTCTATAACCAGCCAAATCCCCCCAGGCAATCCTGAATTATGGCCCTTGAATTGTCCAAAATTACTGTTTCCGCACTCTAAGTCAAAGAGTTTTCATCCGGTCTTTATCAAATTTGGTGAATATGTTGGTGGGCATAATATCTCGACCAAGTTCTATAACCAGCCAAATCCCCCCATGCACTCCTGAATTATGGCCCTTGAATTGTCCAAAATAAGGGTTTACGCTCTCTAAGTCAAAGAGTTTTCATCCGGTCTTTATCAAACTTAGTGAATATGTTGGTGGGCATAATATCTCGACCAAGTTCTATAACCTGCCGAATCCCCTCAGGCACTCCTGAATTATGGCCCTTGAATTGTCCAAAAACTGAATTAGCGGTATCTGCTCTCCAAGTCGAATAATTTTCATCGGATCGATACGCAACTTTGATGATCAGCATTTTGACGGGCGTATTTTGTGTCAGTTTGGCACTCTTGTTGTACTTTTGTTTTTTATTCTTACCAAGTACACGGAGGGCGACACGTTCAACTGAACGCCCATGTAGTTCAGTTTAAGTCATTACAGTGTTAGAACCATCTGTATATAAAATGTTCTTAGCTGACCGGTAACTTTCCAGGTACATTGTACATGTGTTACAAGTTTGCTATTTTGTTATATTTTAGGTGCTAACTCAGGTCATTACACAGCATATGCCAAGCACCCTGTGGACGGTAAATGGTATTATTACAACGATGAAACTGTGACAGAAAGTAGTCCTGGGGAGGAGGAATACGTCAGTACATATGTGCTGTTTTACCAGAGAAAAGGTGAGTGGGTTGAAAGGAGCTGAGTTTCTTTTGAACTGCTTACTCCATAGATACACCTTAATAGCATGGCATACAGTGTAGATCCAGATCAGCCGGCATGTTCATGGACTGATAAGGATCTACATTGTTTGCCCATGCATTAAGTGGCATACATGGAGTAAAGCGTAAATAAACACATCCTTGTTAATTCTGCTACTATGGTATTGTTAATAATATTTTAAACTACTATGTTTCTGTGATATCGGAGGTTATGAATGTATAATGTTTTGAAAACAGTACCAGTTTGTGTATTCTGTAAGGATCTATGTTGCAGTCATTAATCTTGTGAAATATGTTCATGCATTATCTATTTTAAAGCTCTAATTGTATCGGGAAAGGATATTCCCTAAGTAAATAACCAGAAAGCATAACCAAGTAAGGTTATTTTGTAAAATGACCAATGAAGTTACTAACTTATATAACCAATAAAGTTGCTAAAATAACAAATAAAATTACTAACAAAACATTAAATACGCGATAAATTCATCTGATAACTTTAACAATTACACAAAGAATATTGATGTCTGCTAAAAATACTTCATGTACATTAGTAATTGTCATAATATCAGTTATCTTTGGTTGTTGATTGAGTGATGGCATGATAAGCTGGATATCTGGTGTTTAAATCATCATTGGGGCATCATATTTTGCTTTCTTTTTAAAGTGAAAGTATATACCTAGAAGACTATTATAATTGTAACTTTCTGCACAATATTCTTAATATCTGACTTGATGTTGTGGTTTCTAATATATCAGGCCTTACTCCATCAGTATAGCTTATATCCCATGTTTGAGCAGTGTAGATCTGGATCAGCCATCACATTGGTGCTGCCTGATCTGGATCTACACTGTTAACTTCTTGTTCAGAGAATAATACATGTACAATGGATCTAAAAGCAAACAGTTTAGATCCTCATCTGTCGGCACAATCATAGGATATCAGCTCTATCCATGGAGTAAAGGGTTAACCTTCATTATTTGCAGGTACAGACAGGGCACTTCAGATTCCAGATGACCTTGAACTTGCATATGAAACAGATGACATCAGTCCTGTGACCACCAGTGGCTCCCCAAGTGTGCAATTCCAACCTCTAGAAGGGGAGGTCACTCTAAACAACATGTCACCTTCATCATCCTGTCATCAAGTGGCGCCCTCTTCAGGAACTTGTGATTTGTTTGATTCCAATGAAATTGATCAAAATCGAAGTGATCAAAATGGAATTGATCAAAATGGCAGAAAGAAAAGGAATAGTTCAGAAATTGAGGTAGATTCCACAGATTCAAGTTCTGTGAGGGCAGAGTTAGCCGAGGCTGATAGTACAGGACCATGTTATGAGTTTTATTCATAATTCCAAATTGCAGACAGACTTGTGAAATCAGGTCATAACATAGCCTGGGGACCAGTCTGGAACTAAAGCTGATTGGAACATTGGAATTGAAGATTATAAAACTAAGATTAGAAGCCAGTCTCAAATCGCAAGCATCTGATTGGCTGAAATGGCAACCAGTCGCCATTTCAGCCAATCAGATCCTTGAGATTTGCGACCGGTTTACATTCTCAGTTTAATTATCATGACAAGTCTGGAACTAAAGCTATTTATTGGTTGGAATTCAACACAGTCTCTAAACTGACCAATCACCAGCTAGAGTTTGGAGACTGGTCTCCACTTAATGTTTTGTGAGCTTGATCCCAGGTGTATGCTTTATAAGGGTATTTTTCAGTGTACTCTGGGCTATTTTTCTTGAGTCCTTTCTAAGTAATTATTTTGATGCTCATTGGCATAGGTGATACTCATGTGAAAAATATTTATAGCGAATAGATAACTTTGTGATTTGTACACTTATTAAGTATTATCACAAATTTAATATTTAGTAAAGATGTTATTGTTGGTCAATTAAATTGCAAAAAGAGCCCCCTCCCTTGGCTAAAATAAAAAGGAAACAGTGGAATTCTTTGAAAACATGCACCACAGGATAAGTTTTGAAAGTACAAAGAGTTGGGTTTTTTTAAAGATAAATTTATATTATTAAGGGAGACAACTCTTTATAAGCTATTGCTGTTGTCCTTGGACTGTAATGTAAGAAGGAAGGACTGAAAGTATTATCTTATATAAGTTTATATGTGTGATACTCATTTTTTTTAGTCAGTCACTTTCTGCAAATATTTGTATTTGTTATTTTTTCTCCCAATACAACATGATTTTGGCAGAATAACATGGTAGGCTGTAACAGTTGTTATTTTACTGAAATCTGCTAAGCACAGTCCAGACAACTTCTCTCTGTGTTTAAGTTAGGACCAGGTTTACGACGGACTAGTGATGGCCTAAAAATGTTTAAATTTTTCTAATAAATAGAGGATATTTGTTTTTTACCAGTTTAAGATAGAAATATTTTTCACCGAGTGAGCTCTGGAATTTAATTTAGTATTTTCACGAGTGGCAAAGCCACAAGTGAAAATACATAATTCCGGAGTTCCCGAGTGAAATATATTTCTATCTTACACTGTAAAAACATATTTTCTTTTTATTTTATGCTTTAAGTGCAAAATTTATGTGAATTTGACAGAAAGATTTCCCTGAAATGGCGCTAAAAACGTTTGTTTATGACATGATGTCATTTACCCAAGTTTTAGCCCAGTTTCTAAACGTTCTCATTCAAAATGTTATGTGCGTTTGGGTACCAGTGTGAAAAAAACAGTGAAAATAAAAATGATATTCAACTGTTTGAAAACAGTGATATACCACTTTTATTTCACGAGGAAAATTCTATAATTCACTGGAAAGCATAAAATAAAAATGGAGACTGCCACAGGAAAAGGTTCCTTCAGTCACATTTTTGACATTTTAATTGTTACTGTATTTTGAAAGACTTACAAATTAATTTTATTATTTTCTCATAGCTAATTCAAGATTTTGTTCAACAATTTAAACAATATAATGTTGTTTTTACCACGAAATGCAAAATAAGTAATGTCGTCTGCTCAACTTCATGATGTCTTTTCAAAAATTGACATCACCTGTCCGAAGGAACCTTTTTCCGTGATGTGCCCCAAATAATTTTGCCAGAACACTTCTATACTGCCAAGATGTTGTGATAATTTTGTAACATTTTATTGTTGTATTTGAATATGATAAATAATGCATATTTCAGTATTTTGTGATATGTGTACTATCATGATATCTTTAATCTGACCCATCACGTTATATACATGTTTATTGCGTGTGTGAGCTTTGTAGATCCAGATCAGTTTGCACATCCATTCAGTCTGGTCTGGATCTACACTGGTCAGAAATAATCTACTTAATTAATCTGAAAGTGAACAGTGATTAACCAGTTGATCTGGATCTACACTGTTTAACCATGGGATAACAGCCATGGTTAACTCTCTAGCAGTGTGTAATCAACGAATTGTCACACAAATTTGCCGTGACATGATGATCGACAATGTCTATTTGTCGAAGAAAAATATATAGTTTTGCTGTTTCAGAATTTTATAAATTAACGAATCATCACCTTAGTGCAACAATGGTGTAACTCATTTCTTTTTTTAATGGTACTTATAACATTTTTGCACTAAATTGACAAAATATTATAAAGTGTTCCTGATTACAAATTTGAATTGTAACTACTTACTTTTTTAGCATTATGGATAGTTGTTATTGTGTAAAATAATATTTGAGTAAGGAGCAGTGTTAATAATTACATGTACCATTTCTTTCATTAACCCTTTCCTCCATAGATACACCTTTATTGCGAAGGCGAACAGTTTAGATCCAGATCAGCCGGCATATCTGTGCCATCTGATCAGGATCTAAACTGTTCGCTTTTTGATTTTTTAGGGTATTTCTGACCAAAAAGCGAACAGTGCAGATCCTGACCAGATGGAATGGATGTGCCGGCTGATCTGGATCTACACTGGTCACACATGCGTAAAAAAGTGTATATATGGAGGAAAGAGTTAATATGTATTTGTAGCCATGCATACTTGTATAGTATGAATTTAGTCATGCTTAACTCTTTACTCGATGGCTATGTCTTTTATCACATGGGGAACCAGTGTAGATCCAGATAAGCTATTCAGTCTATGTCTTCTGGTCTGGATCTATTCTGGCCACTTTTAATTCAGAAATAATGTAATAAATCTAAATATGAACATTATAGATCCTGGGCTGAAGGTTATAAAGCTGAGATTGGAAACCAGTCTCAAATCTCAAGCATCTGATTGGCTGAAATGGCGACCAGTCGCCATTTCAGCCAATCAGATGCTTGAGATTTGAGACTGGTTTCCAAACTCAGTTTTATAACCTTGGGCATTGACCTACTGTGCCTGTAGGATAATCCTATGCCATGGAGAAAAGGGTTCAGGTTAGGTTGATCACAAAAAAAGCTGTCTGATTAAAAGTTTCTATACCTGATTTTCAACACTAATGTTCAAAGATTCTACAATCTGTAGATGTAAAGAACTTAGTGTTGGGGAGAGCTCTGTGTTAAATCCTTGCTGTAGCCTAGTGGCAAAGTGAATTCAGGTTTATAGTTGGTTTTGAATCCATCCCTAGGTCCATTGTTATTACATTACACAACAGTGTATCTGTTAACCCCTTTAAGATACGGCTTACTTCCTGTTGATGGCGAGTGTAGATACAGAATCAGCTGCATATGTGTACTTGATCAGAATTATCGTAATAAAGTTTATAAGAAAACAGTTGAGATCCAGACTGAGTGAATGTGCAGGCTTACCTGGATCTACACTTGTTGCCATGTGTTGTAAGACATATCCCATGTTGCAAAGGGTTAAGTAATTAACTAACAATATTTTCTTTATGGGCACTTGTATCTAAGTGTTTACTATATTGTGTCAGCCCAAGGGGTTGCTTGTACTATGACTGACATTTTGTTTACATATTAATTAAGTTATTATTCAACTTTTGCACCTTTTTGGTGAATCTTATTCTCATTAAGTACGCTATTACATTGTATATTTGTAAATATGTTTTTCCTAATTGCCAGAATACAGAGTATATGTAGCCACCTAGCACTCTCCTTAGAATGAAGATTTAATCAACGAGAATTATGCATAGTATGCAATTAGAAATACTGTTTACTTCTTTCGTGAAATAAATGTCAGCCCAAGAACAAAAATGAAGGAATTTTTGTTTCGTAACAGTTTAATTTTTTTTTATTTTGTATCTTTTGTTTAAATTACTTTTTTGTTGATGTCTTTCATTTTTTAGCTCAAATGATTTGAGTGTAAGTTATACACAAGTATAAAAATGTTAATATACAGTTTTGTTGAGGAGGAGGGTTCTTGCATATATATGTTACTCAAAATTTGTACTCAAAATTTGATAAGGGCCACTTTTGTAAGTGTTCCCATTCAGATAATTTTACACTTGCATTTCAGTTCATTAACTAAACTTAGATAATTAATTCATCAGTTTTATCAGGTATACAACACACAAAAAACTTAATGTATCATAAACTGTTTGAAATGTTAACCTAAACAATAATTCATTTATCTTTCTTGGCAAATCAGCAACATAATTATAATTACAGACTACCAGTATAAAGGTCGCACTTATCAAATTTTCATTAGAATATGTTCTTATTTAAAACAATACAGCCAATTGGAAGTGAATTCATGTAATAATTGATCTTAATTTGTGACAAGTGCAGACCCAATTCTGGCATCACACTCCCAGTCTGTGAATGTCTATACTGTTTACAATTCATTTGATTATGCTTCGCCGTATTGATATTCAGTTTATCAGTTTTTTAATGATGTAACATTGGAGGGAGTGTAAGGATTATAAGAATATTCATTATAATAATAAATATGGTAAAGACAAGTGGATAAAGAGCAATAGTTCTGCTTTACAAACACCTGACTAATAATGAATACAAAAGAACAGAAAAAATAAACATATACAGATATTTTGGAACTTTTTTTTATAAATACGAAGTACAACTAGTTGTCAAAATTCTTTCAATCTTTTCAACCTGATTACATGGGATTAAAAAAGAGTTGTTGCTGAATAAAATTGATATGTGTTTTATGCATTTTGCTAAAATATGCACACAAAAGTTTGACAAACACCTGATCAACTTGGTATGACATTAATGAATATCTGTGAAAAAAGGAGTAACCTTCATTCAAATTTTCAAGAAAACCTAGTCTATTTCTCATTTTCAGCATGTTTTGGAGAAATTGATTGGCAGAAAAGTAAAATGCAGACCCTTGCTGCTTGGATGTATAGGCTAATCTCAGTCTACGGTATTCCATTAATTGGAGATTTTCTCTTTGAGGAAGAAAAAAGACTAAAATGTGGGTGTAATTTTTGATGTAATGATGTTATCATGTTGTATTATAATTTATTACAAGTGATTAAAAGTGATGAATACTTCTGTCAATTTGTTTTGTCATGTAACATGTGTAATAAGAACCAAAAATTTTACTTGGTAAGAATTTTTAAGAAGTATTTTTATGCCACCAGTATCTAGTGATTGAACTGTCTGTCCGTTCTTCAATGTGTCGGTCCTTCGTACATCTGCCCAGTTTAATAATATCTGCAAGTTGGATATTTCTCAGTTTATAAAATGAGCATGAAAGTTTAGGCACTTGCTTTACAGTGCACAGTCCTGAAAAGTTACATAACTGTGGATAGCTTATTTCTTTGTAAATCTTCCCATGTTGTGTTGGTATTTTGAAATGGTTTACCAGTTTCTGCAGGTTGGATATTTCTCAATTTTTACAAATAGTGGCATGAATGTTTACACCTTTACTAAATAGTGCACAGGTCTTGACCCTGACAAGAAACATAACTGTGATTCTTTTTTTTCTTGGATTATCCCCCCATTATGTGTATTAAGAGAAATGTTTAACCTGTTTCAGCAAGTTGGATATTTCTCAATTTCTACAAATACAGTGAACTCGACATAAATGTCACATTGGTGGTTAATTTATTTGCGACCATTAGTGCGTGCGTCTGTTAATGCATCCCTCCTTTAGCTCAACTGGCCCATACATTTAACAAGCATTCATCAATCTTGTTTATATGTGGCATTCCAATGAGATGCAGTGTTACGCCCAAACACCACGTTCCCATCTCAAAGGTCAAGGTCATAATAAGGAGTCAAAGGTTGAGTGAAAGCAGGCTCGAAATGTTGCCAACAGGCATCTAGTTTAAATTCTTTTTATATAAAGGTTCTGGCACCAGAAAGTTATTTTCATATTGTTGTTGAGAACTAACTTATTATTTTAGTTGCTGTTTTAACACTGGGCTGTCATTTTGAATGTGTATCATGACAAACTATTCTACTATTCTTTTCTAAACACTGCATCTAGTTAATCATTATTGATTGATACCTAGTTATAAACTAGAGCTTATGAAAACACAACTTAAACGTTTGGGGTTGAAGATGACGTTTAATCAGCAGTCTTAACCATTATTTTTAAAATAGTAACAATCAAACCACATGACTCCACCTCTCGAAATTGTTTTTGAAAGTAAAAATGATACAAAACTGCTAAAACGTTGAAAGGGTTTGTAAGAGTTTATCTTTAGACTCCTACCGGTGTACCAGAGAGGACTTTAGTTTAACCCACTGTTGGTCCGTCGCTTTCAAATGGCTTTAGACTTAATGTTGCTTGTATGTAGATAATTGCTTCTGCACGAACATAATTTTCTGCAGCAATATTGACTTTCTTAGTTAAGACCCTTTTAAATGACTTTCACCCTATACTCCATGTTGCTTATAAATTAGAGTACTTTTCATGTAGGCTTAATGCTTGAATAATTATATATTCTGCATTAACAAAGCTTGTTTAACAACAAGAATTATAACTCCTATTTAAAAATTTTAGTTATGCCCCTTTGAAATAACTTACCTAACACTAAATGTTGCTTTGAACGTAATTGTTCTTTTTAAACAATACTTGGAATAATATTATGTCGTCTGCATCAACAAAGTTATATCAGTTTTAAGTCCTGTCTTTAGAATATAGACTCCTAAATATTGGTGACCCGGCAAAAACAATATTGTGCAGGGAATTTGCAGACAATAACATGAAGTCAAGCTTGATTAGTAGAATAGATGAAAAGGGAACTTTGAAGACCCTTGAACACGACAAATATGAAAATATTGCAAGCTCGGTTTGTTTGAGCCTGTTCATTGGCAGCAATGGAAATGCTCATTACTGCCCACGCCGCCTAGCCCCGGGTTGAGCGCAACTCAATATTTACACCAATAAACAAAAATAAAAAAAGATAATTTAGAAAGAAAATTATTTTAAGAAAATATAGTGATTGTTAAGTAATTTGAAAATAAAAAATCGGTATTGAAAAAATAAAATTCATCTTTAAAAACAGGTATGTTCGTATTTGACGGATAGGAAACTAAAGTTCCACAGAGACTTTTGCGATACGCTTCTGGCTAAAATTCCGAAAAGGTTTCTCGGTCATGCTACATGTATTATGAAATTGGGATTTTAATGTGTCTCTAATTTGGTTCTATTCAGAAATGTTGGATTTTAAGGGCTTGACCCAATAGTAAATTCAGTAATTTTGGAAATGCTATATTGGAAGTATATGAGATTTGAATTAGTGATCTATAGCCCTACTGTAACCGGAAACTTTGTTTTGCTTGTAACTTTGAAAGTAATAAATATACATCACTTTATATAGTTTGAGTAGTTATTACTACTAAAGTAGTAGTAGTTAGTAGTGCACAATTGATTATATTAACTAAACTTTAATGGTTGTTTACAAATTCAAGTCGCTTTGCTCCACTAGTTTAGCTATGATCAACACTTCCTCCTTAGATTTATTTAAATGAACGACGGACATTGTATTGTTTACCTATGGCCACGTTGAAAAAAGTTCTTCATACAAAACTGTAAAGGAGGATTCTTCTTTCTTAATAACATATTTTGTTTTATTAATAACATATTTTGTTTTATTGTTACCAAGATAATGAAACACGAACAATGTTCTGATAGTTTGCCAAAATGATAACGATTTCATAAACATGATAAATGTATATTATCTGATCCAAAATTTAAAAACGATTACTCTTAATAAATGATACGTGACACATTTCGGCTTTGTTACGTACCAGGTATATTGTTAATACTCGAAACCTGTAGATATTAAGTGTTTGCAAGAAAGTGTTATTTAAGTTGATCTAGTAACCTTCTGTAATGCAATTTCACTGTTTGATTTTGGTTAATTGTTTGGGATGTCTTTTTCAAAATTGATCATTATTTTACGATTTTTGGCTGTGTGGAGAGGCTGTGTCTTCTGAAATTAGGCGTCCTGATATGCACATTTCACCTTGTCACCATAGTTCGCGATTTCCGTTTCCTTTTCTTCGGATTTTCTAACTGAAATATTTTCACAGTGGATCATGAAGCAAGAAAAATGAAAAGTCAATATCTTGTATAAAGCAAACACTCAGGACGATATGGACTCATTTAAGACGATTTCTCGTCGCCTTAGTGCAAACACAGTATAAACACCATTCAAAGAAGTTATACTGGTTTTGAACTAAGTTGACTGAACCCCGACTTCAGTTGGTTTTAAAATCAGGAAGTAACATGGATTAAGATTCACATAGACTCGTTTTCTCACACTAGTTATTTTCACTGCGATTAAACGAGAGAAAGTTCAAGATGAAGTTTGCATTCAGAGTGCTATTTATTTCGTTGACTGGAATTATTATAGAAAATACAATGGTTCGGTCTGAGCTGATTTGTGATGGGCATGATCAGCGAACAATGATGGTTCAACTTCTCACGCTTAGAAAGGATTTTGAAGACTATAAGGTACTATTCATTCATTTCTTACATTAATTTCTTTGTTCATTTAAGTATTAAACTATATTTAAAAGATATGTTATACATGTATGTACAACACACAGTTCATTTTTAATTTCGTTAAACAACACTTCACACTAAAATACTTGATGGCATGCTCTCTTTAAAAAATAATGGTATCATGAGGCTTGGGCTGGAAGAAAAATTTTGCATATTGCATGTCGGATTGGAATTACATTACGCTGCAACTTTCTAATTTCAGTTCAAGGCAGAAAATCTAATACAAAGCTTATCTGAAAACATACTAAATGTGAAAACGACATTTACCTGATGAGTAAAACCATGCAAGGATTAAACGACACCGTTCATGCACAGAATGCTATCATTCAGGGCACACTTACAAATCTTACCAAATCTGTAAATGTCATCCAAGACTTCAAAACTGCTGTACAAGAAATGTTGAAAGACAAAACATGCGAACTAGTGGATTTAAAATGTAAGTTAAATTCTGAGATTTCACTCAAATCATAAAGAGGCCAGAAATAAATCCCATTAACCTTGAATACTTCTACACTAACTGCTAAGCTGATAGTTTTAATAAAGCAGTGGTCGTCGTAATAATGATCCAACTGTAGTAATATCGCCCATTATATATTGATATCATTGTGCTTAAATTTGAAATACCAATGTCTGGCCTCAAACATATATGCGTACAGATTCTGTGAAAAGTTACAGAATGCTTTAAATTAGCCATTATTTTGGATGTGCATGAAGATAAAATTTTGATAACAGTTCTGCGAGTTTATTTTGATTTCTATTTACACAACTGCTTCAAAGAAGTATTTTGTCGACAGTGTTATAAGTATACATAGAAACATGTTGAGTGTACACGTGGCCTTTGATTAATGTTTATGGATAAGAATCCTATACAATTGACAGTTTTGACACTATATTTTGTGTAAAATAATTTTAATATGTATCCATTTTAGAGGCATACCATTTTAACGAGCGAGTTCGAACACCAACGATAGTAACTATGGTCAAAGCACACACTTGTAATCGTTGTCAAGCTACAATGTACACTTTACCAATGTTTTAACTGCATCGATCATATTTTTTTTTAATTTCTCAGAGAGGATTCAAAGTACACATTTTTAACTTGGAATAAAATACATCATTTTCGATTCTTTTTATGAAATTATCATAAAATTCAGTAAATCCGTTTTGATTCCACAGACATTTAACGAAAAGAGGGTTTAAACAAAACTAACAAACTTTAAAGTAGCGGGTATCATGGGTATAGTCGGTGTTTACGAAAATTCATGTCTTGCAATTCTGCAATAATGCGATTGCTTAGCTATTACACAGAATACATGTATGTTTCTGAATCAGCAGTTTCAGTCGGTTTCAGTATATCTTTCTTACAAAAGCGAAGGTCGATTTTGTGACTTTTGTTACACTTACCTCGATAAAATGTCCTTGATTTATGAACGCACATTGGGATTTTAATGGCAATTTCCTTCAAAAAAGTAAATATACTGCATCTTACTATGTTTTAAGTTTGAGCAAATTAATTATTTATGATCGATGTAGTTAAAACATTGGTTAAGTGTACTTAATCATAAGAATAGTCCTTTAGTTCGCACTTGACGGGAAGAGGAGTGCAAACACTACAGAGGTATTCGGAAACCAACTTTACATGTAGTTCAGTCATGCTAAATTTGTGATCTTACTATGATCGATATTCGGAAAACCTCTGTTTTCACCCCTCCTTTTGTGAAAAGGTAACACGAGAAACCATACAAAAGTTTTCATGCTTCGATCTTAGTTAATATATACCGAGTTATAATTAAAACGCAATACTTTATTTTTTGCAATAGTTTTGGTATGTGTAAAACTTAAATATGTAAAAAAAGTTATATGTGTTTTATAATCAAAAAGTAACCAATCGATGCATTTATTGTCCAACGATTTTTTTTTAAACTTTCTCTTCTACACTGACCCTGTACAAGTGCACGAAAGTTTCGTTTTGGCATGTAGACATGCACGAATAACCTCAAAACAAGTCCATTTGTTAACCTTTACATACCACTACACAAATCCCACAATCTGATTAAAATCATCTCCTGAAAACCGCTACGCTATCAGGATCTGACGACGAGTAACTAAAAGGTGCTATTACCACTAACCCTTTGAACCAATCAGATTGTCGCCTACAAATATCGCAAAAGTGAAAGTAAACATAGTATTTTAAACCATGGAAAGTGTTGACAGCCTGCGTAAGACATATTTTACTGAAGATATATGTGTTTATGTAGTATTGCATTCATTTATAAAGTATTGACATCTTTTGCGAGCGTTATAAATCATGCTTCCTGTGTTGGCAATTTCTAAAAATAGTAATCGGGGAAAACCGCTAAAAAGTATGTACGGTATCTGCGGGCCGTCAACAGATCTAACATTTTGTTAGATCTGACTTTAGTGAGATTGCAAATCCCATCTTTAGTTTTCAAGTTTTACTCTATACAAATGGGAAAATGCTAAGACTTTTAGACAACTAGCGACATGACGTTTTGATCCAAGGAGATATTCGCTCGTCGAATGCATTGTTCGCCGTCGGCAATTACTCGCTTGGCCCGACAACATCTTATTCGTTTTAAAACACATCTATTTTGCGAATTTATTAAACTTTTACAAAGATCAAAAATATTCCAAAAAGTAAAATGTTGCGTTTTAATTGGAACTCAGTATACGGGAAGACAAAGATATTTGCACAATCTGATAATAAGAATTTTATATTCTACATTCTCTATTTCAGGCCCAGTGTCTTATCAGTTAGTAAGTTTTATAGCTACATCACGAAATGACAAGGCCTGCAACGGTAATGTTAGGTATGAGACAACCGTTACGAATTATGGCCGTGCATATGATTCAAGCACTGGCTACTTCACAGCACCTTATAAAGGCATATATCAGTTTTCAATCCAGTTTTGTGGATATTACGTAAAGCTTCAGATCTATTCTCCGAACAGAAACCAATACTACAGCGCTACACTGTACTCGGACTCTAGAGAGACTGGTTGTACATCCGTCACATCAACGGCGTACCTATCGAAGGACGACCAGCTCTACGTTAAATGCACCGCCGATTATTACAGACCAACAACGGCAAATAATCAATATGATTACTGGAATATGTTTACTGGCGTGCTTATAAATACATACTAGATAAATGGGATGTTTCTAGACATCCCTAGCTGAAGGCAATGCATGCTGTCAATATTTTCTTTATTCGTGGTTGTTATGCTTGCGGCTTCACCTTATATACGACTTTATTAAGGGATTACTAACATTGCAAATGGCAAAAACGTGCTAAAATTTCAAAACTGAATTTTGGGGAAGTAATGTTTGCAAGCTCAGTTTAGTCTAATTTATGCTCTAATTACCAAGCACATACTAAAACAAAAGAAAAATCATTTGCATGAGAACTGAAATTCATGGACAAAATACCAAAACAGCTGTTGTGCTTGGTAATTAGAACAATGCAAATTTAGTACATAATTAGATAAATACATTTCTTCACTTAAATCTAGGAGGCATTTTTGAAAGTTTAGACAGTTTTCGCCATTTGCAACGTTAGTGATACCTTAAATAACTAGGAAATGGTGTTGCAAGTACAAACGATTTTGATGTATCGGCTAGTTGAGTTTCTGTTATAATCACGGAGATCAGAGAAATAAGATTTAAACTTGATGTCTAGAAGACATGTAAATCAGCATTTAACAACTAGATATGTCAGAAACTCATTCAAAATATGTTAGCAACGAGGCAGGAAAGCTCATAGGATGTTTGTTTTGTAGTTTTGTCTGGAATCCTGTAATTCTGCGTATGAAAATTGCATGTATAATAGTAGTATTAGTTGTTTTATATTTTGTTGTCTTTTTTGTGTACTTAAATCTAAATTTTGCAGCCATTTATGAACTTCTAATACATGTATATTGATGGTAAAGAATGTAACCTGATTTTACTAGTAAGTAAAATAGACTTTATGATGCTTATGATGCTAATTTTGTATAAAACAATGATTATCTGTTCTTTATATTTATTATCAGTTTGTAACAAAATAAATGCGTTATTTTTTCTTCTTATTTCACCAGAAAACAAAACTTCGATTTATTGTTAATTATAACATTAGATTGAGTCATCAAATATATACATGTAATCGAATTCCTATACATGTAATCTCGGTGTACGAACTACCATTGGATCCTTCGAGATGACATATATGGTATAATTTTAGGAAAACGTAGTTGATCGTAAATTAAATTTACAAATATGCTGATCTACTGAGATGCAATATTACAGAAAATGTTAGAACTGACAAAACTAACATGTATGATTGTTATATGAGGCAAGTCTTGGGGGAAAAGTACCTTCGGACAATTGACATCAATCGTTAAAATGACATTATAAAGTTGAGGAGACGACATGCAATTGGCAGGTAAAATCCTATCATTAAGATGTATAACAATGTATTTTTGATTTATATTTGAAAGAAAATACACAATTGTAATTCTTTTCCAAATATTGTAACAACTAAAATGTCAAAAATATGACATAAGACATCTTTTCCTTTGATGAGCCCCATGTTGTAAAAACTAAAACAAAATACAACTATTATGTAAAAAATTAGAATTTTGTGTAAATACATTACAATTGGTTAAAACAAAAAATGGTTACTGAATGTAGATGAATATATTTTTAAAATAAATGTTACTTGATAGGCATGCAAAAAGCAAATACATACCTCGATTCATTGTAAAAGGAATAGCCTTATCAAAAAGAAGCACAGACCCTTGCACACACATTCTCAGCATATTTTGGGGGAATTTATTGAACGATGAGAAAATGGAAACATACAACTGCATAAAATATATATGTTGATCTCCGTCTACGTTGTTCGGTGGACATACTCTCGTTAAGACAAAAAAATCTAAAACGTATTTTGTGGCTGTAAGTTTTGATGTATAGATGTTATCATGTTTTATTATAATTTATTACAAGTGATTTAAAGTGATGATTATTTCTAATCTCTTTGTATTGAAATAACAACCGACTATTTAAGTAGAGATTTTGAAGGGTTTTGGGGGGATTTGAAATTAAAATCAGTATGGATTAATCACCAAAACGGGTACATCAGTAACAAAACAGAGATTTGTTGACAAATTATAGTTGACTCATATATCACCTGTATAAGAAAAGCAGATTTTGTGTCATAAAGAATGATAATTCATGTTTGACCTTTTTCAAGTTATTCCCCATTCAAATGACTTTAAAATCAACTTTATTTCACCTTATAGCTTGAAACTATGTGTCCTGTTAAAATATATCATCTGCCTAAAAATACTGATAGCCATCTGTGACAGCAATAATGATAACTCCTGTTTGAATATTTTTTTACATGTGCCCCCAGGCAAATGACTTGTACCTAAAACTTTTAGGTGCTTAGAACCTGAAAAAATGCTGGTTCTTTTGGCACACTACTTGATAAATATTATCTGCATGAACAAAGCATTCTCTTACAACAAAATAATATCTTCTGATTGACCATATTTTGAGTTGTGCTGTTTTCAAATGGATTAAACCTGAAACTTAATGTTGCTTAAAACTTGAAAAGTACTTACCCTATTAGCACAATTCGTAGAATGAACAATCCTAGTTTTGACCATGAAAGTGGTAAATCTTAATAAACAACTTCTTTTTTTTAAGTTTAAGTGCACTTTCTTATGGCTTTTAATGTAGCATAAATATATCATCTGCATGAAGATGGCAGCAAGATAATCTTTTTTTACTTATGCCCCTTATTAAATGACCTTCAGCTTATACTACTGTTGTGTATACTATTTCTTATGAACATAGGGCATTCTTTACAGATGGTTCTTATGATAATTATACTTCATGGACCTGTCAAGACCTTATCCAGGCGGTCACATTTTTATTGGATAATATTTATTTGAGATTTGGTACCTCTATTTATAAACAAGTAATAGGCATTCCAATGGGTACTAATTGTGCACCCCTTGTTGCTGATCTGTTTTTATACTGTTATGAAAGAGATTTCATGTTATCTCTTTCTACCGAACATCAAGATGATATTATTACAGCTTTTAACAACACCTCGAGGTACCTTGATGATTTATTAAATATAGATAATAACCATTTTCCATCACTGGTTAATAAGATTTATCCTAAAGAACTACAGCTTAACAAAGCGAACACTTCAGAAAAGCAAGCAAACTTCCTTGATTTAAATCTATCCATCGAAAATGGTTACGTCACTACTAAAATTTATGATAAAAGAGATGATTTTAATTTTAATATAGTAAATTTTCCTTTTCTAGACGGCGATGTTCCTCGTGCAACTTCTTACGGGGTTTATATCTCACAGCTTGTTCGCTTTTCAAGAGCTTGCAACGATGTGAATGATTTCAATGAACGTAATCTTTGCATTACAGAAAAACTTTTAAAACAAGGTTATCGGTATCACAAATTAAGGAAAACCTTTTGCAAGTTTTATCGCCGATATCCAGATCTAATTCATAAATACAGCTGCAGTTTAAAATCACTATTGCAACAAGGAATTTCACAGCCAGTTTTTTATGGAGATTTAATTTATAAACTTAAGAAGATAAAAGGCGATGTTAATTTCTCCCGGTTATTCGTAAAAACCATCTGTAAATTTAAAAAGAAAGGTTACCAACATGATATTTTACAGCGCTCTGCAGGCCTGGTGATTAACCCATCTACAGTTGATCATTATGCTTACCTCTTTGGTTGCACGACGGTGGCAGGCGTGTTAGAGTTTATGAAAGTTTATGGGGAAATCTTTTCTTAAAAGAACCTAAAAGCTCGATTTGTTTCTTTTATCCCTGTCATCGTGTTCTTGCTGATTTTACTCCAGGTGCTCTGGTCTCGGAAAGATCATTGAGTACCCGCCCTTTGGCTTTGCAATGCTATTAAATTCTTATGTTTATATGTTTGTATGCTTTTGCATGCAACATTGTTGAGCTGATGGGTGGGTTGGAGTTATTTCACCAAGACAATTTGTACTTGTTTTGTGATACGAGAACCTGTTGGGGCAAGTGTGAGGTTGGTGCACCCTAGAACCTGGTTTAAACCCCCAGTGGCAATTTGTTTTGCCACTGACCGTTCCAAGGCGGTATCCCCAAAGGTTCTCTTGTTTATTAATTGTTTGTGGCGTCCTATTTGAATTGACATACATATATAAAACATGCGCTCTCTCTATCTTCCTCTCTTCTTTTTCGCTGCGTGGGGAGGCTGTGTTTTTTGAGTGTGGCGATTCCTGATATGCATATGTTGCTTTTCTATAAATTTAAGTACTTGTTCTATAGTCTTAATGCTTGAAAAAATAATCTGAATGAACAAATCTTTTCTGACAAGTATGATAGCTCTTGATAAACTTATTGTTCTTTTAATACAATACTTCGAATATGTTGTCTGTAACAAAAAAGTTACATCTCTTTTAAGTTTTGTTTGTAGCATGAAACTTACTTGGCTAGTAACTTCGAAAGTAAATGTAGTGTTGACACAAATCCTATAATATATTATCAGCACAAAGAAAGGAATGATATATGACATCAAGAATGATAACTATTAACTTCATGTACTGTCTGATCAGATTTTGAGTTATTCCTCTTCAAAATGACTTGTGTTGGTATGTTTATCTGTATTTAAACTTGGAGTTATCAGCCTCAATAAAGCAATTATGACAGTAATAGTAATATTTCATGAATGATAATACCTCATCAACAGTTTTGTTTCTTTTCAAAATTTACTGTGGCATATAATTTAAACAGTAATTGTAACAGTAGTACTGCAATTCAACTTGAATTAAATGTTTTTATATATTATAAAACATTGGCTCCCTTTTAATCATATTGCTTGCAGACAACACATGATCAGTGAAACACCAAATTCTTTTTTTCTTTTGAGTACAGAAATACATATTAAAGTGCTATATCGAAACTAGTTGATAATTAATCAACATTGTCCTTAAACAAATACAGATATATTCAGAAAGTCTATATATATCTCTGTGCATAGCTTTACATCTAGTGCAGATTTGATTATTTAAAGTCTACAAAGAAACTAAATGCGTGTTTACAAATTTAAGTCGCTTTGCTCCACTTGTTTAGGTGTGATCAACACTTCCTCCTTCTCTATCTAAAAGAATCAACGGGTAATATTACCTACCACCAATGGTATACATAAAATATTCTATATATGATGTCTTAAACGAGAATGTATTTCTTTCTTTCTAAATAACAGATTTTGTTGGGTTTTTTTGCTACTAAAATGATAAAATACTAATAATCCACACATTTGATAATGATTGTATAAATGTGAAGTAATGTGCCACTGAAAATGTACCAAAAGTAGATATATCATATTAAGTATATTTGTTGTCTCCCCCCAAAACTGGGTAAATTTTTGTTTCGTCACATACAAATTATTAACACACCAATTATTTTGCACACGCAAAAAAAACTGATTTTAAGTAATGGCCAGAAATCGGTATTTTAGTTAACCTGGTAACCCAGCATTTAGCTAGATCGAGTTTGACTTGTAAGTTTTATCTTTGGTGAATATTATTACGTTTGTCATATATAAGAGCCTGGTTTAAATCGCCACCATGTGGAAAATATGTTTTACCTTGCAGTATCCATGCAGTTTCACTGTTTCAATTTTATTTATTATTAAACAAGTTTTTGGTATCTATTTCAAAATTGATCATTTTAGGAACAAATGCTCCTTTTCCTTTCTACTTCTTGGCTGTGTGTAGAGGCTGTGTCTTCTGAATGTGGCCATTCCTGATACGCACCTTTTCATTATTGTTCGTGATTCACGTTTCCTTTGTTTCAAAATTGGCTGAGTTTTTTAATACTTGCTGTTCATTAAGGTTATATCAAAGAGCTGAATTGAAATAGGTGTGTGAAATCATGATGTCATAAATGTTCATTTATTGTCTGACTTGTAAAGTTCTTGTGGCTCATTTACTGAGCATATGAATGTTTAAAGTCATGCAAAAACTAAATAAAAGTGTAATTGGTAGTAATTTCTTGCCATGAAAACAGACTTTCTGTTGAGCGATGTTGCCATAGAGACTGCCATTTTTTTTTATGAAAATATGAATTATAGCAATAATATTTGTACAATAATTTAGTATTATGCAATATAGCCAAATCTGCAAAATCACAAAGCTTCTTTGCTTTTTGTACAATTTAAAAACAAATTGTAGCACTTTTTGCAAAGTTTTTGAATGCCCTCTAATACCTTATTTCTATCCGACTATAGCAAAATCGATTAGGTTTATATAGACTAAAAATACTAACATGTATTATAATTGATGAAAAATTCCAATACCAATACTATGTAGAAAAGTGTGTCCTGTAATAAATAAATGTTCATTATGTGGTCACAAGTAAAACTGGTACCTAGAGGGTGGGTTTAAAACATTGGTGAGAAGTATTTTTAAAATGCATAAGACTGTTTACTTAATTTACCTAATAATATGTCATTATTAGCCTTCCAACATTTCAAAAACACTTCTAAAACTAGTAGAAAATACGTTTTATTTAGTAAGTATTAACTGGAATGTTAACAGAAACCTCGAAAGTGATGTCCTATATTGTACACCATACCTTCAATTACCAAGTGCATTTTGGGAAGTCCTACTTTATAAACTTGTAAACAAATATGGATGTAAGATTTTTTGAACAGTCACTTGGAGAATGCTGTTTTTGTACATGTCTACTGTTCTTTAATGAATTATCTTCTAAGACATTGTTGACCTTGTGATGGACTGTCTTCCTTTGGCATTAATTGTTTACAACAGTGGAAGTATAGGAAGTTTGGACTCCCATAGAAAGTCTTTAATCAAGGTAAGAAATTGCTATATATTTCTCTTATATTTTGACTTTTGCATGACTTTAAACATTCATGTGCTTCACAATGATACTTGAAGCTGAAAGAAGCTTTGAAGTCTGAGAAAAAAAATTACTGCAATAAAATTAGGATCTGACACACCAAACCCACTTCAGCTATTCCATAACAAATGATACCACCTTAACACTGTCAATGTCAAAAGATTTGTAAATTTCAGTTTTTAACCTGATCTTTGATAACTCTATGTTATAGGGTTAAGAAATTCTCTTGAAACTTAGTCTATGGTTGGATAAAAAGAACAAAACTGTTTTTAATGTTGACATAACTTTTATTGCTTTTAAAGTGAATATACGATCAAATGGAATGTTTCATGTTGCTAGATGGTCAGAATAAAACAATCCATAATTTGATGCTTAAGATGATCCATTTCATGATGGCGTAAAGCATCTCAAAGGAAAATTAAAACCGGCATGGGATCGCTTGAAATCGAAGAGCTCAAACAACTATTGAAAATCGCGAACTCTGTTTAATTTTATTCCGTTTACGAGGATTTCTTTCTATGTGGAATTTGTTGGGGTTGTACACACATCTAAAGTAACCATACTTATGCATGCCATGTTTATTCGCTCACGTATGACCTACAGGAATTTTTAAAACATTGCCTGATGGGAAGGGGGAGGGAGGGTTGTGGACTGTGCTTTTTTGTAGGTAGATTTTTCTTGATTTTTGCGAACCAACTTTTTTTATTCCTGCTTTTGTTTGTTCCTATAATATCTATCTGAAGCAGTTTCATAATGGATCATGAAGCAAGGAAATGATAAGTCAATGTCATGTTCAAAGTAAAAACGAAGGGGAATATATACGCAGTTAAGATGATATCTCGTCGTCTTAATGCAAACACAATATTAATACCATTCAAAAAAAAACAAGTCTTACCGTTTTTGCACTGAGGTAACGTTACGATCTAGCCGATGCTGAAGTATTGCATATTGTAAACCACGACCTCAGTTGGTTTTACAATCAGGAAGTAACCTTGAGTAAGCTTCGCAAAGACCGATTTCTCACACTAGTTATTCTCACTGCGATTAAACGAGAGAATATTCAAGATGAAGTTTGCATGTAGCTGTTTCGTTATTTCGTTGACAGGAATTATCATAGAAAACACAATGGTCCGATCTGAGCTCACTTGTGATGGTCATGATCTGCGAGCAATGATGGTTCAACTTCTCACTCTTAGAAAGGAGTTTGAAGACTATAAGGTAATGTTTATTCATCGAATATATTTCATTTCTTTATACGTTTAGTATTTGACCATTTATAATAATAGTAAAATATTCAAAAGTTGCTTAATTTTCTTTATTTTCCCTATATAAATTGACAAATTTTCAAGAGTTCTGGATTTTCAGAATTTCCAACTTTGACCCAAGTAAACGTGCTATCATAACGCGACATTACTTTGTCCGATTTTCGCAGATTAACGTGCAGTTTTGATTTAATAAAGCCCGTTCTTACTTGCCCCAGCAACAGAGAAACAGTAGCTTACATTTCTATATTCTGTTTAACCGAATGTTTAGCAACTTTCTAATTTCAGCTCAAGTCTGAAAATCTAATACAAAGCTTATCCGAAAGACAAACTAAATATGAAAACGACAATCGACTGCTTAATAAAACCATTCAAGAAACTGGGACATCTTTTATCGCTAATGAAAACGTCATTCAAGGACTGAATAACACAGTTCAGTGGATGAATGAAACCATTCAGGAAACAATGCATAACCAAACTCGATTTGATAAAGTTATACAAGGGCTAAGTAATACCTTACAAGGACTAAACGACAATTTACATGCGCAGAATGCTTCCATTCAGGAAACACTTACAAATCTTACCAAGTCCGACAAGGTCATCCAAGATTTCAACACAGCTGTACAAGAAACGTTGAAAAACCATACAAGCGAACTAGCGGCTTTAAAATGTAAGTTAAACTCTCAGACTACTCATGAAGTATAACAGGCCAAAACCCATAAACTCTGATGAATGTTGTTGTTTACTTTGAAGTGTCAATGTATGGTCTCACAATTGAATGTTCGGATGATTAGATACGTTAATGGCCTGGAATCGTTTACTGAAAATACTCTATGCTTAAATAAATTCCATTTTGACAATCGATAATTATACATTCAGAGGTTCCATTTGACCCGGGAGATGACCCTTTGACCCTTGAAATTTCCAAAAAGCCTTATTTTGACCCTAGGATTTTAGCTAGATGGTCATTTTTCCTTAATTTAGGGGTATTTTTGGCTTATAATTGAGAGAATCCTTAAATAATGGAGAAAATGACCTTTGAGATTCAGCAGCTTTTGGAACCCCTGTTACATGTATATAAATAATTATAGAATGTATATGTTGTACCAATGCATAATTTTATAGGGACAAAAGGCTGTTATATAAATATCACTTCGTTAAAGATAAAGACTATACATGTATGTTAATAAATAAGTGATGTGATATTGGCCCTTTTTTGCCCGAGGGTAGTTGTATTGGCGTAAGTACGAATTCCGAGGGCCAAAAAGAATGACCCGAGGACAAATAACACGCCCAATATCAAATCACCTATTGACAATTTAATATAATCAATAAATTGACTAATAACAATTCATCATGTTCATTAAAAACTTAATTATATCAAAGACCAACTGTAAAAATAACAGTACAAATTGCTGCCATTACCCAGTGCTTCTTGCTGAAATCTTATATCGCGTTTGGCCCTGCCTTTTAAGGCAACAAATTACTTCAAATCAGGCTTTATATGCCCTGGGCCGAAAAAGTGATACAGATATTGGCATTATTTTAAAACAGGCATTCATGTTTTTGAACGTGGTAGGTGCTTTTTGAAGACTAATAACTTAAGGATTACACAGTTTATTTCGATTCCTATTTAACCAACTACATGTACTACGAACAAGTATTTTTGTTGATAATGTTCGATGTATATGGTTTTTGTTTTAACATTTCAAGTGTATGTGTTGCCCATTGACATGTCTTCATGAATAGGGTATAAAATAAATGCAATTTATGTCTATTTAGGGACATATTTCCATGCTCAAGTTCGAACAACACCGAGCGTATCTGTAAAAGCGCAAATGAAGTGTTTCTCAAACTAAAATATAGCTCATTGTGTTCGCTCCTGACGAAAGTAGGAGTAAAACACTACAGATGTATTCCGAAAACCGACTGGTGAAATCATGCCAAATCGGTGGTCAGACCATATTTGGAAAACTCTTGCTTCCACTCTTGAGAGGAACATAGAAAACTCAAATTAGTTAAGCCGGTATTCCATAGTTCCGTGATGCGTGATCCGTTTCCTTGTCCGCTATTTTTTACTCACCAAAGATATCGTTGTGTATACTCAATACCTCCATGTTCGTTCCGCGTCCGTGTCCGTGTCCGTGTCCGCGTCGTTTCGCTCAGTGAGCGAATTTTCACGTACACGGACAGATCCCGGATGCACCTTATAGAGGAAATATGCCTCGCTCAAAGGCAGCTAACAAGTTCATTTCTCAAAATCTTCTCTATTTAATCTAAAGTAAGTAGGGAACCACCTCAAATAATGTCAGCTCTATTACGGGATGGTTGTATGTTCCATGTTGTTACCGCCATCTATACATTTCCCGTAGCCACCATCTTTGGTCATGCCGTTTCATTTTTTATCTATATTTTGATTGGCAATAGCACCTCCTATATTATGCAGTGATTTATGTATCGATTTCAGATACATTTTATGAAGCGCAAAAAACTGAAAAGAACACTTAGGCCGGTATTTCATAGTTCCATGATGCGTATTCCGTGTCCGTGTCCGTGTCCGCGTCCGTGTCCGCGTCCATGTCCGCGATTTTTCACTCACCAAAGATATCAATGGTTATATTCCATACCTCCGTGTCCGTGTCCGCGACGTGGAACGGACACGAAGGTATGGAATATACCCAACGATATCTTTGGTGAGTGGAAAATCGCGGACACGGACGCGGACACGGACACGGATCACGGATCACAAAACTATAACCAACCTTACTTAGCTTTTACGCGCACACAACGACAGAAGTATGAAATAGCACGTAGGCCGGTATTCCACAGTTCCATGAAGCGTGATCCGTGTTCCACGGAACTATGGAATACCGATCTTAACGGAAATAAAATTAGCGGAAGCGGATATGGACCCACACGCGGTCCACGTTCACGGAACTATAGGATTCCGGCCTTATCCGCGAGTTAGTTACTTTAATCATAGTTGTTAATGGAATTCCCTTTATATACACTCTATTTAGTAGACAATTAGGCCGGTATTCCACAGTTCCGTGATGCGGGTTCCGTGTCCATGTCCACGGTTTTTCACTCACCAAAGATATCCACGTCGCGGACACGAACACGGACGCGGAGGTATGGAATATACCCAACTATATCTTTGGTGAGTGAAAAATCGCGGACACGAACACGGACACTGATCACGCATTACGGAACTATGGAATACCGGCCTTAGCCTCACATTCTTAGATAAATTTATCAAACTCAGCCCAAATGGATTTACATTACGTTGAGAAAAACTTGAGCTATATGTTTACACAGTTCTTAAGATAAAACAAAACGTTCTAAAAAATCACAGCCGCTTGACGTAACTTCTGTGGCATTTATTTCGTGTTTATTTTATGTTCCATATCCTCTTTTTCAGATTCATATTCTGATAAATTGGTAGGTTTTATTGCTACCTCACAAAATGACTCGGCCTGCAACGGTATTGTTGAGTTTAAGACAACCTTAACGAATAATGGCAGTGGATATAACTCAAGCAATGGCTACTTCACCGCACCTTATTCAGGCATTTATCTGTTCTCGGTACAGTTATGCTTTGACTACAGGATCTATGGATCAGAAGCAAAGTTTCAGATCTATTCACCTAACAGAAACCAATACTTCAGCGCTTCACAGTACGCAGAGTCTCATGAGACTAGTTGTACATCCGTCACAACAACGGCATACCTACACATGAACGACCAACTCTACGTGAATTGCACCAACAATTATTACCAAAAAATAGACGCATATCAAAATGATTACTGGAATATGTTTAGTGGCGTACTTATTAATACAGATAATGGATAAAAGAGGTGATGTTTGGACATCCCCAGATGAGCGCAAACGGATAATGTCGATGTATTCTACTAGCACTTTTGTTATGTTTTATAGGACTGTATTAAATACTTCAAAATGGTTTTGCAAGAATCGAAGATTCTGATGTATCAAATTTCTGTAATAATCTCATTGGTCAGATAAACACTGGTCAACAGCTTTAAACACTGTTAAACCTGTTATCTTTAGGAGACATGCAAATCCGCATTTAACAACTAGATTATTTCAGAATCTCATTAGAAATTCGTGAGACGGGACACAAGATCATAAAACTGAGATCGGTGGCCAGTCTCTAGCATCTGATTGGCTGAAATGGCGGCCAGACGCCATATAAGCCAACCAGATGTTTGAAATTTGAGACTGGTCTTTAATTTTATGATCTTCGGTTCAGTACAGGAAAGCTCAAGGGATGCTTTTTTGTCAGGAATGTTGTAATTCTGCGTATGAAAATTGCCTTCAAAATAGTTGTGCTAGTTATTTTTTATTTTGTTGTTTTTTGTGTGTGTGTAAATCTACATTTTGCAGCCATTTATGACTTCTTATACATGTATATTAAAGCCCCAGCCCTAAATTAGTAAGAATATACTATTGAACAATTATATTTGTCCATATAGATTCCAATACATAAAATCTCTAACAGAACACAAAAGGTCCTATCGAATACTTTCTTTTAGACGTGATTTTCAATGATATTGTTAAATTATCGTAAACTAACTTTTAAGAAGCTAAATATAATGGAGCTATATTTAGCACAGATGAAGAGACCACTTCATGCGCGATCTCGATTTCTGAAATTCTGTGACGTTTCGGAAATCCTACTTTCGCTTTTAGTCCCGCGGACCAAATTTATTTTGATAAATTAAAATTGTATTAGCCCGAACTAATGCTGCAAATTTGTGCCTATAGTTCAAAATACATGTAATATTTCATACAATAGCGGATTAAATTGAAGTATTGCCGCTTTAATGGTAAAGAATGAAACCCGCTTTTACTAGTAAGAAAAATAGACTTTACGATGCTAATAATGCTAATTATGTATAAAACAATGATTATCTGTTCTTTGTATTTATTATCAGTTTGTAACAAAATATATGCGTTATTTTTTCTTCTTTCATTAGAAGACAAAACTTCAAATTTATTGTTAATTAAAACATTATAAGATTGAGCCATCAAATATATATACTTGTAATCAAATTCCTATACATGTAATCAAATTCCTATACATGTAATCGAATTCCTATACATGATATCAAATTCCTATACATGTAATCAAATTCCTATACATGTAATCAAATTCCTATACATGTAATCAAATTCCTATACATGTAATCAAATATATATACATGTAATCAAATTCCTATACATGTAATCAAATTCCTATACATGTAATCAAATTCCTATACATGTAATCAAATTCCTATACATGTAATCAGATTCCTATACATGTAATCAAATTCCTATACATGTAATCAAATTCCTATACATGTAATCAAATTCCAATACATGTAATCAAATTCCTATACATGTAATCAAATTCCTATACATGTAATCAAATTCCTATACATGTAATCAAATTGCTATACATGTAATCAAATTGCTATACATGTAATCAAATTCCTATACATGTAATCAAATATATATACATGTAATCTAATTCCTATACAAGTAATCAAATTCCTATACAGGTAATCAAATTTCTATACATGTAATCAAATATATATATACATGTGATCAAATTCCTATACATGTATTCAAATTCCTATACATGTAATCAAATTCCTATACATGTAATCAAATTCCTATACATGTATTCAAATTCCTATACATGTAATCAAATTCCTATACATGTAATCAAATTCCTATACATGTATTCAAATTCCTATACATGTATTCAAATTCCTATACATGTAATCTAATTCCTATACATGTAATCAAATTCCTATACATGTAATCTAATTCCTATACATGTAATCAAATTCCTATACATGTAATCAAATTCCTATACATGTAATCAAATTCCTATACATGTAATCAAATTCCTATACATGTATTCAAATTCCTATACGCGTAATCTCGGTGTATGAACTACCATTGGATCAAATTTGTTATTTTTTCTTATTTCACCAGAAAACAGAACTTCGAATTTTTTGTTAATTTTAACATTAGATTGAGCCATCAAATATATATACATGTAATCTAATTCCTATACATTTAATCTCGGTGAATGAACTACCACTGGATCATTCGGGATGACATATAAAAGTATGCCGAGAAAACGTTAAATGAATTATAGCCAGGAACAGCAGTCTTGTATAATTTTAGGAAAACGTAGTTTATCGTAACAAATTTGATGATCTACTGAGATGCAAATATTACAGAAAATATTAGAACTGACAAAAATAATTGTTATATGAGGCAAGTCTTGGGAAAAAGTACCTTCGGACAGTTGACATTAATCCTTGAAATGACATTATAAAGTTGAGGAGACGACACTCATTATCATGCAATGTGCAGTAAAAATCTTATAACATGTATATTGTCAAATGTGTCAAAATGTGTAACAAAGTATTTTTCAAATCAAATTAAATGTATTGTAATTAAATGTAATTCCGTTTTGGTTAACTGTACGCTTAGACACTGTGCTAACGTTTCTTAAAATATGAAAAGTAAAGATACATTTAATTACACTGTGCAAGGTTTCATTGAACGGCATTTTGCTGTAAGAGAGATTTTGATACTTTTCTTTTTAATCGTTAAACTTGCAATGATGACTGTAGATGGCCATTAATTTGCTTTCCATTTTATCTATGGAGTTGAATATAAAGTATCACAAATTGTTATCCATGAAAGATCAAACAATCGTGTATTTTGCAAAATTTAGGCACGGCTTTATATTACAGTAATTTGTGATTAAGATCATATTGATTTTCTTACCTTTCAGACACACCCAACAATAAAGACCCCGTAGTTGCTTTCATTGCAACCAAAACTTCTGCAAACGACTACTGCAATGGTTACATAACATTTAACAACGTTCTGATGAACAACGGCAGTGGATTTCATACGAGTACTAACTATTTCCATCAATTCATAGCACCAATGTCTGGCATCTATCTTTTCTCGGTCCAGGTTTGCTATATGGAATAGGAACATTATCTGGAACAAATACTAACAACGTATACATCATGTTGTTTCCCCGACGAGAGATCAAAGTACGGTGCTTCACACTACCAGCATAACTACGAAAGTTGTTCTTCCATGACAACAACTGCCTACCTGTCAACGAATGACACGATCGGGGTTTTGTGCAAATGTTCCGGAGATATTTTGCAGTCGCAAACCGGTAGTAATGCAAATAGCTACTGGACGATGTTCACTGGTGCTCTCATAAATACATAGTTCTCACAAGACCTAAATTATTTCCCTTACCTTTTGTATGGCAATATAATAAAAACATGAAGGGGGAATTATTATTTGTTTTATAACTGAATGCAATTTGAGACACGTGTAAATGATGCTAATCAATGTAGCAAGCACTTCTTGTGCACTGTCAGTGCTCTCTTAGTTCCTGATTATTATCTGTTATATATTTATAAGTGCTCTCTTTGTTTCTGATTATTATCTGTTATATTATAATGTTGAAGATTAGATTGACCGAATGAAAAAAAAACATATTTGGATTATTTTGCGGTATAGTTCTTTAGTCATTTTTATAATAACTTCTATATTTCTTTAGGGATTTGCTTTAAACTTCAAATAAGCAGAGGTTATAATTTTTGTTGTCAGAAAAAGCTTGGTTCATGCAGAAGACAAATTCCAAGTAGTGTGCCAATAGAACTAGCAATTTTTCGGTTATAAACACATTCAGGTTTCAGGTATAACACATTTGAATTGGGCATAGGTTCAGAAATATTCTAGCAATAGTTACCATTTTTGTTGTCACAGCTAGATGGCTATATTTATCCAGATGATCTATTCAAATAGGACCCCTACTTTCAATCTTATAGGTGTTCATAAATAGTAATTTGAATGAAGAATAACTTTAATAATGTCACACATGAACAAAAGGGTCAAAGAACTTTTGTACACAATTCATAATCACATAATTAATTCAATACTTGCTTAAAATGTGATAATCATAATGCTTCAGGATAAACTGTGTGTCATTAAAATTCGTTTTGTGCACAAGATCCAAAAACAAATCAATGCATTTTACAAATGAATGCTTTTTAATATAACATGCAAGAACATATGGGAAAATCAATACTTATGGATGGAACATTTGAACTAATTAGTAGTTTTTATCTAGTCCACTTTCAGAAACAAATTCTAGGGAGTTAAAGGGTCTAAATGTGAATATTTTTAAAACTGAGGTGTATAAAAATGCAGATTGAACTTGATTCTATATCATCTTATAGCGACTGTTCACTCCAAAACTTTAAATTCCCATATTCAGCTACAATTTGTCAACTAATCTCTGGTTGGTTACTGATTTATCCCATTAGGTGATTAATCCGTACTGATTTAAATTTTCAAGTCCCTTAAAAATCTATACTAATATTGTGAATACAAAACAACATGATTTAAATTAATAACACCGTTTAATCACATGTAATGAATTACTAGTATTATAATAGTACAACGTGATACCATATATACATCAAATCTGCCACAAAATGCATTTTAGTTTTTATTTTGTCTTAACGAGAGTATGTCCACAAAATATTAACGTATATATTTCATGCAGTTGTATGTTTCCATTTCTCATCGGTCAATTAATTTTTATATGTCTACCCGAAGGATGCAACGGGGGTTCGAACAATGAGATAACATGTATATTAATTCGATTATATATTTGATGACTCAACCTAATGTTATAATTAACAATAAATTTGAAGTATGTGTTCTGATCAAATAAGAAAAAAATAAGAATTTCCTTTGTTACAAACTGATAATAAATATAAAGAACAGTAATCATTTTTTATACAAAATTATCATCATTTGTATCATAAAGTCTAGTTTGCTTACTAGTAAAAGCGGGTTAAATTGTTAACCATATATCTTCATAGCAGTTCATATATGGCGGCAAATTTTATATTTACACAGAAATCACAAAAAATAAAACAATTAGTACTACTATTTTGCCGGTAATGTTCATACGTAGAATGAAAATTCCTGACAACATGCAAAAACATCCCTTGAGCTTTCTTGAGTCGAATTTCGAATGGTATTTTGATATACAGTCAAACCTGTCTTTAGCAGCCACCCAAGGGAGTGACAAAAAGTGGCTGCTCTATACAGGTGGCTGTTAAAGACAGTTAAAATGAGAACAAAATCTCAGTTTAGGACATATTCAAACTGGCTGTTTAAGACAGGTGGTTGCTATTCGCAGGTGGCTGCTAAGGCAGGTTTCACTGTAATCAAGTTGTTAAACGCAGAATTACATGTCCCCTAAACATATCCGGTTTAATGCTGTTGGAGTGTATCTGACCAATTCGATTATTACAGAAACACAACTAGATGATACATCAGAATCTTTGATTCAAGATTCTTGCAAAACCGGTTTGAAGTATTTATACAGTCATATAAAACATAACAAAAGTGCAACAGAATATAACGAAATTATCCGTTTGCGTTCAGCTGAGGATGTCCAAAACATCCCCTCATTTATCTAATATCTGTATGAATAAGCACGCCACTAAACATATTCCAGTAATCATTTTGAGATGCGGCTAGTGTTTTGTAAGAATTGTCGGTGCTGCAATTCACGTAGAGTTGGTCGTTCATGTGTAGGTACGCCGTGGTTGTGACGGATATACAACTAATCATGTGTCTCTCCCCGTACTTTGTAGCGCTGAAGTATTGATTTCTGTTAGGTGAATATATCTGAAACTTTGCATTCGAGTAGTCAAAGCATAACTGTACCGAGAACAGATACAGACCTGAATAAGGTGCTGTGAAGTAGCCATTGCTTGAGTTATATGCACTTCCATTATTCGTTAAGGTTCTCTCAAACTCAACAATACCGTTGCAGGCCAAGAAATTATGTGAATGTAAGGAAGCAATAAAACCTACCAATTTATCAGAATATGAATCTGAAATAAAAGAGGATATGGAACATAAAACAAACACAAAATACATATCACAGAAGTTACGTTACGGGGCTGTGCTTTTTTTAAACGTTTTGTTTTATCTTAAGAACTATGTATTAAACACTTGCTAAAATAGCTCAAGTTTTTCTCAACGTTATGTAAATCCATTGAGCCGAGTTCCATAAATTTGTCCAAATATGTGACACTTATTGTCTACTATATAGAGTGTATAAAGAGTGAACTCCATTAACAGCAATGATTAAAGTAACTAACTCGCGGATAAGGCCAGCTTTCCATAGTTCCGTGAACGTGGTCAGCGTGCGTGTCCATATCCGCTAATTTTATTTCCGTTAGGCCGGAATTCTATGGTTCCGTGATGCGTGATCCGTGATGCTTGTCTTTGTCTGCGTCCGTGTCCGCGATTTTTCACTCACCAAAGATATCGTTGGGTATATTCCATACCTCCGTGTCCGTTCCACGTCGCGGCATCACGGAACCATGGAATACCGGCCTTAACTGCTATTCCATACTTTTGTCATTCTGTGCGCGTGAAAGCTAAGTAAGTGCACTTTTCAGTTGTTTGAGCTTCATACAATGTATCTTTCTAGAGAAATCGATACATAAATCACTGCATAATATAAGAGGTGTGATTGTCAATTAAAATATAGATAAAAAAATGAAACGGCATGACCAAAGATGTTGGCTACCACCGTAAATTTATAAAATGCGGTAACAACAAGGAACATTCTACCATCCCGTAATACAGCTGAAATTATTTGCGGCGGAGTTCCCTACTTACTTTAGATTAAATAGAGAAGAATTTGGGAAATGAACTTGTTTGCTGCCTTTGTGCGAGGTATATTTCCTCTATAAGTGCATCCGATATCTGTCCGTGTACGTGAAAATTCGTTCGGACACGGACGCGGAACGGACACGGACGTATAGGAATACACCCAACAATATCTTTGGTAAGAAAAAATCGCGGACACGGACGCGCACACGGACACGGATCACGCATCCCGGAACTGTGGGCCGGTATTCCATAGTTCCTTGATGCGTGATCCGTGTCCGTATCCCGTGTCCGCGATTTTTCACTCACCAAAGATATCGTTGGGTATATTCCATACCTCCGTGTCCGTGTTCGTGTCTGCGACGTGGAACGGACACGGAGGTATAGAATTTACCCAACGATATCTTTGGTGAGTGAAAAATCGCGGACATGGACGCGGACACGGACACGGATCACGAACCACGCATGACGGAACTATGGAATACCGGCCTTAGAACTATGTTCCTCTCAAGAGTGAAAGCTGTTCGGGCCAGAAAAAAGCAGTTTGAAATTATTTTGAAAAACAATAGTCAGTGCGCAGGATTGTTCTGTTCTAAACTTCAAATTGTATAGGTTATTGTTGTTCAAATATTACGAAACGGTCAGTATACATGACTGTATAATATACTTTACCTTTCAGCACCTGCAATTCTCTCGTAAGATTTTCCAGTGTTTTGTTCTGATACAGAATGAGCGCATTCAAACTTGCGTTTGTCTTTTCGTTGTTGAGCTTAAAGTAGAATACAAGTAAGCAAAACCTTTTTTACAGGGATGGGTACCATTACAATTATATACCGAACAAACATGAAAACTTTCCAATTTTCTAAATTCAAAAAAATTGTTAACTGGAGCTATATTTTATTTTTCATTTAATTTGTGATATTTGAACATATCTGGACATTAGATAAACCTGAAAGATAGGGTTATTTTTTCACAGAGGTCAAGCTTATCTCCTCTTTTCTAAACAATGATGAGATCAATAATTGTTAACATTGAAGTCTCAAACAGATTATTTGACTGTGAAGTTTAGAAGTTAATGACATGCACAGAAAAACACAATCTTTTAATCCCACTGATGAAAAGAAATAAGATACAGTTACTTAAATATCCGTTTATGAAAATTACCTCCCTTTTAATTAAACAAAGAACAAAATACACCGCTTCAATGTTACGCAACTACGTATTTTTCCTTCTGTCTTTCTTTTAAACTGATAGATACTGAACCGAAAACTTCCAAGCTAAACATATTGATAATCACATTCACTGTCATAAAGTAAAATTTGACATGTAATTAGCAATTAGATTTGATTATATATCACTAGACCAACATAGAAAAAAACAACTTCTTTTCAAATTAAATGATATTCTTTTAAGAGGTGACAATTGATAATTCACATTAATACATTGTTCAAACTTAAAGTTTAATATTAGGCTCAACCAGCATCGGAGACTTTTCTCCGAAGCTAGCTAGTTTTTGTCCCGATCGCTGTAATATGTGTTGAAACTCTCATGTTTGTTAAATGTAGCAAGGCCAGCTGAACAGCTTTCTACTGGAGAGGTCAGACACCAGACTGAGGAGTTTGAATGTTGAAAATAAATGTTCTAGATCTACCGGTCTTTGCCTATCATTTGGGGGCGCGTCACGGGAAAATGATGTCACAAAGCTGAGCAAACGACATTATTATGCATTTCGCGGTAAAAATAACATTATGTTGTCAAAATATGTTACAGAAACTTCAATTTAGTTTGAAAAATAATATACAATTGCAAGTTCTTTCCTAATATGGTAATAACTAAAATGTCAAACATATCTGACCGAAGGCACATTTTCCCACGGCGTGCCCAATTTCTTGTTAATCAGGTAATTATGGTGGCTGATTTATGCCATTCGTTTTTTTCGTTATTTCGCCGCGAAATAACGCCAAGCGAAAAGACGAAATAACGAAATAACGCCATGCGAAAAGACGAAATAACGAAAAAACGCCACGCGAAAAGACGAAATAACGAAAGAACGCCACGCGAAATAACGAAATAAGCTATTTTTGCGCGAAATAACGAAAATTCGTTCTTTCGCTTGGCGTCTTTTCGTTATTTCGCTTTGCGTCCTTTTGCTCGGCGTTATTTCGTTATTTCGCCTGGCGTTTTTCGTTGTTTCGCGTGGCGTTTTGTCGTAATTTCGCGTGGCGTAATTTCGCTTTGCGTCTTTTCGTTATTTCGCCTGGCGTCTTATCGTTATTTCGCTTGGCGTCTTTTCGTTATTTCGCTTGGCGTTTTTTCGTTATTTCGTCTTTTCGCGTGGCGTTTTTTCGTTATTTCGTCTTTTCGCGTGTCGTCTTTTCGTTATTTCGCTTGGCGTTTTTTCGTTATTTCGCATTTTCGCGTGGCGTTTATACGTTATTTCGTCTTTTCGCGTGGCGTCTTTTCGTTATTTTGCTTGGCGTCTTTTCGCTAGGCGTGTTTTCGTTATTTCGAGTGGCGTTATTTCGCTTGGCGTCTTTTCGTTATTTCGCTTGGCGTCTTTTCGATCAGCATGCATGTTTCTGGCAATGACTCAAAGTGCTATGCACAAGAACCGTAACTCTACCTTCTTTCGTTTTTTAGTTATTGCCCTTTGGTTTATTTTACAGAGTATTTCTTGTGCGGAGCGTAACTTTGTCACCAGGTTCAAATGACTCCAAACTGGGTATGCATGTTTCTTGCAATGACTCGAAGTGCACTGCACAAGAACCGTAACTCTACCTTGTTCCGTTTTTTGAATTTATTTTCTTTGATTTTTATAGAGCATTTCTTGTTAGGAGCGTAACAATGACACAATATGTTCAAATGACTCCAAACTTGGTATGCATGTTTCATAAAAGCAGTGTTAAGTATGCTTTGCGACAATATTGCTCATATTTTGTCCCATTAATGTCGTTAAATTATTCCCCTTTGATTGACTTTATAGATCATTTCTTGTCATTCTTTTAAGTTATTCCCTTGGATTGATTTTATTGCCTTTCTTGCCAAGGGCATAACTTGTTGTGCATTTTTCTTGCAATCAGACAATTAAAAGATTATTTTATAAGTGAATTTTGTGCAAATGCAATGCTAATAACTGTACAACAAAAAACTAATTAACATTTTTTATGTCGACTTACAAAAATTTCGTTAGGCGACACATCCGACTCGCGGAGCTCTAGTTTATGTTATTTGTTTATCAACTCAAACCAACAAATCTTTTTGTTGTTGGGATTGGGTGGGAATTCAAGCACCTATCCATCACACCCCACCTGTATTTCTTTTTTTTTGACTTTTATTTCTCCAAACTCGCACCAACCAAATTCTTTTGGTAGTGGTGGTTGGGAAGAATAATTGGTACCGCCTCTGCCCTTCCATTTTTATTCTCCGCCGCGTAGCGGGAGTGGGGTATATGAATGGTCTTCGTCCGTCCGTCTGTCTGTCCGTCCCTCCTTCTGTCTGTGAACAGTTGTTTTTACCCATATGTCCAGCTTCACTGTTGCTACACTTTGCGCATGTCAACCGGAAGGCGAAACGACGAAAAACGCCAAGCGAAATAACGAAATAACGCCGAGCGAAAAGACGCCAAGCGAAATAACGAAATAACGCCGAGCAAAAAAACAACAAGCGAAAAGACGAAATAACGAAAAGACGCCACGCGAAAAGACGAAATGAAGCAAAAACGCCAAGCGAAATAACGAAAAGACGCCACGCGAAAATACGAAATAACGAATAGACGCCACGCGAAAAGACGAAATAACGAAAAGACGCCACGCAAAAAGACAATATAACGAAAAAACGCCATGCGAAAAAACAAAATAACGAAAAATTGTCATGCAAAAACACGAAATAATGAAAAGACGCCACGCGAAAAGACGAAATAACGAAAAAGACGCCACGCGAAAAGACGAAATAACGAAAAGACGCCACGCGAAATTACGACAAAACGCCACGCGAAACAACGAAAAAACGCCACGCGAAATAACGCCGAGCGAAAAGACGCCAAGCGAAAGAACGAAAAAACGCCAGGCGAAGCTGGAAAGAACGCTTTTTGTACAGTTAAATTGGCGTTTTTTATTGCACGGCGACTTTTTGTTATTTCGCGCAAAAATAGCTTTTTTTCGTTATTCGCGTGGCGTTCTTTCGTTATTTCGTCTTTTCACGTGGCGTTTTTTCGTTATTTCGTCTTTTCGCGTGGCGTTTTTTCGTTATTTCGTCTTTTCGCTTGGCGTTATTTCGCGGCAAAATAACGAAAAAACGAAATGGCATAAATCAGCCACCATATGTTATGCTTGATGTTACACCACAACGGTCTGCAATCAGCTGAAAAAAAAATTGTATGGAAATGGGTAAATTAATTCATTTATTTTTACCATATAAATTCATAAATTCATGGAAGCACGACCATGTAATCACATCTGATGACCATTACCTTGTGCAGCAGCCAGGAAACTGTTATTGGCAGTACCTTTATTTTCGATATGTTGTCGGAGTCTTCTCAGCACTCAAATGATCAGTATTACTGGCCTGTAGCAGACCACTTTGCAACGTTGGTCAAACTGAGGAACGTACATTACCTGGATTGCTTGCAATTCTTCTGTGTAGTATAGCTTGTCAGCTTGAAATACACCTATGTATTATAGCTTGTCAGTACGAGTATAACTGACCTGTAGCTGGTGACTTTGCCACGTCTGTCGAAATGACGAATGTACATTACCTGCATTGCTTGCAACTTATTTTCAAAGTTGGTAAATGTTTTCTGTACTGTTTCATTTAGTTCTTGGATGACATTTCCAGTCCTTGTGTAATTTATCTGTGTTTCATTCAGCATTTGAATGTTTCTTTCCGACTTAGTCTGAATAAAAAAAATGAAAATTTTATGCATGGTAGTATGATTAGTTGTTCACTTGTCAAAAAGACACTACCGAGTAAAAAATGTGTTATAAACAGTTCTTTTTGTATACATGTATCGTACCAGTAACTACTTTCTTGGGAAAAATATAATCTCTTTTGAGTCGGAATAGACTAAAAGTTGATAGTTTATCGTAAATATAATGCACGACCCTTAATTTGTCAAGAAAAAAAACAATCAAGACTAAATTATTTTAAAACGGCTGTGAATTGTGACACTGTGAATCAAATTTGAAACCATATCATCTGTCATTCACTCCGATATCTGTCATCGTCCAGTTCTTAATTTAGCGGGCTTCACACACTTTAAACAACCCAACTGTTTTTCATACCCAAATGAAACCGTTAAACACCGATTCAATCCTTAAGTAAACTTTACACTAACACTTCTAAAGTAGATGACAACAAGACGCTGAAAGCCCTTGAACACTATAAATAACAACATATTTAAGCCTCAGTTTGAGTGAGCCTGCTTATAAGCCGTAATGGAAATATTCGCGCCGCCTAGCCCCGGGTAGAGCAACTCAATATTTACATAAAAATCGTGCTCAATGGCCTTGATAACAGCATTGATTAAATGTACGGGGCGACTTTTTACGGCCGCAAAACTAATACTCCGCTCAATTATATATTCTACCTTAGCGACTTCAATAAAAACCTAAATAATTATTATACCTTGTAATCGTTGAATTCTCGTTTAAGTGTCAGGAGTTGATTAAATAACGACAAAAGATCGTGTCCGTCACATGTATATTCTGACCACACCACCATGTGTTCCATCGCGAATCCAGCAAAAAATAGTGTGAAAACAAAGATCTTCATTTCTTAGGGTATAATGATGATCATGCAGCCTTCTGCAAGTACCAAGTGAAACGATCTAACGAGCGTTAAAGATTTAATATCGCGGAGAGACGAAACTTCCTGATGATGAATAATAAAAAGGGACTTTCATAATCATATGTAACACTAGTAATAAGGAAAATTGTCGCCGTATTTGCATATATTTAGTAATATTATTGGTGCATATGTCAATTTATTGATGACAAAGTTTGAATTAAGACGGGGTATCTATTTATAAGCACGACTGCTCTAGGCACTGTAAACTTTTGTTGACAATATAAATTTTAACCTTAATGTAATTTCGCAATTTCCAGATATTTTGCAGATGTGAATTTTTTTGTAATTTAATAAATGCCGGTTATTAAGCATGTATATAGATTTACGATCAGAATATTAATCGCTGTTGAGAAAAGCAGAATGAAAACGGGACCAAAAGCCCAATCATCATCTTCTTCTTCATCGTCATCGTTGTGTTGATCATCATCGTCGTCGTCGTTGTCAGATGGCGATGTGACCTTGGTACTTCACAATAAGACTTGCGAAATTACGTCCATTAATCGTATTATAATAATGGTAAAAATACATTCAAATCATTTCGTCTTTTGTTTTTAATATGATGCTGAATCCCAAAATTAAATATTTTGAAAATAAGCATCATTGTTAGGATGATTTATGAAAATTATATGATCATAAGGTTGGATATTTCTGATGACAATTATGTGCTGGTTGCAATCCTTGTTCTGCATGGGGACGATGTACACAATTAGAGATAAATGTCGGCAAGCAACATGTTGTATTGATATTTTAACATGTTTTAATCTCTATGATGACTGCAATGTAATCATCACCATCACCATTATCATCATCTGAAAAAAGCTTCTTAGTAATTTTACACTTTCTGATAAAGTGTCATGTAGATATATGTATTATTAACTGGTTTTCTTTAGGTACTTTTCTAAGAGATGGAATGGTATTTATCTGAAAACACCGCCTAAAGGTTCAATGTTCAACGCCATATGCATACCATTGTTTTGGGATGGATTGAAATTGCACTGTTTATTAGTGTAAGTATCGAAAAACGCCTCGTTGTTATGTATTTGTCACGTGGAGTTGTACAGGCGGTAACAAAAATATTATGCGATGCGATATCATTTTGGAAAGGGGATATATTGCATAAGGTTTTTATATATCGGGTGTTAGATCGTGACGGAAAATTTGGGAAAGTGAGCACCGAATATGAACTATGTTTTTATGAGAATTTAGAGTTGTAGCCAAGGCAAATACCGGTAAGAGCTTACGTGACTTCCGGGGCGGCTTCGCCTGATAATTCCCTGATTTCTACCCTTGTTAAAACAAATTTTGTTATAGCTACGCCATTAACTTTATTTTTAAATATTTTAATAATAATTGTATGTATTTAAAAAAAACAACACTACTGCTTAAAATTTAGGCTAAAGGCTAGTTAAACCTTGTATCTTGGAAATAGACAAACAGCGTCCAAAGCATTTGTTTCCACACATACATACTTCTATTATGCCGAAAATAAACATAAAACTTTTCTGTTTTGAACTTGTTTTGTTATGCCAATTCAATTTTAGTTAAATTCAATTTTACTTGAAAATTCCAGTAA